>CM044437.1:77364630-77406732 GCA_024363595.1 Xenopus borealis
AAAAAAAAAAAAAAAAAAAAGAATTGCTTGGCCATCTTACACCAAAATGCAAATACCACAATTAATATGTGCAATTGTGCACCCTGAACAATGATAGCTATTTCAAAGAGGTAAAAAAGAAGTTAAGGCAGAAGCTGATGAATTTAGACTGTAAAATAGCACGCATAGATAAATGCCTTGTATATAGTGTTATTTATATACATATTATAATGCAATGGACATTCAATGTTATTGAATTACAGACAACTGTACCTTTTACCCACAATGCTCAGCCCAAGTCCTCTACCAGCTTTCTTTTGTAGCTCTACATGGAAGATGTCCAGATTTTCCTCATCTTTATACTGGGCTTCATCTCTGTATACAGTTAGCTGTACTTTCTGAGGTGTTTGTCTTAGTGCTGTGATTGCATCCTCATGAGAGGCATTCCTCAGATCCACCCCGTTAACCTGAAATTAATGATTGTTACATTCTCACTCGTTTGTCTGTTCTATGTAAAGGAAATCCCTTTTGTTATAATATGCAAGAAAATTTACTTAAAAACAGTGTTAAACCAATATTTAATTTTGCTACTATTTTAAAAGTAGCATATTAACATTTATTTTAGAACCCTTTAATAGCATTGATGCTAATGCATTACTAAACATCAAACTCAAATTTAAAAACCGCATGCTACATTTTGTCGCTTACATCTCCCTCGAGCATGAATGCTATGTGTTTAATTATTACTTGAACTGCAGCAAATTTCACAGTTTTACTACAGAATGTGAGTGCCACACATTTGATCTAACGAGAAAAGGATTAAAAAAATGGTTTTAATTCTCTGCCCCAGGAATGAATAAAAAAAAATCACATCTATTTATAGTATTAAAGTGATACTGACACTAAAAAAAATAATTTTAACATATGAATGTACATTAAATGTTACTTATACTGTAGGTCATGTTGATCATTTTTTGCTGAGAGGTTTGTTAGCTGAAATGTCTAAGCCTGACTGTCTGACACTCTGACTTTGCCAACCTAACAGTCCCATCTCAGCCTGTTAGTTACAGTTTCTAATGATAACAGATGCCTGCTGCACAAATATGGCAGCCCCCTCATAGAGGAACATGGGGGATCAGACAGGTAATGTAAAAGTATCATGCAAATACCTTGTGGCAAATTTAGAAGTAGCTTTCAAAGCCAATATTATAATAGATGTAAAAAAGAGTTTAACTTCAGTTTTCAGTTTTAAACTTTAATGTTTAGAATGTTTAGAATGATTATGAGACTCCAAGCTCAATAGCATACCAATATTGCACAAACAAAAGCTGTATAGAGAACAGAAGGATAATGCTGGGTTCCTAAGCTGTTAGTATAGATTGTAGATATTATATTGATATTAGATTTTATAGATATTAGCTCATTTAAAATTAACAGTAATCTCAGATTTATTTTCCTTATATAATTGAGAGTATTACAATCTAAAGTACCTGTTTTAACCTCAATATAGTGTTTGTTTGTGTTGTGGTGCTATCCAGGGTATAGAAACTAGTAAAGAACAAGAATAAAAACTCCCCATGTTCTTACTACTTCATTTCACAAAATGCACAATTAAGTTTTTAATAGTTTACAGAACAAACATGACAAATCTGAAAAAAAAAATGAATACAGATATGATGGAAAGGCTAACTAAAGGACTTTACAGAAATTAAGTTCAATATTCTTGTAAAGATTTTGCATGCATAGAGATGTTAGTACAGGGGGTATACAGGCTGACACTGCATCAGACTTATGGGAAATTAGATATCAGCAATGGAACAAATAATGAAATCCTTCACTAGAGAAGTAAGAGAGAATTGTATATGAAATGACACAGAACCCCACAATTATTTGGAGCTGATGAGTTAGGGGATGACAAGAAGAGGGAGACACCGACCTCTGGTTATGGCACTACTATTAGTCATAGCCACTGCTGCCATACCACATAGCACCCAATATCTCATAAACCTTAAAGATTTTTTTGTAACAAATTAATTTTACCAGCACTTTGTAGGCAAGTGAACTTTAGTGCACATCATTTTTGTTTCTATCTTTATATGCAAACAGGTCTGAGTACAAAGCTGCTCTTCCAACCCTTTTTATAATCACAAAACAATAATCTAGTCTATCCCAAATCTTGAACTTGGCTGCAGTTTTTCATCCTTGCATTCAAAACCTAATAATGTGCAGCCTAATGTTGGTAGAGAGTTTTTTTTCAACAGTACAGTAGGAATTCTGCTGAACCACAGTGAAATGGCTGGGGAAAGAAGGAAAGCACTGGCTGATATAGTTTTCTTTTATGTTATTATTATTTTATTAACATGCATTTATATAGCACCAATATATGTTGTAGCACTGTATGCTGCAATTCTTTTCAGTAGTTATACTAGTCACCAGAGATATATGCACATGAGCTGCAGCAATAACATCATCAACATAAGCAGCAAGTAGGCAAAGTGGCATGTTCACTGGGAAAAAGCTCCTTTTTTGATGGAAATAGACCATGGAATATACATTCATATATTTAAGTGTTTTTAGCATAGAATCGTCCTGTGTACAATTTACTGTTTTTTGAAATTCAGTTTAGAGCAAGACACATTACAGATTTTTTTTAAACAATGCTTCTTAACAAGCTATTGACCATATTTAAAACATACATATTATACAGCAGGGGTGTCCAACCTTTTGACTTCCCTGTGCCACATTGGAAAAAAAAAAAAAAAAAAAAAGATTGTCTGGGGCCACACATGAAATAAACAAAATATTTTTGATTTGTAAAAGTAAAGAAAATGCACAAATTTTGCACAGCCTATTTACCCAGTTTTTATTTTTAGACTGAACTGTTCATTTAAGTGTTAGGCACATTCGACAATCATTAATAAATGGAGGGGAATGATGTAAAGTGCAGAAAAACAGTGCAGACAGCCTGTTTTTCTCACGGTGTACCCTGTCTTTGACATGTGTGGCCAAAATGACAGGTCCTAGTGCTTTCAATATGGATACAGTGCTGCCGAAGTTGCTCAAAACTGTATTCATGAGGTGCAGTCTGGAGGCATGCAGGCATCACCTATCTGGACCCTCTACCTGTCACTTGTGACTACTTGTAAGTTATTCAGACCACAATCAAGCGGTAAGGACAAAGTGGTCTTGCATCTGCCAGCACTGGGTTTGGCACAAAGTGCAGATTGTAGCAAAGCCCCAGATGCACGTGCTGGGTAAATGGGGAACTAATGCGAAAATGTAATATAAGCTCTAGCATACTAAATTTTACATTTTCATTCTCACCATAGTTCCCCTATAAGGGGAACAATTTTGGCCCCTTCTGCCCCATATGTGTGTAGATAGACAGGGCTCAAATATGTTGTTTGTGCACACTGACATGTGGTTTCCAGTCCAGTCACTGAGCATACATAGAGACAACAGTCTGACATACAATTATATAACAAATAAAATCCAAAATATATCAAACCGTACTTCTAAAATCTGATCTCCAGCCCAAAGTCTTCCATCTCTGGCTGCTGCTCCTTCTTCGTAAACTTCATGTATAACTATAGCTTCCTGAAATTAAAGAAGACTTTTTAAGAAGATAACATTAAATGGTAAATTACAAAGTCAGTTTTAGCATATTTGTGTTAGGGCTTTCATGAATTATTAGGCTGTATTAAATATACTACCAATAAATACGAAGCATAACAAAAATTGAAACAAAACATTTTCCTAGAGTTTTTAATATAAATCTGGCTGATGATGGAGATAAATTACTACATAGGTCTCTAAGTTTGATTTGTTTTGGCATGTGTTTATTTTAATATTATTTATTGTTTGGGGTATCTAATTGTCTTACCATAATGCCCTCACTATCATGTTATTTAAATCTTTGCCTGCCACTCTGTGATTGTGTTGATACAACATTAGTCTCAACAATAACTAAAAAATATATATACTTTTTAACACACATAACACATACATTGTTTTTATATTCTTGGAGAAAATACTACTAAATATACTTACGAGTGGCGTATCTTTCCCACCAACAATGCTTAGACCAAGACCTGACCGACCTTTGGAGATTTCAATAGTCATTTCCTGACCAGGAATAATTGGGCATGTTGCTGGATCAAATGAAGGCAAAGGAGAGGGCATGTTTCCTAAAATATAAAATTGGCAATATGCAAGTTATAAGAAATTTAACTAAACAGACAAACAAATAAGAAGAGTGTACAGCTGTTTTAGGGTAAATATTATGGCTTTTACAGAGACGCACAGATAAAAAGATGAAATAAAAATGTAATTCTGCTAGCTTTTCCAACCTCATGAGCCCTTACTTATTAAGGGGAGTTAACATATGCACTTAAAATATCCCACAATATCTTATTAATTTAAGAAGTGCAATCAGAAGGGCTGCATTGGATACTTTTTTCAGTTAAATATAATTTCTCTGTTCTTTCTTTTCATAATTTATTTCCACTTAAATATTTCAAACAGCTTTCAGGCTACATGACCTGAGCAAATCAAAACGTGCCTATGACTCTTCAACTTATTTTTTAGCACAGGGAAAGTACAATCATAAGCATGACTTGCACATCATATTCTTGTCCTGAAGCTCTTTAATTCTCAAACACAGCTCTACAGAATTTATAAATATTGTATTCCATTTCATTGTAGATGTGCAGTCCCATCCTTATCACAAACAATAAGTGAGATGCACATTGTTTATAGCTCCAGTTCCCATGGCTATTTTATTTTTAGTCCAGGCTAAAGTAAAAGAAAACATGGAAACCTAATCTCACCTATTCCTTCCATGCAAATATTTAAGATTTTTTTAGTTTTCTTACTATAACTGCTGATGTCAGATTCTGCTGGGAGATATGAAGGAGCTGATGTCAATGACACATCCTGTGAACCTGAAGAGATCTTTGTACCACTTGTGGAGTGTTTTAATTGGTTGACAATCTACGTAGATAAAAATGGACAGAACAATGATTTCAATGCACAGTAAAAACACAGAAGTATCTATTCTGTTAGGCAAGGTTACTCCTTTAGAATAGATACAGATTTCTTTTGCTTTAAAATACTAGACAAATAACTACATGCATTTAGCAACATTTATTCAAAAGGTAATGTATAACATCTGATATCCCACCCATTTCAGACCATAGTCATGACATGAAACAAATCAACAAAATCTAGTACTGCAATACTTCAGCTCACATCACCTAAAGTAAAAAAATATTCCCAATAGTAGTTAAAACTAAACATGTCAAAGGAAACGCTATGTTTTGTCATTTTGTGGGCTTTTTAATACTGTAGGTATTTATATACATTTAGAATTTACATTTTCCTAGCCATCCTTATTTTCTTATAGCTATGGTATAAACCGCTGTCTCCTATTAAATATAAATACAATTAACTCCGGGCACTATGCAGTTTAACTTATTATTTAATTTTATTGTTCTCATATCTTTGTGCCGCAGTTATAAGCCTTATCAGTGTAATTATTTCTGCTCCCTGTGTGTGTAAGATCTGCATATTGCACACATTGGTAAAATTAGCAAGACTTTTATTTATTTATCATGTGTTTTCCCTGCAAGTTGTCTGCCCTAAGGGTAGGGACAGACAGGGAGATTCGGTGAGATTCTGTCGCCTGGTGTTTTTAGCAGGCGACAATCTCCCCGAATTTCCTTCTCCCTGTCTGCCGCTAGTATAAGTGACAAAGCGCCAGCGCCTGTGCACACGCTGCGCGGCGATTTCCCCGAATCGCCCGAAGATACTTTGTGAGGAAACTTCGGGCGATTCCGAAAATCGCCGTGCAGCATGTGCACAGGTGCTGGCGCTATATCACTTATACTAGCGGCAGACAGGGAGAAGGAAATTCGGGGAGATTATCGCCTGCTAAAAACGCCAGGCGACAGAATGTCCCCGAATCTCCCTGTCTGTCCCTACCCTAAGAAGTGCACTGGAAAGAACATTATTGCAAAAGGAGAAAAAACATGTTAAAGGGGTTGTTCACCTTTTTTCTGTTCAGTGGTTTTCAGATTGTTCTCCATAAATAAAGACTTGTTTTCATTTACTTTCCATTATTTATTTTTTACTGTTTTTCCAAAAGCTAAGTTTAAATTTGAATGTCTGTGTGTCTGGTGTTTGAGTCTGGCAGCTCAGTAATTCAGGTGCAGACTCTAAAGTGATACAATTTTGTAACATTTAAATGATAAATTTCACAGCAACATCTCTGGAGTATTAGCAACTATTGTATCAATTCTAACAGCTGCCTGTAATGAAACCCAGAGATTCTGTTCAGCAGGGACAAAGATAAGAAATGTATCCATTAAATGTATCCGTTTAGAACAGTTGGGCGTGTCGGCGACCCCTGCTTTAGAAGGTGAAAAATTACACTTTACACTTCAATATTAGAAAAATGGCTACAAATAGAAAAGACAGTAATTGGAAAAAGTCGTTATTTATGGTGATCTATCTGAATACAACTAGTTGTTTGAAGGTGGACAACCCCTTTAAAAGTGTTGTTCACCTTTTTTTTAAGTAATTTGTTTTCAGATAGTACACAAAAGCAAATACTATTTTTCAGTTGTGCTCTATTTTTTATTTTTGTCCATTTTTCTAATCTGGACATTTAATTTTTCATATTTTTAAGTCTCCCTGGAGCAGCTCAGTGGTTGGGGAGGTCACAGAATCAGTCACAGAATGTTTCACCCTTCTGAGCAGAATTTCATCTGTAGTTTTTGTGTTATTTAGCTTTTTATTTAACAGCTCTCCAGTTTGTTATTTCAGCAATCTTTGTTGCTAGTGTCCAAATTACCCTAGCAACCATGCACTGATTTGAATAAGTGATGAGAATATAGAATATAAATAGTAGAGGCCTGAAGATGAGTAATACAAAGTAGCAATAACAATACATTTGTAGCCTTAAAGATAATTTGTTTTTAGATGGGTTCAGTGACCCCCATTTGAAAGATGAAAATAGTCAGAAGTAGGCGGCAAATAATTCAAAAACTATATATAAAAAAAAAAGATTAATTGAAAAGTTGCTTAGAACTGCCCATTCTGTACACATGAAATGCTAATAAAGGCAGCAGTTATAATCAATACAATAGTTGCATTTCTCAGTGGCATCTGTGGAATATTAGCATCAACTATTATCGCAAAATTGAAACAGTTTAGAACCTGCTCCTGGATTACTGAACGGTCTGATTTAAACACCACAGACTGCATCTGCTCTACTCTGTTCCCCTTTGTTGTTGCAGAGTTAAATTTTAATTTGCGCAGAAATCACTGGTCTCCAATATATCTGCAATTGGAAACAAGTGTACTGCATGCTATAACAATTATAGTATAGTGAACAGGCTTCATATACAGAGATTTATGCTGAATTCAATTATAAGGAGCTCTGGTCACATATGTGTCATATGGATATAATTGGGCGGGTGAAAAGTAAGCCAGTGTAAAGTGGAAATTGAGGTAAAAGACATTACTGGGGGAAAGTCATGACCGCTAAAGCAACAAATCTCCTGATATGACATACTGTATGCTTACACAGCATTTTATTTGCCACAATTTTGTAAGAAGGTAGCTAGTCAGCTGAATAACTTATTCAACGAAACAAAAATATACACATGAATCAACAACAATCTACATCTATCAAGACAAAACTTAATAGTAATTCTGACAAACACAGATGATTCCACTTTTAGCTTATAAATATAGAAACATCAATAGCTATAGCTTTGCTCCATAAAGTTGTTAGTCTATGTGCGCTACTCCCCCAGTCACAACCCCCCATTTCTTATATATAGTAAATGCAAAAGGGCTGTAAAGCAATCTTTCAGTAAATTGGATTTTTATTAAAAGCCAGTAGTCTGGGGTTTTGCTTCCAATAAGGATTCATTATATCTTAGTTGGGATCAACAAGTGGTTTTCACTTTTTTTGCAACCTGTTCAACAATGCATGACTCAAAGTGCTGCTTACTTTCTGCAGGACAACAGGAGATTGCCCAAGTCACACTTTCTGCCTTAATACTTAATGTGGTTTACCTTTTAATCAATTCTTCCTTTTTTAAAATGTTGAGGTCTATATAGCTTTATCCCTGCATTTAACGCAGCTACATAGAGATGGTAACTCCCTGTTTAATAAAAATATTTTCTTTCTGCTTGACTTGATGGACATGTGTCTTTGAAGAAAGTGGAGGTATGCAAATTAAAGAAAATGCCAGGAACCAATAGCAAAAGATGGTGCACACTTACAATCCACAGTAAGTGAAAAGATAATTAATGTAGAATTTTTGAGTCCTCTAATCCTTGCTGCTTTCCTTTCCCACAGTAGCAATTATACAACACTGTGTGCTACCAAGGGCTTGCCTACAGCAGTCTTCACACTACTATTTTATCTACTGTCCGGGTGTTGCGAGAAGATACTTGCATCACAATGTACATACATACAATATGACAGCACTATTTGGTATAGAAATACTTACAGGAGCTTTTGCCCCAGACTCTGTTACATTGGTCATGTTGTCTCTAGAACTAGTTTCTTCTCCTTTGCTGGGAAGTCCACACTGTTCCTGGAAACAAGCCATTTTTTTGATAAGTATTTAAAGGGTTCCACCATAATAATTGCAGTATTTATAGGTTAAATGCAGTTGAAACCAGTATTGCTTTAGTTTTCAGTTCTCTGGGTCTGACTCTTAACAATGTAACAGAATTCAGTTTTCCTCCAGGCCTGTTAATCCACCACTTGCAACATTGTTTCAGAAGTCAGAGCTAGACGTGCAGAAAAAGTAAACCACCAGACAAAAAAAGTGTTTCCACAGGAAATTTGTACTTAATTTACATAAAAAATTATATTTTCCTTCACTATACAAAAACAGTTTGTTTTACCAGCATTATATCGATATACAGTGCCCCCCCAAGAATGCTATTATTAACCAGAATTTTTTTTAAATAACTGAAAAGACATATTAAAGAATCTTACCAAACTGGTATATATATTTAAGTAAATATTGCCCTTTTACATCTCTTGCTTTGAACCACAATATTTCAACTCTAACTGTAACAGAAAGAAGTGTGGCAGCAAAAGACAAAACTCTGTCTGTTAATTGGCTCATGTGACCAAACACTATAGTTTGTTTGGTATGTTTGTGTGCACCGTTGAATCCTAGGATCCCAGGAGGCTGTCCATATTTTTTAAAGTGGCAATTTTCTATTTATGATTACCCAATGGCACATGCTACTAAAAAAGTATACAGTATTATCATGAAAATGGTTTATTTACATGAAGCAGGGCTTTACATATGAGTTTTTTTATGCAATATCTAGAGACCTACATTGTTCGGGGGGTATAGTTTTCCTTTAAAAGCAAGCAATATGCAATTTACCCTTTTATCCTATGCCCATTATTTTATTTTTGCCCCATACAGTAGTAGAACAAAGAAAACATGCACATACATTATCATAGACAGGCAAACTATGATACTCCAGCATAGATAGATAATATCCAGAGTCTGTACAGTCTGGTTGACAATATTTGCTATATATTTATCCTGTAATATCAAAATTTGTAAGTAATAAAAACATAATTAATTAGTGATTATGATGAAAAACTCATCATGGCTGAACTGGAATGGATAGACTGTTACCAGTTGATGGTGGTAATGTAGCATTTTAAGATTATGCAGACTTGGGGTACCTAAAATTAAATGAGTCCCTGTCCTATAATAAAAAGAAGTAATTGAGGGTAGCCACGCAAGTTATTAAAAGGCAAATGCTTTACATTTTTTTTTAATTTACCCATATTCTAGAACAAACAACAACAAATCATAATGGTAATGTCACAAGCTAAAAAAATTACTGAGATGAATTAAACCCCTAAATCAGAATTTGCCTTACCTGATCTGAAAGAGAACTCTCTGGCAATGGATCTGGATTAACAGCCATCTGCTGAACAGCATCTTTATTTCTAATGAAACAAGCAAAAATGAGTGCGAACAACCACCACTGATAGAGTTTTGTAGCAATGAAACTTCTTTATGTCTCTCTGCATAATTCCAACATCATACTGCACTGAAAAGTTTTTTAACTCTCTTATTTATTATACAAACATTGGCCTTTATTTCCTATAGTAGCTGTCACATGTGAATCAAAATTCATCTTGTACGGTATAACTAATAATTTCATTTAATCCAGTGAAAAGGGGAAAACTCCCAACCCCCTATATGCAAATCTCTTAAATTGTAGCCTGCTCTTGGAAAATAGGGCGTAGTGGGATACCAGGAGATGAACATCCAGTGTAGCACTATAAGAATCCTGGGAAAGCTCATATTTGCAGGAGCAACCCCAGCTTCAGCTAGACAGCTGGTGTAAATGTAACATTTTCTGGGAAGTTTCAGCAAATTTGTTATTTTTGTCATATGCAATATGAGAGTATATATTCGCTTGTATACCCAACCCTCTTGATTGGATATCCCACCAGGGGCCATGGAAAGGTGGTTCCCTTATTTGGCCTATATGACTATACAGAGCCAAACCATTTGGCCAAGGAAGCTGGTGATCAAAGAACAGATCTGTGAACCTAGAACTGCAAAGGGGAGCAGTTATGAGAAAATATATGGATTATAGGAAGGTATATATATCCCCTCTAATATTAGGTTCACCCCCTCATAAACCACTTATTGGCATATTGAGGTGATTACCTGATTCCTAATGATACCAAACAGGGCCAGCCTATACCCACCAGTAAGGAGGGATGGCTTCTAGGGAACTGGAACATTATAAAGCCCTCATGTTTGGTATCATTCTGTGCAACCACATATGGATATTGACATGCCCAAATTTTCACTATAATAAAGTATCAATATTATATTGGAGAATCTGGCCTGAAAATAACAACCCCCAACGAGTGGTCGGAAATGACACGTTCCAGGGCACTCCTACCTCATGCATAAGATAAGGAGGAGAATGTTCCACCATGGAGGTTCCATATGCATGGATTGTATGCCCAATGCTTCCCAACACTTGCCTCAGGAGGACACAGGAAATTCCTAATCTTGGCTAAGTACTTAGGGTTTTCTATTTTTTTTTATCCTTTTATTTATACTTTTATTTTATTTACTGTTTTGCAATTCTATGTTCTTTTAACATATTTTTATATATTTATGCACTGTTTCCTGCTGTAATAGTAAATATAAAATTTAATAAGTTTTGTCCTTTTGCTCTAAGTACGAATGCTTTTGTCATGCTAAATAACTAGCAGAATGCTAGGAGACTGTTTGAATGTGCGGTTTTGCATGTTTTGCACCTTTTGACGGCTAAAGTATTTGTGAATTAGTATAACTAACTGACTATAGTGAGAGAGTGCATGATACATTGCTATTAAGTGAGGTATTACCTGTTACAGAGAACAGGGGAATTATATTAGGTTTCTGTCCAACTAGAGGTTAAGGATATATGGTGGCAGTGAGTAAATGTGCTGATATGTTGAATTCAAACCTAGAGTCACGTGTGGCTGAGAGTATGGTTTTTCTGACACTGACCCTTTAGTTTCTGCTGTTCCTGAAGTCACTGATTTATTCCAGGCAGCATACACATGAAGCCATTGGATTAGGTTGTTAAATGTGTCATGAGATAAACTGAAGAAATGGTTATCTAAAGTCATCTAAACTCATTTAACCTTTCCATTAGCATAGTCAAAAGTTTGGGAACACCTGTTTATCATTTGCTGAGCTTTCAAAGTAGCAACCTCCTTTTAATATATAACATGCCTTATGTAAATAGTAGCATTTTAGCAGTGACATAAAGTTTATTAGATTAACAGAAAATATGCCACATGCACCATAACAAAATTAGGCAGGTACTCACATTTGGGCATCCCAACAGAGATATTACACCAATACTTAGTTGAGCCTCCTTTTGCCTTTGATGAGTGTCTGGATTCTGAATGGAGGTATTTTTGTCCATTCGTCCATACAAAATCTCCCCAGTTTAGTAAGATTTGATGGCCGCCAAGCATGGACAGCCTGCTTCTCCCTCTGCATAAATACCTTTGTAGATTTCGAAGTGTGTTTAGGGTCATTTTCTTGTTGGAATATCCAACCCCTGCTTATTGTAAACTTTGTGACTGATGCTTGAACATTATCCTGAAGAATTTGTTGATATTGGGTTGAAATAAACAATGAAATCATCTGACCCTCGACTTTAACAAGGACCCCAGTCCATGAATTAGCTACACAGCCCCACAGCATGATGGAACCTCCACTAAATTTGACAGTAAGTAGCAGTTCTTTTCCTTGGAATGCGGCTTTCTGCCATGCAAAGCATTTTTTGTGTTATGACCAAATAACTAAATTTTTGTCTTAACGGTCCAAAGCCCTTTTTACAAAATGACTGTGGCTTGTCTAAATGAGCTTTTGCATACAACAAGCAACTCTTGTTTGTGGCGTGAGTGCAGAAAGGGCTTCTTTCTCATCACCCTGCCATACAGATGTTCTTTGTGCAAATTGCACTTAATTTTAGAACGGAGGTGATTGTTGGATTGTCTCACAATCCTCCTCATATGCTGCTCCTAGATTTCTTTTGGCCTGCCAGACCTGGGTTTTACAGCAACTGTGCCTGTGGCCTTCCATTTCCTGATTACATTCCTTCCAGTTTAAACCTCTGAGTAGGGATGGGCGACTTTATTCGTGAAAACGACGCATTGAATATGACGTGATGAATGTTGAAATCGTCTCAAAGCGAGTAAAAAGTGAGACGCGCGGCGTTTCGCAAATTTTTTGGCGAAGCGAATCTACCTAGATTCACCCATCACTACCTCTGAGATTGCTTTTTTGTAGCCTTCCCCCAAACCATGATAGTGTACACTGTGTTTTCAGATCTTTTGAGATTTGCTTTGAGGATCCTATGCGGTCACTCTTCAGAAGAGAGTCAAACAGAAAAACATTTTGCTATTAGTCACCTTAAATACCTTTTCTCAAGATTTGACACACCTGCCTATGAAGTTCAAGGTTTAACTAAACTAAAAACTTTGTTCAGAAAACACCCCAGTACTCAGATGTTCATGGGAGGGGTTCCAAAACTTTTTCATATGACTGAACCAAAGCACCGTTGTTCACAAATGGTGAACTCTTTAATTAGATGGAATGCTGTGATGCAATTTTCAGTGTTAAATGGGATAAGTAGTTTAAACGCATGTAGATATTCTGTGTTAAAAACACAAATCAAAGTGGCTTCATGTGTATACTGGCAGCACGTGGCACAGCCTGATCGAAGACAAGCCAGTACCAAAAGGGTTATAAAAGCATTTTTACAGACATACATCAGTATAAATATGGTCATTACATTTTGACAACTAATTCCCAAATAGTCTATAACCAAAACAATTTTCATCAATCTTACATTGCCCAAGGTGCCCAAGGTTCCCAGGTGCATTTTATTTCTCCATATCACTGCACTGCAATAGCATTTAACCTTTCCATCATGAAAAGGCTATTCAACTGATAAATTACACCTTTTCAAGAGACATTATTTACAAACCATTTTAAAGCCATCAACATTCTTGCACCAATAGAAGAGATGCAACTATTTTCTGACCTTTAGGGGTTATTGCCACAAGCCATATTCAGTATAATAGCTACATTTTGCACAAAGCTTTTGCTCCTGAAACGTAAACGTTTTTCATATACTGGTGCACAATCAGTCAGCTACAATAATATTCAGACAAAAAAGAAGAAACAGAATTTCAAAAAGAGAATTTACATAACCATTAGCTATTTTTGTCTTTCTACTTGAAGCAACCTAGCTTTAATAAAGGAAATAACAGCAGCACAGCCAGTCTTCAAAACATTTGGCTGAATCATCAAGATATCTTGCAGCACACAGTACTAATGTTTACATGGGAAGAGAAACGCGCATAGCAAATATACTTTGTGCTAAACAGAGTAATAAACAAAACTACTTTTTTTCACCTACAAAAAAAGTTATAGTCTGCTGTAGCAAAGACAACTTTGGTTGGACAGATTCCACCCTTTTATAAAAAAAAAAAAAAATAAGCCAAATTTTATTCACTGCACTTATTGTACCAGCCTAAAGTTTCAGCTCCTCAATAGCAGCAATGATCCACAAATTCAATGTTGTCAAAGGGGGGTCACCATCTTGGAAAATGTCTGTGACACTCGCATGCACAGTGGGTTTTGAGCAGCTGTTGAGAAGCTAAGCTTAGCGGTTGTCACAAATGATCAAAAAAAATCAGAAAATGAGGTTAATTATTAAATTCTGGCGTTAGTTGCTCTGGTTTCTGTGCTGCCATATAGTAATTATCTGTATTAATTACTAAACAGCCTTATATCATGACATTTATATTCCACGTGTACTGGATATTGTGGGTGAGTGGATCCCTAAGCTCAGTAAGTGACAGCAGCATAGAGCATGTGCAGTGAATCAGGAAAAAATTAATTGAGGAGCTACTGGGGCATTTATGGAGACACAGAGCTTTACAGCTAAAAGGCGGTGGTTGCCTTGGGCTTGTATAGAAGCCCACAACATAATGTACAACATTTCTAGCTACTTCTTTAGTTAGGTTTTAGTTCTCCTTTTAACATGCAACAATGTATAATGGAATTGTTTATTGTATACACAAACTATTAATGCAGTGGTTTTGGTAGCATCATGAACTACCTGAATTCACCATGTGGTTGCACTCTAGGCCTTACAGAATTGTATTAGCTATTGAAATGTTACTGTAGGCCCAGTTATATAGGCAACACATGATTGCCTAACTGACAAGATTTACCTATGATTGGACACAGTTATCTTTATGATACATAGGTGGTTCAATATGTAATGTGTGCTACTATTAGACACCTCTCTGTTTGCTTCATATATTTAAGAAAATCAATAAATAGTTGATAATTTCCATTTCCATCTGAACACTTCCTACATGTTATCTAGGCTGGGATTTACTCTCTAATCTCTGTATACTCCTAGTCCAAATTAGTATTCAGGAATGCTGCTGGAAGCTTACACTGTACCTGAATCCCTTATTAAAGGTAGTAAACCCTGCTGCACTGATCAACCAAACTTTACTACAAATCTCAGAATAATGTGACATATAGTGAAGGTTGAGGCTTGCTGGGAAGCTGTAGTCCACCAACATCAGGGTTGTATTCTTAAATTGATATTGAACAATAAAAAATTTCCAAAGCATTTCACCAAATCTCCACAGCCATTTGCTGTAATAAAATGCAAAGAAATCCTCCAATGAGAATTACAGTTGATCTGTATCAATCTGGCACCCTGTTCTTTGTTCCTGTAAAACTCCTCATAGACGCAAAGATTTCTCCTGCCGAAAGACCGATTTATGGCGAAGTCCGACCAATCCGTCAAATTATCGTGCGGTTAGTGGGATTTGAACGATCGTACATCGTACGATTTTTCGTCCATCTGTCAGACAATTGATTGGCCAGGTTAAAAAATCTTTATCGCTCCCAGTGCACTCTGTCTATGTTTACAGGGCCAGCAGGCAGCTACCCTTCAGTTTTGCTGGCAATATCACCTGAAATGGTCTTTTTAGTTGATAGACAATTCATACGATCGCTATAGATATTCGTGGCCTCACGATGATGATCGGATCTTTTAAACATATTTGGCCAGCTTAATTGGAAGCTTTAAACACAGTTTCCCAGCACTGAACAATTCTGTTCTTTATCCCCATATCTGATTCCAATGAAACAGTATTTAGTATTGGTAAGGCTAAAGATATTGGACTTGCTGAGTAATTTTGAAGATGTTTACATCTGAGAGTCTTCAGTAAATACAGCTCTTTGGATTATATGTTTTCAAGATAACTCAGCTAGTCCAGTTTTACACTAACTAATATTAATCTTTATGAATGAAAACCTTTATAATCACAACATTAGAAAATAGCTTGAGGAAATTCTTAAAATATTGTTGTATACTTATGAGAAAGCTTGTTGGCAGGAAGATAAACAGTCAGTCTGATGCAGTGTTATTTGAACTGCACCATCCCCTATCAGTTAAATTACTCCAGTGCAGCGGCTATAATTCCGAACTCATAAATATAGTATGACAACTAGACTGCTACTTTCTTAATATAGATTTATTGCAAGCGAATCCCTGATATATAGTTTATCCAGAAACTCACACTATAAGAAAGGACTCTCCCTTTTTTTGAAAGTCATTTAAAAAAACCGATACAGGAAAATAGTACAGTACAAACCGTTTTTTTTTTTACAACAGACAAGAAGGGGTTTGTCATTTCACTTCCTTAGATTAAGAAAGCAAAGAATTAAACGGCAACAATAAACTAATTTAAAGATGGCTTTTATAGGAGAAGCTGCATTGCTGCTTCACATAGCTAGCAACTGTGAACCACAACAAAAAAGTGACCCATGTCACTGTAACCTTCAGAGTTTTTGATGCATGGCACCCTTGTTAAAGTTTTGCAGGTAGTGTACAGTATGCCGAGTCAGCAACCTCAGTTATAGGGCACTTGATGTGGTTCTGCATGTATCAATATGATGGTAAAAGTATTTTTGAAATCTACCGGCAAAGCCAAAAAAAGTGTTTACAAAGTAACTTCCTTACTCTTACTTGAAGATAATGGACACATATGTAGGAAATATTCAATCTATGAAACATTTGTTTCTTGATGATGAAACCTGTGTTTATTACCCTTTTTAATACAAACTGCAACTATTATAACGATAACACAAATAGAGTTTCTAAATTTTAATTGAAATTGGTTTAAATGGTTGTGAAGTATTTGTAAATTATAAAATACACTATAATATCCACCACTTAATGTATTCATTTAATTATTACTTGCTGGGAGGATCAACATATTCAGGCTGCTGCTCTCAGAGGGTAAGGTTGAAAGGACTGGGCACTCAAAAAAAAAACAAAAAAAAACAAGCTCTAAAACTGGTTAAGTTAGCACAGTACTGTCCAATGGTTGATCCGCATTTAGTATTTGTTGTTGGCACCCCCTAAGGAGTTTAATCATGTGCTGAGGGTTGTGTTATTATTAACATGTAGGAGGAGGTTTATGTATTTAAGGGTATGATTTAAATTACTTTTTAGGTGTGCTACCACCATTAATGTGGACATGGTCTTACAAAATCTTGTAGTAGCATAAGTGTTTCTTAAAGTGGGGTGGTCAACTCTGGCTACCATTATTGGCCCTCCACCACATAGGCCAGAAAAATTCCAACTTCCAATTCTCGTTACCACAGAAGTTGAACAGCACTGAGCTAGAGGAATGTTTTGGTGGGCTTACATTAGGGAGTATATGAGGCAGAAAGATATCATGATGGAAAGTCTAAGGTGCAAGCCCACAGAATAAACGTTACCAATATTCACAGGAAAACAATTAAAATATTTTATAAGAGTAAATTCTAAGTATAAAACCAACATTGAATATGGTTTAGAAAAACGAACCTTATGAACACCAACTTGAGTGTTGAAGGGGCTCCTTTTATAATTGCAGACGCATTCTGGTGGCTTTTTCCAAAAATGATCTGATTGTTGATCTACAAAAACAAGTACATATTAGGTACCCATGTACCACCTACACATAAATGTCACACAACATCATGGTTGATTAAACAGAATAACAGAGCAAGATAGGGAAATAAATAATGAAGAAGGGGTATGACATGTGAAAAGAAGGGGCAAAATAAAAGAAAAAAATAAAAGGAGAGAAAATGCAAGAAACTGGCAATAGTGGAGCAAAAGCTGATGACAGAAAAATGCCACAAAAAAGAGACAAGGTACTCCCCACGTAAATACAGCACACTTAGAACAAAACATATACACTTAAAAAAATGCAATAGCTATATTTTATGATTTTTATTGTTTTTCCCGTACCTCCCCTGTTCACCCTTCCATTTTGTCAAAAACTTAGATAAACTTAAACTGTAGATAATTCTGAACATATAATACATGTCCAAAAAATGCATTTTATTTTTCATTATCCATATTGTCAAATCCAATGTATCCAAAGCTAGGCCAAAGTAAGCAGTTAAGCAGGAGGTGGTACACTACCATACAGTAGCTTCCATAGTGCATGCCCCTAGCTTTGCGGAAGTTAACCCAGAGGTTTTGGTGTAATTCTGTTAGGACATACTAAAATATTAACAATGCTGCCATAGTAATCCCATAAACTGAAATAAAGTGGTCTGCATATCATGTGGTGCCCAATTCGCAAAGTAGACAAATGATGCAATCACCAAGCACAATTTTTTTACATCTTGAATTAAAGGGGTGGTTCACCTTCAAGTTAACTTTTAGTATATTGTAGAAGGGCCAATTTTCAATTGGTCTTCATTATTTATTTTTCATAGTTTTTTAATGATTTGCAATTTTCTTCTGTTTCAAACAAATGCTCTGTAAGGCTACAAATGTATTGTTATTGCCACTTTTTCTAACTTATCATTCTATTCAGTCCATCTCCTATTCATATTCCAGTCTCTTATTCAAATCAATGCAGGGTTGCTATGGTAATTTGTACCCTAGAAACCAAATTGCTGACACTGCAAACTAGAGAGCAGCTGAATAAAAATACAAATAACTATAAAACCACAAACAATAAAAAATGAAAACCAATTGCAAATTGTCTCAGAATATCAAAGTACCTCCAAGAGTTCATCACCAACATTAATTCTCCCATCTCTTCCTGCAGGTCCATCTGGGTTTATTGCTACAACAAATATGCTCAAGCGAGAACGGTCCTTGTTACCAGCCAGGCTGAGTCCGAGTCCATTTTTATCCTTTTCAAGTTCAATAATATGCAAATCTCCAGGGAGGTCAGCATATCTTTGTCTTATTTTATCTGAAAAAAATTAAATAAAAAAAAAGACAAAAAACAGTTAGTTGCCTTATAAAGTATATAGCATTTTTTTCTGGAGAAGTGTTGGAGGAATAAATCCATCAGAATCCAACCAATCAATCTGATTTTCTGGATAGTTTTGCAGTCTGTTGGTTTAGGATTTATTGTGTGCGTTTTATAAACTGCATAGAATTCATGAATTTGGCCAAGCAGCCGCTTGCTAAGTATAATTGCTCAACTGCCAGGAGCACTTGCTCCCCAAATTCAATACAGAAATTTAATGTAGGAGGATAGCAATCATTCCATTATATACTTTTTAGCATAAAAGACGAAATGTAATTAAAGGTCAGTCTCAGTTCTAGAGATTCAATAAGTGGACTGTATGGTGCCATTCCACTGGTACATTCATTTTTTATGAAAGAAAAGTAGAGATTTCTGTACAAAAAAAAAAAAGTCCCAATGTGAAAAAAGTCCACATTAGGGTTCATGTATTTATTACATATATCAGCAAAAGTTGTTTAATTCCGTGTAATATATGAGGAGTGTCGTAGGCATGGTGTAGATCAGTGATTTTCAACCTTGTGCCTCCAGCTGTTAAGGAACTACAAGTCCCACAATGCAATGAAGGAGTCTGACAGCCACAGTCAGGCAAATGCATTGTGGGACTTGTAGTTTCTTAACAGCTGGAGGCACAAGGTTGAAAATCACTGGTGTAGATATCTGAACTGTATAAGTCTATGTAGTAAGTCCTTGATTTCAAGCTTTTATTTATTAGTTTAATTAAGTACACTCATGACTATTGCAACAAAGTAAACTTCATTTACTATTGCACATGTATTACTCTCAAATATATTTTGGACTACTTTTATAGCATCAGTTAAATACCTGTTAAATACCTGGAACAACTGTAATAATATTTAATGGTCCCGCAATCCGTATAATTAGAATTACAGTTGAGCACTGGTTAATCAGGCTATTCGGTTCATGCCCCCTTGGAGGTTCAATGTTTGATCAGGGCCTTAAGTTTAGAAGAAATTAAAGTAGAATAGAAAATATCTAATATCTAAGCAGAAGGCATTTAGCCATAGTTCCAAGAGGGAGATTAAATAAGTGTTCACCCCTGAAACCTGTCCCCAATTGGTCTTCAGCCTGGCCCCACCAAAGTAAACCTCTAAGCTCCCCTTGGGGAGGGGAGGAGGAAGTGGCCAGCCCTTAAGTTTGGGAACTGCTGCAGAAGACCTGCAAAATCTGAAATACTGATTAATAATCTGAAATACAAAGCACTTTAGCTTGTGGAAACTCCATTTTAAACAAGATCCTTATTTAACACACAAAATAGAATAACAGAAATGGGCAGCATTAACTTATAAAAGTTCAAAAAGCAAAGAAGGGTCACCTTAGTATATCTACACTTTTTAAAATCCCAAGCATGTTCAACTTTTAGAAAGGAAAAATACAAACCAGTCACCCATTGCCTAGGTGATACTTGTTACTTGCCCTTCACCTGCTTTTGCAATTCACATAATCTCTGGATACATGCTTGAAACAATCCTAGGTCTGCTGAGTGTGCCTATCACCAGTACTGAAAAGCTACCCCAGGGAACCAACACATATGAAAGTTTAGTGACAAGCCAGGTACGGGGAAAAGCCAAATACTACTGGTGATGAAACCAGATGTGCATAGAGATTAGATCACTGGGCCCATGGGATCAGATCACTCAATGTAAAAGTTAAGAAAAATATAGTAATGAAAGAGAAGTAGAGCAAGCTTATACTAATGTCAAATACTGACAAATGTGAAATAAAGAAGACAATAAAAAAAATCAAGGGGGAGAAAACGGGTTCTCTCAAACTGGGCCAATTGAGAACAAAGAGGAAAATAACTTTTCCTGCAGATCTCAGACTATTAAAGTGGATGTCAAGGCAAAAAACCGAAATGCCAATTTTTCTTTATTTAATGAAAAAGAAATCTATCTCCAATATACTTCAATTAAAAAATGTCTATAATAATAAACCTGACTGTATGCAGTGACATTCCCCCTTCATTTACTGCTGTGGACAGAAATTGTCAGACAGTCCCTAAAGTGCTCTGCAGGGAAACAGTTATACTTTCAAAGGGCCAGTGACTGTGTAAATATTTGTATCCACAGACCCAGTGCAGTCTGTATATTCTGATTATTAATCAGTCCTGCTGTATTGGCTTCTAATTTGATTTGTGCTGTTTTGATAATTTCTGACGATCCCTAAACTTAACCCTCCCAACTGAAGCCCAGACCACACTGAGCAACTTTTTCTTACTACCAACTGGACCATTTTAATTCACTGAATCACCTGAAAAGACAATTAAGTCCAGAGTATGCAGTGCAAACAGTGCTAATAAAGAATGTAACATAATTCAAAAGTAAACAGGGACAATGCTCAGAGCCAATATATTCAGTATTTATATTAATTACTGAAAGGCCACTAGGGGAAAGAATTTCACAGAGAAGTACTGTAGAATAGTTTTGAGAGATGGCTAGAACAAAGATCATCGATGTGAAGTGCTGTGGGGGACCCCAAAAAAATAACATTCTGTTATAGACTAAATACAGGTGCTACTAGACTAAATAGACTAAAATGCTACTAGAGAGAAAGAGGGTAAGGTATAAACAAGTTCTAGAATATCATCATTTACGTATTGTTTTTGTTTGTATTTTAGCAATTACTGAGAAAGGCTTTGTGTGCTTTTTGCCCTCCTCTGGATAGGCTTAAAAGGTTGATCTTGATGGGTTTGTGCAGTTTTTTCAACCTAAATACAATTTATTCACAAATATTAGCAGTAATTATTTTCTTCCTAATTATCCATGTCTATCTTATTTACATTAAGTTTAAATAAATGGAAAAACATATACAAAGCACTTTAGCTTGTGGTGACTCAATATTAAACAAGATCCTTATTTAGCACACAAGATAAAATATCAGAAATTGGCAGCATTAACGGAGAAAAGTTCAAAAAGGAAAGAAGGGTCAGCTGGATATTTACTAATGGATTCTGGAAAAAGAACTGAAAGAACAGGACAATCACTGAAGACACCATTGCTAGCTGACTTGGAAATCAAATATTTGTAAACCCTTATATCTGACTAGAATGACAAATATTTGACTTGAGCTATGCTTACATTTTATGTATTATTGATTTTTTTTTTACCATTACGTTTCTGTACTTCATGCTGTTGAAGAAAATCAATCCAATTATAAAGAAAAAATGCATAATAAACCTTACATTTGTACCGATATAGACATTTCAAGCTTTCTGCATCCCTTTCAAAAAAATAAAATAAACTAGTCAGGCATCCTTTAATTAAATTATTCTGAGACAATTAAATGAGATAGACTTTAATGACTATATACATTATTAGACACCAATCTACAAGGCTTAATAATTTCCTGTAACATATGACAAATAAAAGGTCAGTTTAACACTCTCTTCCTTTTACAAATTCCTTATTCAATATGTGATACTGAATGTAAAGAACGAAGGCAAAACACCTCAGGGCACATAGCACTAGTGACACAACGACATATCTTGTTATACCACGTGTACAAAAGAGACAGAAAATTGGTGGCATGATTTATTGATTACATAAGCAAATAAGGTGATATACCAACTGTTTTGTGACAATGCATGAAACATTATAACACTTCTATATTTATGGACCTGGGGACTATACCCAAGGTGTCTGTATATTCACCCTCAGTCTGTGTGCTTTTCAGTTACTTTCCACACACCAAAAATGTACGTTAGTGCTTCCTGATAAATTTATACTAGCGCATGGTATATAAATGTGATTTACATTGTAAGCTCTGGAGAAAGGACTGGTGTAGATGAAGAACAATCTCTACAAGGCACTGTGTGAACGTGACTTTGCTATAAAGAATATTACAATAATCACAACATCAATACATGCTGTAAACCCAAGGCAGCTCTAATAAGCTACCCAAGAATTCAATCTTTGGTTCATGTACAGTCATTCTTATTCTAATCCAGCAATTTTATGAACTAAATTACTTAGACTGACAAAATGTAAAGGCAAGGAAATCATGTTGGTCACTGAAATTAATCAGTATGCATACAAAATATTTGTTAGTAGCTAAAAGATATGTGATCCTTAACGCTTTTTTTCAGGGACCTCATATCGTTTTGCATGCATGCATTCATTGTACCAAGCACAGCTTAAACGTGACTAACATTGTATTTATGCAACATAATCAAAAAGAATTTAAATATTATCGCAGGGAAATACCAGGCTTGCAGACTCCATTACCAAGCTTTAGATGCAGTAGTTTTACATTAGAGTGTTACAAGTTTTTTTTTTTGTGATTAAATAATATAAAAAAATCATATTTTTTAATTAATTCAAATGAATGGTATGTATCCCTCCACAAATTCAAATTGTGGAAAATGAATCTGATGATAAATACCCCTATAGTGTCAGTCTCATCTCCTAATATGATATTTCTCCTTCCTATACATGTATGTCAAAGACAAAATTTGTTTTGCCTGCTTGTTTTACCTCATATAAATGTCACAATATCAGAGAAGCAGAGACCATCTTTCTGCTCTGTGTCTAGGCTGAAATTAAGACTGTGTGTGTTCTCTGATTCTCCCAGAGGAAATGGCCATAACTGTGAAAATCAAAAATCGACCAGATGTCAATCAGACAGGTTTGATTTAACCATCTGATTGAAATTGCATCTGCTCATTGATGCAGTTATCAATTCGACATCTGGCATAAGGGGCAAAAGACTGAATCAGCCTGATATTTCTAACCTCAAGTTGAGAATATGCACTTTGCACCCAGCCCTAGTCAACTCCAAAAGCCCCAAGTTGCCGAAGGGAGAAGTTCACAGCCATCCATGGAACAAACCAGGAATGTATATCAACTATGATGTTGGAACCAATTAATTTTTCAGTTGTCCAGACAGAACCAAACAAAATATTACAGAAGTATTTTTAAAGTCCACATCATACTGCAGAGCCATAGTCATTTGCCTAGCAACCCCTTTAAAAGCAGGTGGAGGGTTGCAGCAACAGAGGCAGAGGGCACATTAGCTCCACCTGAACATCCATTATATACCTGTAATTTTATAGGGATGTACCAAATCCAATATTTTTGGATTCAGCCAAATCCCAAATCCTTTGTGAAAGATTCAGTCAAATACAGAACCGAAGCCTAATTTGCATATATAAATTAGGGTGAGAGAGAACGAGAATAAATTTTTTTTTACTTTCTTGTGACAGTCATGTGATTTTTTTGGATTTGATTTGGCCAGCCACTTGAATTCGGCCAAATCCAAATCTTACTGAAATCCTGCTGAAAAAAGGTGAATCTTGGCCGAATCTGAAAAACTGAATCCTGGATTCGACACATCCCTATTATTTTATGTCCTCCCTGGAGCTCAGACTTGAATTTGTGCAGCAATATATTTTAACAGGTTCTCCAGTGCAGAAGATAACAGATCTCTTTGAGGGACTGGCTTTGGTATAATGTATGAGTTACTTGCTGTAGTCCAATGAGGAGTGACATTCTATGAGTTTTACTAAAGAAATAGCTGCTCCCCAGGATAAAACAGGGTAAAGTACCATAAGGGTTGGGGCAGACGGGGAGATTTAGTCGCTTGGTGTTTAATCACCTTTTCTGTGATGCGATAATCTCCCCGAACTGCCTGCTCCCTTCCTGCCACCTGTTTGTATGAAAAAACGCCAGCGCCAATGCACTTGCGGTGCTTCGATTTCTGGAATTGCACGAAGTTGCCTAGCGAGGAGTGCGATTCCGGAAATCGAAGTGCCACGAGTGCATTGGCTCTGGCGTTTTTTTTTTATACAAACAGGTGGTGGGAAGGGAGCAGGCAGTTCGGGAGATTGTCGCATGGCAGAAGATGCGATTAATCGCCAATCGACTAAATCTCCCCATCTTCCGCAACCCAGAGAGAAGAGTGCTGCAAGAGAAATCCAAATATATGATAGGCAATAAAGCAAGAGGACAAGGTCAGGACAGGTCAAGGCTTAGGAAATGAACGAAGTCATGCTAGGGTAGGAACAAAGGTATGAAGTTCACACAGCAAACATTTAACCAAGGTGAGACTGGTTATAAAGATCTTTGTTTGCTGAATTGGGAGAAACATGTCTACATACGAATTACTTCCCAGGTGCTCTCTCTTTATTGAACAGGGCTGGTTTAGTTCTTCAGAATCCAGCATAGTTCCAAACTTCCCTGGCATTTCAGGTATTAGTAGGGGGCATATTTTCTAACTTACAAACTAATACTTCCACCTTCCTCCTATGGGATCGTACATAATTTATAATGGATACAATAAAAACGAACTTTACCCTGAATAGGTAAAAAAACAAACACTACAGCATTCAATTTAATGCTGGGCGAGATTCAATATATTCTAATGTAAATTTACACAGGGTGATTTGTTAAATACTTTTGCCATTTACATTTATATTTCTGTTTCAAAGTTGTTTATTGACAAGCATTATGATGATTTTTAAACCACAGCACAAACTGGTGCTGGTCAGTGATTGCATGTGGGAGAGATATGTTCATAAGAAAAACAGAGAACTGTTCTGATGTTGCTATGCTCAGGGAAGTGATGTGAAAAGTCATCTGAGTTTTTGGATATCTTTCCTGAGCTGAGCAGAGAAACACAAGATAGCTGTTGGTTTTTCTTATGAACCTCTCTCAAATTGTAGATTAAAAGGAGCTGAGAAGCAGGAGGCACTGCTTCCACAAAATCAATTATATTAGTTACAAACAGCTTATATAAAATGTATACATTTATATTTCAAAAGTGCATGAAAAGCACAAAGAGCAATTATACATTAACGTAAAAATATCCTTAATTTCCCAGCAGGATACTTTTTCCTAATACAGCAGGAACTAACTTTATTAATTTAGAGGGCAAGGCAAGCTACACCATTGTTCAGCGTAAACAGAATAAACAGAAATTTTGTTGAAATGCATGCTTCTAAAATGGAAAAATATTTATAGCGATTTGTGTGCTAAATAAAAGTTCCATAACTTAAAAAGAACTGCTTTCACTTCACACCATCCTTAGAGCAACTGTAGAAAGAATAATTAAAATTACCCTTTCATCATAAAACTCTTGTAGAAAGGCCTCCTGTAAACCTGAGACACGAAGAAGGCACTGGAGGAAAGGAGGGAGGGGCATGTTTATAAAGATATTATCTGATTCCAAGGGAAAGTAGGAGGAGTTTGTTGGTATAAATACAAAAGAGTGACTTAATTATATTTAATAATGAAGGGAAAAAAGAAAATATAGATCTATATAGATAAAGAAATAGGGGAAAGACATTTTTCGATATAGGCCCTATTTATTTGGATAATTCTGATGTATATTGCCCCTTTAAGGATTCCAATTTATACATGGTTTACACCTTACCGTAAGAAAAGTATAAGCATACTGTACTAGTGCAAGTTGTACAATGCAAATTTCAACACAGATAAAAGTACCATTTTACATACACTGATTTTAAGTTTTCCTGGATTTTACACAGTTCATGCAATATATAACGCATAATACATTTCCTTGATTTTACATTTTCCCCAGATTTTGAACCATTTTTTTCTGGTCCCGTGAAAAAATGTCTGTCTGTGAAGTAAATAGTGTACACAGAATCTCCAACCCTTTCCTAGTATCCACACTTACACTCTTATGCAGCTTTTAACTGGTACACCATCTTAAAGGTATAAGTCAATAATGTAGACAAGTCCTGAGAATGTTCAATAATAAATGGATTTTCACTTCAAGGAAATATGACTTCTTGTCTATGCATAAACCAAGGGCTTAAAATCACAGGTTTTTTATGCTGCATTTTACTTTCAGGTCACTAGTTGTAGGAAGCAAAAGTCCCATAAGTTTTTGTGGATTTAAAGCATTAATTAAATCTGCAAAACACAGTGTCAGACCGGCCCACCAAAAAATAGGGGGCACAGTTAGTAGTGTTTTTTTTTTGGAAATGGGGCATGGCAGGCAGGGTGAGGCCCTAGAGATCAGGTCATGTGGTGGGCTGTTGTGTCTCCAAACAGAAAAAACATAAATAGAATATGCATATATCTTATTATAATATTCAGAACATTCTGGTTAAATTGATGAAGTTAAACAGAAAAATTTAAAGAGGGAACATCTTTTATTCATAAATATGCAAGCTTGCAGGTGTCTGCCAAGCATAATTCTGAAGTAATCAAAAAACCTTATTAATGAACAACTGCAGTGGAATGAAACAAGGTCATTGTGGTAAGGATAACAGAAAACTAAAGATAATATAAATATACCACAAGATCATATTACTCTACTCACAATATTTTGTGAGTCTTTTGTGATTCCGCTGTTGCAGAATTAATAAAAGAGCTAAGCTCCAGGAAACGCATTTCCATTTAGGAAGTGAGAAAAGGTGAATAGGTGAGCATTTTTCTTTTCTATCTACACAATATAAATGGCAGGCAGTAAATTCTGAATGCAGGGGACATTCTTTTTACACTGCATCCCCTTAATCATTACCAGATTTTGAAAATCCAGATCAGAATAGGAGCCCAGATGGGTGTCCACTAAAGGTTACAGAAACGTTTTGAGCTTTGGGTAACTGTAGTGACTAATGGAATAGAAAAAGCAAATGCGATTTAAATCTGATGCAGAGAAAACAAGGCGGAATGCTGATCTCAAGAACCTCCACCTACACTAATTTTGTTGCCAGAAGGGAGTGTGATGCATTAGAAATGTCTCACAGTAAAGGCTTTTTTTCCCTTTTTTTTTTTGCGAAGGACAGAAGTGTATCTACATATAATAGAAATACTTCAAATACCAATTGAATGGCTTAAACAGATGAATGGCTTAAACATAATCATTTTTATGCAAAGTGTTTAAAATAGTCTAATGTACCACTTTGAGAGATCTGCCCGCCTCCTCTATAGTAAGTATTTTAGACAGGGTTTTGTATTTGCATTGAGCATAAATGGTGCAAGCATGCTTTTTCCTTCACTGTGAGCTATTTCTTGATTTAACCATTACAGCTACTTAGTGTGCTAGAAATTAGTTTGCACATAAATCATAAACACATTTCTATTTCTAAACAGCATTATGCTCCGTTTATTTAAGGTTCCTGAAAAAGCTGGGATTTAAAAACCCATATTTAAGATTTTTATACCAGTTTCCTACTAGAGGAAGTCTGCTTGGTATTAAAAGATATTGCATGATAAATGCGGAGTTGATTACCACTGCTATTTAACATGCAAAATCTAGAATAAAGCATATACAGTTAATTATGTTTTGGTAAGGTACATACCTAGAGTTTAGCAACATAATAATAGACTATTGTAAATGTTTAAGGATAAAAGCTAAAAAAATACATTTAACAACAACTAACCAGCTCCCCAAACAGTCAAACACAATCTAAAGAATGAATTCTCAAGCTTACCTGGAAATCCCCCTTGCACCATTGTTTGAAATCGATGCACTTCAGGGAGTCAGCATTCCTGAGAAACGTCTGGCTATAAGATGCTAAAAATCAGTACCCTGCTCAGTCAGACACAGTTCCTGCATTTCTTCTGATGACCTTGGGCCTATTTTGTTCAGGGATTTTGCCTCCTTGTGGGGAAATGAACGATGTATTTATGCAATGAGATGTGATCAATTACACTAATTTTAAGCCCTGCTCAAGCTTAGAATCACATCTGTCAGCAGATGAGAGCAGCCTATAAAAGTACATGGAGAAGCAAATTGCTGGTTCCCAGCATCTGACCCACTGATGCTCCACAGCTGCTGTTTCCTGGACTGCCTAACATTGCTTGCATTAGAATGACATCTCTATTCGGAAACACACAGTACTAAACAATAGCACTTACTCCAGAGCTTCTCGGGAAGTAATGCTGATGTGAGGTTTATTATTCTGTTCATTACCACAAGGATTTACAGTGTGTTTATTGTAATGTGCTGCAGACCCATCTGGTGCAAAGATGCAAAACATCTGTCTATAATCTAATTTGCTATTTAATTTGCTCTTTATCAGATATTTCATTTTAACCTAAATGAGGTGTTTTTTTTTTTTTAATTTTTACACACAGATTTTTGGACCATTTCACTATGGATTAATAGCAAAGATATGATTTCTCCTTTTGTTACCTAGAAAGGTATCCTGATACCTGTTTATTATAAAATTTCGAATTGTAAGAAATGGCTAATATATTTTTGAAGCATCCTATATAACAAACTGCAATGCACAGCTAACTAAAAAAAAACACTTTAGCCTTTAAAACCTTTTAAAACTCATAGAACATTTCCAAAATGTGTTTGGGCTATTAAGTTACACCCGTGGTTATATGCTTGTTTAAGGATGGAAAAAAGTGGTCACAAACAGATAATGAACTGGGTAATGGGGAAACATGGAGTTTATTTGGTGGTAACTATAATGTAGGCTATCTAACATGTATTTAGAATGTATAAGTATATTGTGCTTTTTTGTTTAGAATATTCATTTGTCTTGCAATAATCACTTGGACCAGGAAGTCCATATAGGACATGGCAAAGTCAGAAACTAGGGATGCACCGAATTCACTATTTGGGATTCGGCCGAATCCCTGAATCCTTCATGAAAGATTCGGCACAATACCGAACCAAATCCTAATTTACATATGCAAATTAGTGACAGGAAAGGAAAAAACCTTTTTTACTGCCTTGTTTTGTGACAAAAAGTTACATGATTTCCCTTCACTCCCCTAATTTGCATTTTAAAATTAGGATTCGGTTTGGTCGGGCACAAGGATTCAACAAAATCCAAATCCTGCTGGAAAAAGCTGAATCATAACCAAATACTGGATTTGGTGCATCTCTATCATAAACTAGTTATTACAGAATGGTCATATGACTGAGTTTAGGTCTCTTTGAATTGTATTACAGAGGCATGGGATTGATTATTCGAAAACCCGTTTTCTGCAAAACCCCAGTTCAAAGTTAACATGAAGTCCCTGTTCCGAAGAGCTTACAATCTGTTGGTAAGAAACTTACTCATAGTTTCCTTATCAATTCTTAAAGTATCATCTTAGTTCCTACACATGATGACACTATAAAATGTATATTCATTCTCAAATAAGTATAATACTTAAAAAATGCCTTAAATGTACTGAACATTCCTTTACAAAATGTTGCATTTACATGCTTAATTAGATAAATCTAACTGAGGACAACAGTGACATCTACTGGTGAATTGAAGCTCATTACACAAGAAATCCTTATTTTCTCCCGAATAATGTACAGTACTGTATTTGCATATGTTTAATACTACACTAATTGCAGACTGCAAATAGATTTTGTGATAAACCGCTTGTTTCCAATGAAAACAGTTTAGCAGTTTTCATTAAGAGATAAACGGCTGAACTCAATATACTTTTTTTTCCAACCTAAGTTACTATGTTGAAATGACCCTTCCTGGGAAATTAGCAATAAACTTTAGCCGGACATTTTGTTTCTAGCCCCTCTCTATTCCCCCATATTTGGGAAAATATAGAGATATTTGTCTTATATAATTTACCATGTAAAATCTATACCAATACATATGGAACAAACTTGCTTTTGACATCAAGTGGTGCATCATGGCAAATTGACCAGGAAAATGATCACTCTCGGTGGCACACTCTGTGAAAGGACTACAATCTTGTCCTCCCTTCCCTCTATGGTTTTACCACACAATTACCTTACACCATTCCAAAGATTGTATAACACAGTCACATGTATAACACAGTCACATTTGGTCTAAAATAAGAGCACATGGGGCATCAGGGATCACTGATTTGGGGTGGTTCACTGTGCCACTACGTCTTTTTTTTCCCCCATCCCTCTTAACCCTATGACACCACTGCTGCCCTCCTTCTCCGCTCCCTGCTGTTCAGAGAATAACAAAACAAATATGGCCACACGTTACACTGTGTAATTCATGTCCATCTTGGATTTTTTCACCAGTGTTTAAACCAAGCAGAGAGAGAGAGAGCGCCAAGCAGCGCAGGTGCACAAGTAAAGCAAAGAAACCTTTGCTATTAATATTCTGCTTAGTATTGGGATTCTTTTTGGGTGAGTGCAGGTAATGCCTTCAATCTATCCACTGCTCTTACTGACTTTTCTAGAGTTAATGAAGTGCTTGTTGGCCATTTCTACAGTGATTACTGGAACAGCTTGGGTTATGTTTTGTAACATGGGTGTGGGATTTAATGATGTGGCCACAAAGTGGGCATAATCACAAAATAATTTGCCACAGCAAGATGAACAGGGCCCAGAAATTGGATCTTTGACCTGGGCCCACCAAGGTCCAATATATAGTAAACTAAAATACATAGGGCTAGCAAATGATACTTTGGCAAAATGCCATTATAATGATTCTGAAGAAGTCCTGCCAGAGTCCAATAATCCCAACACACAGAAATATTGCAGCATGGGCTACCACCCTTATGAATTGTCTGACCTCACATATCCCAAAAACCAAACGCTGGTCAAATAAACCATGGATGGAAATGGGTTGACAAAGGATAGTAGAGGAGTATGTACTTTCCCCAACTATTTTCCCACTGCTCTATGCAGACTCGAGGCTTAGACATGATCTCACCTTCACTTTGCAGAATGTTTACACACATGGTTCTGCTGCTGTGTCATGTGGCATAACAGCAGCAATTCCACCAATGTCACCATTAGCCAATGTGAACTAGGTTGGCAAGTGGCAACACTAGACTACTGTATGAAGAATAAGGGGTTGCATGTGAGATTGCAGCAGTTTTCAAGGGTGGCAAACCATGGTTGCAGGACACCCTTTATAAGTTACATTTTACATTAAAATTACATTCCACATTCTGTCCAATGCTGACTGCATCTAAAACGAATTGTTTACAGAGGCATATGCATGCTTTATCAAAACTGGACCTAGTACATAAGGTCTAAAAAGGAAAAAATTTAACTGATGTGAAGAACAGAAATTTACCATCATTGTCTTCCTCTGGTTTCACTCCCAATGGAATAGAATCAGAAGATTCTTTGTATGGAGGGGGCAACTTCATTGGTGGGGGACCTCCAGTGAAATTAACAGGCGACACAGTCTGAGAAGAAAAGACAAACATTTTCATATCCTTAACAGAGTTGGTATCATATAACATAATGACATTGTTTTTACTATGCCTACCAAGATGATAAATTTAACTCATACAAACACAATATATATCTGATATAAAAATTTAGAACAAGAACAAATAATTTAATAAGAACAAGTTAATAAAATAGATTAGATATTCAAATGCAAAAAACCTTTACCACAAACACAGGTGGGCTAAACTGTTGGCAAATAAAAGACATACATATTATCAGAAAACATAGATTTGCGCCATTAAGCAGATAAAGACCTGAAAGCCCCAGCACAGATGCACATCAGCATTTAGAAAATTTCCTTTGGTTTTATATTTCATGTGAACATAAATTTGCTGTTAAAAGTTATAATTGGAACAAAAGAAAACAATTTTATTTAATTAAGCTCTAGATCTCATAACAACTAATAGCAAAATGCACTTAAGGGGAAATGAACGGCAAAAAGTGCATGTCAGCAGAAGCATAATATTTGCACATAAATGTATAGTTCTTGGTTTCCAGTTTGAAAAATGTATAGATGGTCTATGTATAAAACAGCATCATGCCATATTTTTAGACTTTAGTTCTAGGTGTATTTAAATATGCTTATAAATGATCTACAATACAAAGGCCATAATATATTGCATAAAAGCAGAAAAAAACCCTCAATTTCGATTTTTTTTCTATTTCAAGAATTATTTGGGATTAGGAATTAAGAGTTTGGTTTTGGATTATAAACAGAAAGGAATAGTAAACCCTTACATCACATTTTGCCAACTTTAAGCTAATGTAATATTACATGTTGCTGTCCCTATCATTGATAATCTTGCCTACATGCTCAGATGAAACAATGTACCACTAATCGCTCTCCTTCAGCAAATCAATGCATGTTCTGTGATTAGCAGACCTCTAATTGAGGGGAAAAATTGAATTGTGCATTGACTACTGCTACATTGTTTCAACAGTACTGTACATGATGTCATGCCAGCAGACCAGGGAATAGCAAAGGAGGGAGAGATACCACTATGAATAATAATTACATTTGTGTATAACTTCAAAATCACTGAACAGTTTGGTTTGTTCTGGTGCCTTAATTGCAGAGAGATTAGATATGCAATTTTAATTCCCCAAAGTTAATCATTCAAAGCAATCTGTGTTCCAGCTCAACAAACTGAACAGTCTGGCCACTCTATGTATGACTAGTCAGGACATAGTAGTAGTAATGGTTTACATTACCTCGATCACAAGGTACATTTAAACATGTCCCTACTGCACAGTTGAGTGTAGAGTCTGCCAGTACAAAAACATAGGCACTCCTAACAGCTTGGCACATTCTTCAAGATGACAACCAACTCGCAACACAGGACACTAAAACAAAGTCCTCTAAGCCATTATTTGTTACTTCTCCCCCAAATAAGTCTCTCTGGGATATGGCAGCAAAGCTGCTGTGTTGCAAAATTGGTCAGTGAATCATGTAATAAGTGTTCAGACTGCAGATTGTACAAGAAATTTTGGACTCGGCAACCATTTCCGCAATTCTATATTGTGCAGTGATTTAAGCCTAGCAAACAACTGCAAGTTTTGTTGTATGTCTCTGGCACCATATCATATCCAGAACAAAAATATTTTAATCACCTAAAAGAGGATTTAAAAAACAAAAACAGATTCCCACAAGATATGCATGTAGGCATGCTAGTCATACTTTCCACTGTAAGGTTATTTTAATCAAGATTCTAGAGTATATTTACTTGAGTATAATTTAGTATTTATTCTATTCTTCATTCCTTTGGAAAAGTCTGTTATGAGTGTGTTTTGAGTGTGCTGGCATGTATAGAACTAGACAGATTCACTTCAAAGCAGAAAATTTATATCACTTTGGGAACAAACTGCTGAGCTCGGCTCAGTACTTATTCATTCGCTGCAGAATAATACTTACCGTACAATTCACAGACCTGAAATAAGATTTAAAGCAAGTAAGGAAAACAAGCTAAAGGGGTGCTACATTCTGCATTCTGGGGATGAGATAAGAACATTTATTGAAGTGTGTCTTTGCTAAACCATGTCCATGTTTATGACAAAGAGTGAAAATCCTATGGCCACCATAAAACTTCTCTCTTTATACTGTAGTAAGAACGATTACTGCTTGAACAAAACCTGCATATTTTCACTTCTAAACATTTATATATTGTAGAAGCTGGAGGGGATGACCCCATTCTTTAGGTTTTAAAGAAGCTACTCCTTTAAGAGACACCATGGGGTTAACCAGCCAGAGGTGGGCTGGACATCCAGGGCATGTTAAATGGAGGTGATCAGCAGGTGAAGAAAGAGAAAAGTTTTGTTTTCACGTGTGGTTACTTACTGTGGAGTTGAGGAAAAGTTAATTTCCAAAAGATCAGGGAGTTCACTCCTGGCAGACTAGACACTGCAATTTTTCTGGGCAAGTACACGGCTCTTGTGTTGGGACTTATTTACTACTGAACTGAAGCCGTTTTGTTTTCACGCCGTTGCTTGTCAAGGAGAGATTTATTTTGAACTGGAGAAAATAAACCAACAATACAGATACACCATCTCTAGCAAGATGTTCTTGCTAGTGATGGGCTAATCTGGGGTGTTGAGCTTCTGCAAAATTTTTAGTACAAATTCTTGAAACAGTGAAAAATTTGTGAAACGCCATAGCGTCGTGTTTTGGACGCGTACGTCCGTTTTTGGACACCAGCGCTCATTGCTGGCATTTTTTCATCTCCGGCAATGGGCACCGGTGCCAAAAACCAGGTGAAATTTTTCTGCATTTCGCAAATTTATTTGCCTGAGGCGAATCGTGCAAATTTGCCCATTGCTAGTTCTTGCTGGTCTTTGGAGGCAATCTTTGGGTTGTCTGTAACCATTCTCACAATTCTTGGCCTGCCAGACCTAGGTTTTACAGCAACTGTACCTGTGGTTTCCATTTCCAGATTACATTCCTTACAGTTGAAACTGACAGTTTCAAGGAGAGTGAAAAGTTACAAAGTAAACCTTATCAGAGAGGTCCACCTAAATGCCAGTAAGCCCTCAAAGTAGTGCTTCTCAGAGTCCTGTATCAGACTTCCTGCCTTCCGCTTAAACCTCCTTGCCCTGGGCGTGAGCATGCTGTTTGCTCCTCCCCCCCTCCCTACCTTCTCTGCTGTAATTTGAGCTCAGAGCTATAAGTGGGCAGGGAGAGCTTCCAGCAGGGAGTGATGTCACACCAAGATAATACTGCAGCCGTTATCCTAAACAGAGAGCTTCTACAGCTTTTTACTCAAGTATGGTAAAACATTCTACAGAATAAATATAACATTCTAGATTTCACTATTGCAGTTAATTTATTGGCAATATAATGCCTCCATAGCTTTCCTTCTGCTTTAACCAAAGAAGTAGCTTGTGTATTATGTTTTGGCTTCTGTACCAGCCCAAGGCAATAACAGCCATTTAGCAATCTCCAAAGTAGCTCCCCATCTTCTTTTCTGCTAATTCACTGCACATGCTCTGTGCTGCTGTCAAAATATACAGAAGAATATATAGTTCACAATATAAGGCTGATTAGTAATCAATACAGATAATTACTACATACACAGAAACCAGTGCAACGAACTTGAGAATTAATAATCAGCCCTGTAGCATTAGCTTATATTACAGACCAATCTCAGTTTCTGCTTGTGACAACCCCTACGCTTAGCGTCTCAACAGCTGCTCAGAGCCCACTGAGCATGTGAGTGTCGCAGACACTTTCCAAGATGGTGACTCCCTGTGACAAGTTTGAAGTCCTGGATCATCGCTGCTATTGAGAGACTGAAACTTTAGGCTGGTGCAATAAGTGCAGTATATAAAATATGTAATTTGTAGCTATAATCATATTTAGGTTTTGGTTTTCCTTAAGGGGGTGGTTCACCTTTACGTTAACTTTTACTATGTTACAGAATGGCTAATTCTAAGCAACTATTCAAATGGTCTTCGTTTTTTTTTTTTTTTATTATAGTTTTTAAATTGCCTCCTTCTTCTGACACCAGCTTTCAAATGCGGGTCTAGAATTAGACCCCCACCGAACTTCTAGTTCAACAACGCCTTGAAGTGGAACAGCAGGATTGTGAGTGAGGATGTTAATGGGTGGCCCTCAGAGACAGTTAGAACGTATTCCATTTGTGCCAACTTTTACTACAATAAGTCCCCAAGTGGCTAATATTTTGCGGAAATATTGGAGCCTACTAAGAGATGGCATTCCCAATGTACAAGCGTTTAAATACCCTCCTGTTATGTCCTACAAAAGGGGACGTGAAATCCGACCTAGGAGTTTCAGATGGTGGACAGTTAACCCTAAAGCCCAGGAAATTGTAATTGCTGTACAAATTGTCTGAAGGGTACTAATATCCACCATCCCCAGAAGGGAACCCCAATTAAAATCAAAGGGTACTATACTTGCTTAACTACATATGCAGTGTATGTGATCAAATGTCCATGTGGCCTCCTTTATGTGGGACAAACTAGCCGCCAAGTGAGGGAGAGAATACGTGAACACAAATCGGCCATTAAAACTAAAAAGCTAGAAAAAGCCGTACTGGGGCATTTTGTAGAGATGGGCTATGGGGTGCAACAGTTACGGTTCCAGGTGGAGGAAAATGTACCCCACCCCAAACGAGGTGGTGATAGAGTGAGGAAACTCTTGAAAAGGGAGGCATACTGGATTCGCCTCCTGGAAACGTTAAACCCCTAATACGATCTACAGACAATTTTCGAAAATTTTTGTTTTTATTCTTGTTTTTAATATTTATATCTTACAGATTTTTTGTACACGATTACGAGAATTGTTCGAACATGAACAGATAAGTGCCAATGGCAACATGATACATTGTTCAACTTTGTTTAACTTGTGTGTGCATTGATTTTAATGAGAGTATGACTATACCCATCTAAGCACACTAGAGGGTGCTATTTTAATTGCTTTAAAAAGAAGTCTGATAAATGTATCAGTATCAGTTAGTTTGACAAAGAGCCAAGATGTGGCTCAAAACGTTACTGTATCGCTGGTCGTAGCCATGTTACAATAAAGGCTTTTTTTATTGAAAGAAAACCGTGCTGTCCATTGTTGAAAACTTTTGCATGCATCCGCCTGCAACTATGCAGGAATCATGAGAAAAATTATGCATTGCTGTTAAAGGAGACAGAAAACTACTGAATAAGTTATTGCCAATACATTAGCCACAATAGTGCAAGCTATAACATTATGGGGCAGATTTACTTACCAGCGAAAATTCACCAGTGTCTGCTTCGCACCCATCCCAACACTTAGGGGCAAATTTATTATTACTCCCGGAAATTAACTCGACCAAATTCGCAATTCGATAAGCATTCGGCCATTTAGGCTATCATTTTGCTCGCAATACGATTTCTCAATGAATTCGTACGATCGGTTACCGATCTTCTATTTCACGAAAAAATCGTGAAATTTCCTTCAAGCGTCCCAATAATTCATACGATTCGAACGCTCCGATTGTATGAATGGTAATCGAGCAGGACTTAGCCTCAGAAGCCCATGGGGAGCTTCCTATAGGCTTCTATTACAATTCGGTCGGTTCAATCTGGCGTAGTAGGCAGTCGAATAACTAACATTTTTATTTCTTCGATCATCGAATGATCGAATATCCGATCATTCGATCTATTCAATATTCAATGATCGAAGAGGCCAAATTTGCATATCCGATTTCCCAAAAAATTTTCACGATTGGTATTCGATCGAACGTCGATCATTTCACGTGAATTTCGTAAATCGGCCCCTTAGTCAACAAAAATGTACCCAGACACATGCGGCTTTTAGTCCTAGTGCTGTCTGCTGGCGAATTTTCGATAGCGTTACTTCGGTAATGTGAGCAATTCAAAGCAAAGATGCGCTAGTGTTCATTTCAGCCTAGCGCAAATTCGCTAGAGGTCTTGAACTCAGGTTCATTTACATATGGCGGGAAATTTAAAGTTGAATGGACGTCTTTATGTTATATGTTGAAGCAAATACATTACATTTCCACTGTTAATTAAACATGTCCAGGGAACTTTAATAAAGACAACAGAGTTATGTCCTACATGTCAGCTCACTGTATAGTTTATGTTCCATATGTTATAAAATGTATGGGGGAAACCGGTTACACAAAGTTTAAGGACTTTTGCAGGCTATCACTCTGAAAAAAGGAAAAGTCGCCAGTGGTTTATGTACTTTAATGCATTTTTGGCTTACAGAATAATATGTAAGTGACAGAAGATTGAGGAAGATATTGCTATTTTACAGCACTTCGCCTGGTCTGAGCTGGCGAAGGCAAGTCTGGCTAAAGAAATAACATTCAGTAAAACCCGCATTTTAGTGAATTTGCGGAGTAACTTCCATTCACCAGAGCAAAAAGTCACCTGGTGATGGAGTGCAAATGACCGCTAGCATCTGTCTCTTTCACTAGCAAATTGGTGCCTAGTAAATTGGCAATGTCCCTGTGGGCAGTAACACTGGCGAATTGACGCTAGTATTAGCCACTTTGCCCTCTAGTAAATCTGCCCCTATATTTATTCTGCAGAATGCATTACCATACGTGTGTAAACAACTCTGTCGGTTTGTTTAGGATAGCAGTTGCCATATTAACATGGTGTGACATCACTTCCTGCCTGAATCTCTCCCTGCTCTCTCATAGCTCTGGGCTCAGATTACAGCAGGGAGGGGAGGGGGGAAGAGAGTCGCAAACTGAACATGCTACAGCCATAGTCCTGGAGGTTGATGCTAAAAACAGGAATTCTGATACAGAAGCCTATGTATACACAATAGAAGGAAAAAAATGCTGTGTTTCTTTTGACTCAGAGCAGCATTACTTGTTTTCCTGGGTAAATGAAAAGACCCCCCCCCCCCAGGAAAGGCCCTTAAATGAAAGAGTAAAAAATGTCTAAAAAAAACTGCTTGGCAGTAGATGTTTGCATTTAGGAAAAAATGGCTGGCAGTGAAAGGGTTAAATGCAGTCTCCTGTGTAATGAGCACAACACTCACATGAAGTAGTTCAACAAAAGCCTAACCATTCTCCATAGACTGTGAATATGGGCAAAAGTAATAGCTGAAAACTTGGGGCACCCACAAGACTAAATGACAGAAATTGACAATGTACAGGCTAATTGCTGATAATGTGTACCCATGTTATTAAAGCTCCTCTACACAGTTGTGATTTTAAGTAAAGCTCAGTGGTTGAATTGGGTCATTATATAATGTATGTGACACTGCCCTTAGTTAAAAAAAAACACCAGTGTCACTTAAAGCTTCAGAAAAATCACAATCTTCTGTTTTGGGAAATGTGCCCTTCTCTATATCTGCATTATACGTTCAATGTAAATTTGACATAAAATAAAATATTCCTTAGACTTAACTGCTTACTCCATATAAATTAAATGACAATGATTCTTTGACACAATGAAGAACACTACTTTTCTGCAGTTTAGATTTAATTACAGAATATTTGTTTATAATTTGAGTGATATGCTGTGGAAAACATTATGTATAAAAGAAAGGCTATTTTCATTCCTTCTTACTTTGTCAGCAGGGGTTTAATTTTGACATACAGCGCAGAGCACTGGAAACTAAATGTGGAAAGGGAAAGATACAAAAGAAATCAGCACAGAGAAGAGTGGCTAATTTTTAATAAATAAACGAATGTGCGAACTAGTGAATCATATGCAATCAAGATGACTAATTACAGATGATAATTACTGAATATTGTGTACCTTTCTTGAATATCAATGCTACACTTTGGGAAATAACTTAATTGAATAAGGCCTTGTTTACTTAAAAGTAAACACCATCTGGAGAATGCTTCCTAAATGCTTAGCTGCAAAAATGAATAAATATGAGTGATTTCATTGTCCAATTAAGGTCTGCTAACTGTCTTAACCATTGGAGCTATTACTAAAATAGCTGGAATCTGAAGATAAACATGCAGTGGCAATACCTAAATTGCCCTTATATACAGCAAAGTACTCATGAATTCAAGTATGAACATTGTTTTTTAGCATAAGTCCTCAGCAGCTGCTAAATACTATTTTCAATCAGTGGTTTAGAGTTTTTGGAAGACCTGCATGCCCAAAACAGTGTCACAATCACACAGGCAATTGGAAACATTAAAATTAATTTCACACACCACAAATCTACTACATATTTATTCAAATTCTACAACAATACAATGTTTGAAGCAATACCCACAACATAAAACTCAATCCATTGCCTCAAGTAAAGTGTATGGATTTGCCAGCCTTTCTTATCTCTCCGCTATTAACACCTGACCACATATCTTCACTGCCAGGCAATGTTCTCAACCACATGGATACACTCCCAAGCCATGGTAAAAAGATATCTTACAAGACTAAAAGCTATTGACAGGCCCAGGATATTTCAGTACAGGATCTGAAGCCTTTCCCTGCACACAGATAGGGGGAAACAGAAGGCACATTATTCTCTTTTTTTTGCTGGTGTATCTACCCCAATGAATAAAAAATTACCCTTCTACCACTGGCCTTAGAAAAGCTTTCTGCTACAAATTAAAAGCTGCTCAGTCCATTTAACATTTAATTAAATCTTTCAGGGTGCTAATCAAATACAATTCCATTATGTCTTAATTACGTTAATCTCCAGCAAAAAAACGCTCACCCTGTTACCACTGTGACCTGGATGTATATACCCCAGGTCCCACGCTATAGCATAAACCATGCATTAGCATAATCAATTTCTCGCTAATCCTTGAGATGGGAAAAGCACTCACCCGACATTATCAAGTGGCCCGGGTTCGTCGCCCCGAACCCATAGCAAAGAGTGTCTGTACAAATTGTTGAGAAGATCGACAAGCACTCCAGACTCCACTCTTCAAGTAAAACCAACTTTATTTCAGCAATTTCAAAGCAACAAAACTGGACACGTTTGGTTTACAGAGATATGTAGTCATAGGCATAATTTTCACTGACTTCTAGTGGTTTTTTAAACTACCAGTTGGGAAATGACATCATTAATTATTTCTCAAGATGTTTCAACTTAAACTACTACAAAAGTTTTTTTTCAATAAAAATACAAAAGATAAAATTCCTTACATTTAAATCTGCTAAAGTGAAAGTTTTTTTTGTTATTTTGTTACATCCAGCCTTTTAAATATTCTTTTTGTTTTCTCTATTTGTCATGTCTGCATTGTTAATATAATTCATATGCTTTGGGCTACCTCCGCTGGACACTTGCTCTAATTACACAAGGCCATTTATTCTGCACCTCCACATGGTTTATGGCAGAACTGCATTTGGACTTATAAGGGCACCATACTTGCACCATGTTATCCAGTACAATGCCTTGTGGGAGAGATGACTCCATTTTACAGCCCATGCTGTAGAAGAAACACACAGTTCCATTTCCTCCTCATGGCAGCATCGCTGGTAAGCAAACAGACTCAAAGTTGCACCAAAACACCCTCCACAGCACCCTCAGAGACATTGCTGCATAGACTTTGTGCCAGCATGTATATTTTATGTTGCAGTTTATAGGTACTTTATATGTTTATATTGCACTGTTATTGCAAGCATACTTATTATATCTTCTGTTGTTTATTACAGTTTCACCATTCCCATTGCTATCCAGTAAAATCTACAGACTTCAGCTCTCAGTCTCTTTATTGGATTGTGGGAAGGTTTAGCTGCATGTCAAACTACACACTGCCCCAGGGTAATACATAGGGAAAACAGAACATTATTTATTTCAAGCTCATTTGTATTTCATTTCTTATACTGTTTCTTTTACAAATTGATACTTTCAATCATATCTTTGTAGTAACTTTTTCATCCGGTTTATCTCTGTAACCATTGAATATCATTTACTTTTAATAAAAATTCTTATTGTAACTACATTTTTTGTACTCCTTATAATGAAGACAATAATTCATTTGATATTATAGTAGGTTCAAATAAATGGCTAGATGACCTATATTAACCCAATACAGAAAACATTTCATTTGGATTATTGCCAAAAGCAGAAAATAATTTTAATCATTACTCATTGTAGCTGGTGTATATATATA
>CM044437.1:77409423-77467924 GCA_024363595.1 Xenopus borealis
AATTGGGTTCCCTACAACCAAAAGGATTAAATAGGGATTATGATCTATATCTCTTTCTGTGAAGTAAGGTTGATAAGCTAGTTAGAATCTGTTTAAAGCCATTTGTATTTAATAATATGAATACTTGAGTAACTGATGTCATTTCCTGCATTTCTCTTTAAAAATCACATGACCATGTATTACCCTGCACACTTTTTTTGGCTTGATAAAGGACACAATGCATGTCCGAAACGTAGCCTGCTTGAGGGCCTGATGTTAGCCTGATGGCGTGATGTTTTATCCTTAATACACTTTTTCGATTTAAAACCAGTGAGTGCTGCCTTTTTCCTGTGTTGCTCTATATGACAAGGAGGAGAGACTCGGCAATCCTCCGTGAGGCTGTGCACCACGAACAATTGCAAGACTGGGAGATTGCTGTTACCATTGTGAGTTGAATTGACATAGCTTGTCATATTTAGACTATATATATATATATATAATATATATATATATATATATATATATATAGTCTAAATATGACAAGCTATGTCAATTCTGAGATTTAAAGGGATTGTTCACCTTTGAGTTAACTTTTAGCATAATGTAGAGAGTGATATTCTGAGACAATTTGCAATTGGTTTTCATTTTTTATTGTGTGTGTGGTTTTATAATTATTTAGCTTTTTATTCAGCAGCTCTCTAGTTTGCAGTGTCAGCAATTTGGTTTCTAGGGTACAAATTACCCTAGCAACCCTGCATTGATTTGAATAAGAGACTGGAATATGAATAGAAGATGGACTGAATAGAATGATAAGTAATAAAAAGTGGCAATAGCAATACATTTGTAGCCTTATAGAGCATTTGTTTTTATATGGCGTCAGTGACCCCCCCATTTGAAAGCTGCAAAGAAACAGAAGAAAATTTGCACATTAAAAAACTATGAAAAAGAAATAATGAAGACCAATTAATAAGTTTCTTAGAATTGGCCCTTCTACAATATACTAAAAGTTAACTTGAAGGTGAACCACCCCTTTAAACCTTCAGGTTGTCGGGTTCCTAAAGTAAATATCCAAAAAGCCTCTCTATGGAGGAGCCTATCCATCAAATTACCACCTCTATAAGCTGGTTCAATTTTTTCTATGCCCTGTATTTTTAAATGTTTAATATCTCCACCACTACATTAAGAAAAACTGTCTGGACACCACTCTAGTGTTGCTTCCGGAGACTATTTGGTTTATGTGTTCCCTCATTCTGTTCTTTAAATTTCTAGATGTACTCTAGCAACTAAAGAATTTTTCCAAAATAATGTTAATACAGCCAGTAATGCCATTATAGAATGGGAAGCCTACAAATGTTATATAAGAGGAATTCTCATACAACAGGGAGCTAAACTAAAGCGAGACAGAGGAGAAAAAAAGAAAGAAATAATTAACAAAATTCAACAATTGGACGCCTTACATAAAGAAACTCACTTGCCTAAAGCCCTTTCAGACCTCACTAAAGCAAGACAGGATTTAAAATCTATGCTACAGATAGAAACAGATAGAGCCACTTTTATATTTAAAAAATTGCTTTATGATCATGGCAATAAATGTAGCAAACTTTTGGCAAGAATGTTAAAAACTAAAGAACAGAAGAATCATATATTTAAAATGAAGTCTACAACTGGTCAGGTCTCTAACTCACCACAGGACATCAATAGTTTAATGACTAATTTCTATAAAGACCTATATCAGATTACCAAAAACTGACTATTTTCGCTCAAATTCTGACATTAATGATACCTATATAAACTATCTGAATAATTCCCGAATGCCTAAAGGGGACCAGGACTGGCTTATGGAAATAGAAAACGATATATCTGAATTAGAGGTAGAACGCGCAATTAAAAACTCACCTTCTGGTAAATGCCCAGACCCAGACGGATTTACGACAAGCTTTTTTAAATTACTACAACCACATATATTAAAACCACTTACTAAAGCCTTCAATGAGCTGAAAAACGGTCACTCGTGGTCCCCAACATCTCTGGAAGCTCATATTAGCTTGATATTAAAAAAAAGGAAAGATCCTACACTACCATCAAGTTACAGACCTATTTCTCTGATTAACAACGATATTAAATTTCAAGCTAACATTTTATCCGGTCGTCTTAGGTCAGGCCTATCCCATATAATACATACAGACCAGGCAGGTTTCTTGCCACATAGGGAAGCTAGGGATAATTTAAACAAATTAATTAATTTAATCGCGGCTGGAGAGCGTGGACGAATTCCCATTTTCCTACTGTCAACGGATGCCGAAAAGGCGTTCGACAGAGTGAGATGGGACTTCATGTTTCAATGTCTCAGGTATATAGGGATATGACCTAATTTAATGGAATGGATTTCCTCTCTATATAATCAACCTACCGCTAGACTTAAAATAAATAACTCATTGACCGAACCTATCTTATTACAGAACGGAACCAGACAGGGCTGTCCACTTTCCCCATTATTATATGTACTCACCCTAGAACCTATCCTATGCTCTATTCGTCATAATTCGAATATCAAGGGAATAAAAATAGATAAATCTCAGCATAAAATTTGCGCATATGCAGATGACTTATTGTTCACACTTACTCAACCCATTGTCACACTGCCAAATCTTATGAAGGAAATAGATACATATAGTCAACTAAGTGACTTGAAAATAAATTACAATAAGTCAAAGGTACTTAATATAATTCTCCCCCCCATCTTACAGAACTCACTGAAGGACAAATTCGCTTTTAAATGGACGACTGATAAGATGACCTACTTGGGCATATCTCTGACTAAAAATTTTTTTTTCTAGATGTACAACCAACATATTGTATGCTGCATCTGGAACAAGTGAACAGGTAAACCACAAATTTGGTATTACAATTCACGAAACACTTCATTTTAAATGATTTTCCTGTGCTCTTGCTCACAAACTCCGCTGAGATTAACACCATCTCACAGGTAACATCTATTAGCTCCACATTTATATGTTTCATTCACATGTGACCTTTTTCAAATCAAGTTCTTGATTTCCCCTTACTTTGTACTACACTAGGTGCTAGCAAGTTACCCAACCTGGGTGCCCGTTGTGTTACAAACTGTCTACTAAAAGAAGTTACAAACATAGGCTTCTCATCTGCTTTATCTTTTTTTTCTGTCCAACCTTATCTCTTAAAAGGACTGTTCTATCTAACTTAAATGCTTTCATAAAAGCTGATCCCAAAAGATCAAATTAATAATTTCTATCCAAAAGATGGTCTCTCAAATCAACAGATTTCTTTATATATTCCTCATCAGAACTACAGTTTCGACGAAGTCGTTGAAACAGATTGTTAAAAAAAAAATTTCCTGTTTTATTTACTGATGATTTCATTTATTTAGTCCAACATTTCGGTCAGCACATGATGAAGGGGTTCTTGCTGCTCAGCAAACAGTATAATGATTAATTAGACAATTCCTCCTTTAAGTAGCAGGGCTTCTGAATTTAGCACCAATTTAGTATATATGTTTCCTTAACAAATATCTGCAATATGCCAACTCTTATTTTAGCCCTGGACCTCACACCAACATGCATAACTACATTTTAAAAAACCACGATTCAAGTATGTTATAAAATGTTGTTAGTAATATTTCATAAATTAAAAATGCCACACTGTATTTAAGAAAGGGAATTATTTTGGTTTTGGATGAAAATTTGCATGAAGAAAATAAATTGGTACAGGTATGGGAATGGTTATCCAGAATGCTTGAAACTTGGGGTTTTCTGGATAATGGATCTTTAAATAATTTGGATCGTCATACCTTAAATCTACTAGAAAATCATGTAAACATTAAATAAACCCAATACACTAGTATTTCTTTCAATAAGGATTAATTATATGTTGTTTTGGATCAAGAAAATAATTTTTAAAAGTTTGGATTATTTCATTATAATTGAGTCTGTGGGAGATGGCCTTTAAGTAATTTGGAGCTTTCTGGATAATGGGTGTCTGGAGAACAGATCCCATACCTGTACTGAATAAATATGTCCTAAATAGACAGTGTTTAACACTTCGATTTCATTCACTGATAATGAAGTGTGTTACTGCCAAACTCAACATAAAGAGAGAAGAACCAATGAAATGTAAAGTTTACCTGAACGGTTACGTCTGTACTTGCTTTGTCATATTTTGAGGTGTTTGTATTTCCAACATTTATTAACTGAAAAAGGCAAAGCAAATCATTTAGTGGCTTCATAAGGATACTTAAAATCCTAAAACCACACTTAATGGAAAAGTTGCCAGAAGTTGTAGACCCACCAAAACCTGTAACCTTAATGTCAGCTGAGACACCTATTCCAGAGAGCATTTCTGCCACTATGCAATGGTAGTACTAATATGTAAACCGGCTGCACATTCATTGCTCTTGTGGGCATTGGCATAGCTCACCTGAATTTTCAGAATAACAAAGGAAAGGCAAAATGGAATCCAGATGTAGCTAGCAGCTACCTTTACAATGGGCACACAAACCTTCTTGAACCGGCAATTTTTCAAATAAAACTGTTGCAATTAATATATCATTAACTGTTGACAACAGCTTCCCATGTAGCTTATTGTAAGGGTGCTGGCAATGACTTATTTGCCCAGAGCACTGTGAGAAAGTGTGAACATACCAATTCATTCTTTTTCATTGTCTACTCACACCTGGCTTTTACAGTTGCCACAGTTTTTAGGGAGATGATGGTATAGCTTTACCAGATCACTTGAAAATACAGGGAAACGTCTAATAAATGTATGTTGCAGGACTGATTGCATGCAACTAAGTTGCAGCCCTTTTAGCTGCATTTTCTAGAAGTGCCCCTCAATTTTCAAGTGATCTGGTAAACTATGAAAGAACCTGATATGTTATTGCTATAATTACTCCTAATTAAGTTCTGAAGAAAATTTTAGTACTTAAATTAGTGTGTGTGTATACAACTGGTATGCTTACCCTTGGTGTAGGTGATAAACTCTGAATAACAAAAACCACTGGATTTCCTGAATTTTTGATAGCTTCGACTGCTTCTTCATGTGTGGCATTCTTTAAGTCTACACCCGAGACCTAAGAAACAAGCATGGCAAATTGTCAATGAGTGCAGTGTTCCACTAAAAAAAGTATTGTATACAGAAATTAGGCACATTAACGCCTATACTAAAAAAGAAAACAACAGGAGAAATCATCCCTACTGAATTAAGGAACTGACAGATGACACCAATAGAGTTCATATAGTACTGCCATATAAAGAAATGATAGATTTCTATTCGTAATTAAGCAAGCACACCCAGGCCTCTAAGTATCAGTACTGCCTGATGCATGAACCCCTGGGGAAATGGCATTCCCTTACACTTAGCTGGAAAAAAAACAAAGGTATCGGTCTTCAAAGGCAATGCAAGCAGGGGACAACCCCTCTTGTTTGTTCAATCATTCAAAAGATCCCTACAAGTATTTGCCCCTTTTCTACATACTATTCAAGGTGTTCCTCTGTTGAGGAATGATAGCTACAATGTTACTTATGGCATTACCATTTATGTCCCAGCCATGAAATAAATAAATTTCCTCACAACTAATTAGAAGTTATTCTAGACATTATTCATCTGGGAGTGTGTAAAATGACACCAACTGATTTATTAGCAGCTATGTGATATTTTCTATATTTATAAAAATGTATGCAGTCAATGAAAGTATGCATCCAGCCTTTATTGGAATTCGGATTAGGATTCGGCTGAATCCTTGTGTCTGTCTGAACAGAATCCTAATTTGCATATGTAAAAAAAGAGCACATAGGGGCTACCAAATACCCAATCAAAGCCCTGTTTGGTACCCTCCAGGAACATGTTTCATGCTTGTTTTGCTCCCCATAAAAGAAGCAAATAGCAAGATTTACTAGGTGTTGCTTTACACTTACTTCAAGTATTTTGTCTCCTGTTTTCAAAGCATTGGTTCTTCCTGCAGGGCTATTCTCCAGCACTTGCTTAATAAAGATGCCCTTTAGCTCTTCTCCATTCTTCAGACGCTTTATAATTGACTGTCCACCAACAATACTAATTCCAAGGGAAACCTGAGGTTCTTTCCAAATTTCAACGCTTCACAAAAAAATAATCTTGTAAATATATACATTTTCTGCAACAACCTACATTCGTTATATCAAGAGCAAACATAATCAAATTTTTTTAAAGATTTTATTTTATATTACATTTTTCAAAACTACAAGCGACTACAATAGATAAAAAAACAAGGAAGGAAAGAAAGAAAAAAACAAGAAAAGAAAGGAAGTGAGGAAAGGGTACAGGGCATTTATTAAATATGTCTTAAGCACGATTTATTATTCTGTAAATCAAGCCATGTACCACATATAGGTTTGAACTTCCCAGGGCAACCTCTATCTAAGTAGATAAGCTTCAAGGTTCGGGATGGAGTCATTCACTAATGTTTGCCAGAATTGTAGGGTAAGGTGGTCCAGGGATTTTCATCACATTAATATAGCCTTTTTTGCATAGAAGAGCAACTGCAAATAGCATTACCTGGAGTAAGATCGAAGCTGAAGAGCCCCTGTTATTCCCAGCAAACAGAGTTCAGGGAAGTGAATGTTCGCATGTGTGAGCTTCTCATTAATGAACTAAAGAATCTGGCTCCAATACCTTTTCTTACCAGGTAGGGCCAGAACAAATGGAACAGGGAGCATATATCAACCCTGCATTTAGGACATTGATCAGAGACATTGCCATATACTGTATGTTTGCTTAGTAATAGGGAGTTAGATATGGTCTGTTCAAAAATGTTATTTGTATGTATCGATAACAGCATCTGTCCACATTGCCTCCTGAAGATCAGGAACTTCACTCTGCCATTTGATTTGGGTTTTCTCCAAGGGAGAAGGGTCCAATGTGGACAGTATAGTGTACAGCCATGACAGAGGTTTAGTCAAGTCCTGCAGATACAAGTCGTTTTCAAGAGTTGTTCCAGACTAGTTTATGGGCCTTGTGGGAAATTGTAAATCAAAGGTATGTCACAATTGCAAGTACCTGAATGGCAGGTCTGTGGGGTGGGGATGAATTTGTTTAATGTTTTCCAAAAGTTATGAAATAATATTTAACAATTTAGAGCAAAAATTTAACTTACGTGCGATGGGGACCCCAGTGACTGAAAGTTGGAGTTTCTTCTCCTTCTCCTTCTTCTCTCTCAGGTAATTCACTATCAAAGCAAACAACGGCAATACATTTTAATAAACACAAATTAATTAAAAGGAATTATCACAAAAATCAAAATATGATATAAGCACCATCTCATGAAAGTATGAAACTTTTTAAATTAAGTCAATTAAAAATTTTGAGGCCAAATAAAATTAAGTGGCTTAGTTTAGAAGGTAGAGCAAGTGACGCACTAAGCAGTGGATGGTGAGGCAAGGGAGGACATAAGCAGTTTTAGAGTGTTTCCTATATCTTCTAGAACATGAAGGCCTAGTAGCTGCTTGCTGTCAAACAAGGACAGTTACCTCCTGAACTGATGGTATTGGTTACTAGATCTTGTATAACTGTGACCACTTCTATTACCACCTTAGCAACTCTACTAGTAAAATATTACTGGAGGTCTATGTTATATGTTTAACATCTGCTCACATTTCTCACATAACTAAACATAAACTGCTGCATAAAGAGCATCCTTGGGTTCAAAGACAAAGATAAGAGCTCAGACTTCATGGCTTGCATAATGGTATTATCAAAAAATGCTTCATTAAATTCCAGCACAAAGAACAGTTGACTTGTAGAGCACTTTGATGCACATGAAATTCAGTTAAATCAAAGAAGTTTGTATGTAAAAAAATTACTAACGTCATTTAGTCAAACCTTAAGCTACCACACTGATTAAAACCTAAAGCAAAAAAATGAAACGCTATCCAGAGGAGATGAGCTCATAAAAATTTGATAGAGGGGAATTAATGGTACTTCCCGTCTCACTTCACTATGCCAATTTATCACTCCACTATGAAGTGAGCTCATTATATCATAATAAAAATATATGTGTTCTAAAATGATGCTAACAAAAACACAATAACATTTTTATGCTCAGCCCTTACAAAAGGGAAATATATCACTTTTGGTGGCTTTCTATCCTTCGTGGATATTTTACATCTCTCGATCAATACAGTATATTTTCTCAGATAAAATAATAATGGAGATGTCTCATTCATGGCAGCAATTTTCAAACCATTTATTTGGTCTTATGTGCTAAAAAACCTGCACACAATTGCAATTTCCTGCTGTAAATATCTTTCTCTTGTGTACAAGGAGTTAAATATTTTATAAACAGGGCACACTCTATGGACCAGATAGAACAATCAAAGAAGTATAACAATAAATTAGCCAATGGCTTACTGCAACTCTGCCAGTGGAGTTAATCACCCATATCCTCTCCCAAAGCCCTGCAATCACTCTTCAGTATAGGTACTTCACTTGGTGCTAGTCTGAGTTGTCACACAGGAAAAAATGCATGGCCCATAACTGCATTGTGGGATATCACTGTTTGTGAGCATTCCTGCTCACAAAGAAAAAAGCACATTCCCAATCTTTATTTATGTGCATGCACAGTTTACAAATACTAGCTAGGTCTTGGGCATAGAGCAGGAGAGTTGCATCATGTGTTGTTCTTTTTCCCCATTAACTCTGCGTATTTTTCTGAATTATGTCATTTAAAAAGATAATTGGAGATTTGAAAAACATCAATAGCATTACAGAACACACTGGACATATGCCTATCCAAAGAGTTAAACTCCTTATTAGACTTTCCTTGTCCTTTAAGGCATAACCTTGATGAAAAGGAAGATGTAATATTTCAGGTGGAACTGTTAGACAGGAGAGACATGGGATACAAAACAATTCAGAACTCAGATTTAAAGATAATCACGTACTTAGAGGAGACCAACAGATTACGTTGGGATTTTTGGTGCATGGCCCTAGTATAATCTTCCATTGCTTCATTGTCTTTCTGTTGAGCAATTGCATCTGGATCAAATACTATCCCAGGTTCTTTAAGGCTGTAAATATTACCTAAAATTCAAGCATAATAGTTTAACAGCAGGCTTTTTTTCAAATATTTAAGAGTATCAATGTGGTAGACAATTCTTGGTTTAGCACCTTGTAGGTAGCGTATCATGGTCTACTCTATTCTTTCTGTTCTTCAACATTTGCTTCCCCCTTTATTCAATTCCATTTCTCATAGTGGTATTTATCCAAACAGATCTTTTCTCTGTACTTGATGTCAAAGGAAAACTAAATCCTAGGCCATGCTCAGCCTCCTCCTCCTGCCAACCCCACATCATCTATTCTGTACAAAAGTTTCCATGTCTCAACCTGCAAAACATTTGCAGAGTTGTGCAGCAGAATTTAAAGATGCCATCATGGGGCCCAAAAATGGGCCAGTTATATATTGGGTAGGTTTGAAAATGATTCAGAGCTTGGTGAAGTGAGACATAAACTCAATAAATAATAATAATAATAATAAAACTATATGACTTCTAAAATGATTGTAACAAAAACATTGGAATGTTAATGATATCATTGTCCAACAAGCCAAAACAGGAGGAAACCCAAGGAAAGCTATCACCTGAACACCAACCCTCCCCCCGCTAGTTGCTCACTTATATGGATGTGCAGGCTGGAGTTGGAGGAGGTAGCAGAAGCATGTGTATAAGGTAAATACATATACTATTTAAAGAGCACCATTCCCTAACATAGAAAAAAGGGTGTGCTATGTCACAAACACGACAAGTACTTGAAACCAGATCCGAAGGTTTTATATTCTTTGATAACTGTTTTTAACACTTTGCTTTATTAAAAAATTACTCACTTTGACTAACTCCTGCTTCGATACACAAGTCATCTTGACTGTGGAGAATATTTTCCTGTGTTCCTAGCTGAAGGCTCATAGATCCAGTATCCATATGCTTAAAAAATATAACATGAAACATTTGCATAAGGCATGAAATCTTAATTCAGCTTTAGACATTTCCATTACATTTTAAGTACTTATAATTCTATGCAATCCAACCATACAGAACACTATACGAAGATTGCAAACATACATTTTTCACTACTACTTGAATACAGGCCTGTAAAAAAGTGCAAAAATATTTATTTTGACAATATCATATCATCAGTTATTTATTGTGTCAAAATAAATATTTTTGCACTTTTTTACAGGCCTGTACACTTGTGAGGCAATATCATAACCCAACATTTTACTCCTGGCAGAAACCTCTGCCCTCTTGTGACTAACACTTAGGGGCAGATAAGGGACAAATTGAAAAATCGAATTTTTAAATTCAAAACTTTGAGTTTATTATAGTATTATTAGACTAGGGAAAAGTCCAAATGAGAGATTTTAGACTATTCACCATCTAAAACCCCCTATGGGGGACCTCCTAGAATCAATTTGGAGTCAGTTGGCGGACTTTGAAAAATCATATACTTTTTAAATACCTCAAATCGATTTTGATAAAAAATGTTGGTACATCCTATTCACCTGAATTTGAAAAATGTTATTTTTTAAAATAAATTTAGATTGGTTGTTTTTTTTTTTAAATTTATGAGAGTTTAAAATAACTTCACATAATTATACATTTTGTTTTCAAGAGTCATATATATTTTTGATACATACTATGTCTTCCATCCACGGTTGGCTGCAGCCAGGATCTTTTTCCAAGGACATTGATATCCCTTTATACTGCAGAAAGTACTGACCATTGTCCTCCGACAAATGTTCTTTTTCAGTGTAGTCCTCATCGACAAGCATCTCTCTTTCTCCACCATATCCCTCCAATTCCTGCATTTCCCATGACTCTTGCAAAGAGACAGCTTTATTGTACTCTATGTTAAACGGTCTTCCCATATTCAACGGTGATGGCTCATCTACAAGTTCCTCTTGTTCGTCCTGAATGTAAACCTCCTCTTTGTATTTCTGTTAAAACATACGAACAGACACTAGAGGCACAAATGACAAACTGTATAAATATAAATTTACTGCACGCAAACTTCTGGTGTCTGACACATTACTTTATGAATTCTGTTCCATCCAGATATAGTGAAATTAAACCTTAACTTGCAGGCCATCAGGCTTTAAAACATCATATATACAAAAACAGACACACACAAGTAAAAAAATTATGTATACAGGTATGGGACCTATTATCCAGAATGCTCGGGGCCTGGGGATTTCCAGATAACAGGTCTTTCCATAATTTGGATCTTCACACCACTTTAAAGTGATATGACACTAAAAAGGTTCTTTTCAAAATATTATTCTACATTAAAAGCTACCTATAGGTCATGCTGATAATGTTTCGATTATAGTTTTGCTTTTGTGAGTAATTGTTACTTGAAGTTCCTAAACCTGACTGTTTTGCCAACCTGACTGTGCCTTTTCTTCTGTCAGTTAGAGATTCTAATGCTAACAGACTCCTTCTCCATAAATAAGGCAGCCCCATTGTAGAGGAACATGGGGGTAAGAAAGGTAATATAAAAGTATCAGGAAAATATTTTTTATATTTTATATATAATTATAAATAGCATTCAAAGTCAATGTTATGATAGATATTAAAAAAAGATTATTTTCTGGTGTCAGGGTCTCTAAGTCTATTAGAAAATCATGTAAACATTAAATAAACCCAATAGGCTGGTTTTACCTCCAATAAGGATTAATTAAATCTTAGTTTGTATCAAGTACAAGCTACTGTCTAAATATTAAAGCGAAAAAGGAAACCATTTTAAAAAAGATTATGTTTATAAGGAAGTCAATGGGAGACAACGTTTCTGTAATTCAGAACCTTCTGGATAACGGGTTTCTGGATAATGTATCCAATACCTTTGAATATAAAATAGCACTGACATTGTTTCATTACTAGTTAATAAACAAATGTATTATCTGGACTAAAAGTCAGACTTAGCGAGTTAACATAATTGTGCTATAATAATTAAAAATGTGATTGATTTCCCTAGCATGCTAAAAATATTTCACACATTTCTCTTGAAGAGTAGGGACATGTTATATTTTGTGATTTTTAGGGAACATCTCTTTAATTAGGTGAAGCGTATAATTTAACAATATTTATGCAGGATGTATTAAGAAAAAAATGAAATTTGGGGTTTACATGAAAAACATCGAGATTCATTGAATCCGTAGCTGCAGAATCTGTGTTGTCTTCAAGATCTTCCAAATTTGCAAATATATCTTTTTCTTCTTTAATGCTACCCTAAAGTGAAGCACAGTACAAGTACATGTGTCAGCATCATATAAATAAAGGTATATATATATTATATATATATATATATATATATATATATATATATATATACACATACATACATACACACACACACACACACACACACACACACACACACACACATACATACATACGCACAAGCACAATTCTGATCTGACCTGTCATCATATACAAACATAACATATGAAGTGCCTGCAATTTTAAGTTGTATCAATTCAATATTTTTGTCTGACATGTTAATATATGAACATGAGATATATTGATAACGTTTGAGCAAGGCCAGTGGAATATATATAGTGATTTCTGCCTACACTTTAAAAAAAAAAAAAAAAAACACCAGCTGTGAGGCTTGCAAATACTTTTTACATCAAACAGAAGCTGATGCTGTTTTTATGCCACAGGAAAAACGATATGTGTGCCACTGACCTTAGTACCTTTTATGCAGAATATCATAATGGAATAATTTAAGAAAACTCCACTCCAAAAGATGGTTTTGTATAATAAAAGAAAATGTAATTCTAAGAAACTTTCCAACAAATACCAATTAGAACGTTTCACTATTTTTTAAATTTAAGCACTACATTGTCTGTGCAGAGAATGTTATTCTCTACACTACTACTGGCTCTGACTTCTGAAACAATGGGGCATCAGCAGCTGATTAAAAGGAGGATACCTGTAGTAGAACTTACTTTTGCTACATTATTTCAAGAATATAGAAATGGATAAAGAAATAACAACAGTCTCTTGTGCTCTTACAGAAGTACCCCCCTCCAGTGCAGTTTTCAGCAAATAAGAGGACCAGTCTGGGGTATCAGGTAACTGATTATAATCACTAGGTGCTTCCTAACATACACTGTAGCACAACCCAGTGATTATGATTATGGATGTTTTTTCAGCATTGTCTTTAAAATTATTTTTGGTCAGAAGAAAACTACGATTTAAAAAAAAAAAAAAAAAAAGACAAATGTTCTATATCCTTATACAGGTACAGTATATTTTTATGTTCGGATCAGTGCTTACCACCAATGGCTTGCAAATGCCTAGGCGTGTCCTTCCATGTGGCACAGTTGTCAATATTTGCACAGCATCTTCCAATGAAGCATTGTCCATGTAATTATCATTTACAAAGACCAAACGGTCACCAGGCAAAATCTGGCCACTTGTTTCTGCCACCCCATTTGATACCAGAGACTGAATCACAAGGACGGTTCTTGCTGGATCTAAAGGATCCTGAAGATGGAGCCAGAAACCACAAACAGTGAATCAGAGTTTCTTAGTTCCATCTGCTGCAGGCACACTGTAAACTGATTTACTGTGGAAGCAGCAGTGGCTTCTAGTAGCAGTAAGAAAAAGAAAGTTAAAATGAGAAGTGTGGGTATTTAAAAAACAAAATCTGTATTGCCAAGATGACTTTTCAGTCACATGCCAGTCACTATTGTATGTGCATTTTAAATTTAAATACCTTTACTAGATAAAGATAAATGATTATTATGCAACTCATTCAGTTATGTTCAGTGTTTTTTGATGTGTTCAAATATAAACCTAACTCTTTCCAGGAACAATTCTGCAAGTGCAGAAACGATCATCAGTTCATTGGCCTGTAGCGCTCTGTGCTATATGCCCAATATTCCGAATGCACCCCCAAGTGAGAAGCTGTGTTACTGGCACACTTGCACGGACATTCAGGTTAAGCAGTGTGGGTTTACAGTACATGAACCGTGTCTAATCAGTACCTCTCCATAGTGTAGTTGTTGTTACAACTTAATACATGAAATACTGCCCTTTTATTAAATCAAAGTTACTGCATTTCAAACATGACTTCCAAATCTATTTTTTGCTCTGTGCTGCTGCAGCTTATAATCAAATGTGACTCCTGGGTAAACTAGAAGCAATAACGTATACTTTTTTGGGATGGTGAGCTGTCGAGAGGCAATAATTCACCTTCAACATGGTAAACCAATCTATAGCCCCATCCTAACTGCATTCTATGGTTCAAGCTGAGCTTTTGGTCCCTATGGGGGTCAACATATATAAATACATAGAACGTCTCAATACATTTTTTTTGCCTGCGGTACCATGCTGCATCTTTTCTTGTTCTTTCATATTTTCAAAACATGGACAGCACCAGCTCACTGCAAGCCTTTTAGCGACTACTCCTGTGCACGGTGAACTCAATAACACAAAACTCAAAAGCCCAGAACTAAGACACTGTAGTGGATGAGGAGGAATTTATAAAGATTTTGTATGTACAACCAACGTTATCCCCTTGTTGTGTGGGCCACCTATAAATTCATTATCACCTTTCACTGTACTATAGTTATTATCATACTTCATTAAAATAGCACAAACATGTCATACAGCAATTTACATATTTAGCAATCATTTATGTCCCTGATCAACTGGAATTTACAAGTTTAGGCAATTATTACATATAAAACACTAGCAAGGATCCATTTCATCAGAAGCCAAAACAAAACTTGGCTGAGTGAGGCAAATGTGCTCTGTGGGGCAAATTTGCAGTGGAGTTCCAGGGGTCTTTGCCACCCTCCCCCATTTTACCTGGAGCTTACCTATCAAGAAACTTGACAAAAGCAGTATGCAACAAATTAGAAACTTTTGGGGAATTAGCTGACACTACTATGTTAAAATGCATTTATGCATAAAGGTATTTAATTGGGAAAAAAGTTAAGTATAAAACCAGCTTTTAAGAAATACACTTTCAACAGACATTGGTCGCTAATCCTAACAACCAGATTGCATTTAAATTTTCATCTTGGAAAAAGTGTACACATTCAAAAAATACTAAATACAAATACAAAATACTACTTAAAAATCTTATTATTTGAATAAGGTTACTAGATAAAGTAAAACATTAAGACACTTCTAAAAATTGCATCCAGGAGTGCTGCACTGAGTTTCATTTAAAGGGGTTGTTCACCTTTTAGTATTATGTATGGAGTTATAGTCAGTCACTTTCCAATTGGTTTTTGTGCTCTATTATTTGTAGTTTATGAGCACATTCAGGTTTCTGGTTGCTAGGGTCCAAATAACCTGAGCAACTAACATTGATTTGAATAAGACTGGAAAATGAATAGGAGAGAACCAAAATAGAAAAAAATTTGTACTAAAAAGTAGCAATAATAAATCTGTAGCCTAACAGAGTCAGATGAAAAAACTACTTAAACTATTAAAGATAAATAAGTAGTACCAATTTAAATGTTGCTTAAAATTAGCCATAGGCCCTTTAAAGGCAATCATTTTGAATCCATGTATTCCTGTGACTCTCCAAATTCACCAATAAAACGGGTGCAAACCCATTTTGGTGAACATGGCACTTATTGTAGCATTGTCTAAATGGGTGTGCTATAGACAATGGCATTAATGAAAGGAGTGTCTAAAAAAATGATAGATTGATAAAGGAAGCCTGCAACAGCTCACTGGCAAGAGTACAGTATAGGGCTCCCTTGCAATAAAATGTACCTTCAGCAAGTACCTAATTGAATGGTGCAACTTTGTGCTAACTTTAGCACTGCATTTTGGATCGTTAATGATTCATTACAAAATCTGCAACGAATGACACGATTAATTTTTTTTGTTTTCATAATACTTATTTTTTCCATCACTATTCCTGGTACACAGCAAATGCACTGCAGCATATTAAATTCCTTTAACTGATATTCTCCAGTGACTAGGATACCAGAAGCGGGATAGTTAATATAACACTGAAAAATACTGTACTGCTGTGCCTTTTTGAAACTTACAAAGACGTGCCTTGGAGTAGACTGAATTGATCCATTAGGTTGATGGAGAACTTAAGAGACTTTGCTGACTCAGGAGAACTTCAAAATATTCTCAGAGCTAAGATATATGTGTATTGGCCAAGAGAGGGCAGTAAAGATCAATAATTCCAAACAAATGCAGTTACAGCAGCAGTCATTTTTGTGATGTGCGCAGCACAATCTGCTGAAGGACACGGATTCTTAAAGAACATACACTGCTGAACTTTTCCAACACAGCACATTGTAAAGAAAGTATTAACAGTTTCAATATAGAGGACTGTATACGTTATTTACATAGTAAAAGTTTCCAGTCAGGTTTGTTATGCTTATTGCTTACATAAGCCTTATAAGGATTGTTTTGATCATCTTTTATTGATATACACAGTGATTTACACAGTACTTTTGGAGATTGTGCATCATTCACTTGAGTCCATACCCCAGTGGAGCTTACAGTCTAAGGTCACATCACACACATTTCTAATAAGAATCAGATTTTCTGTATTTAGTGGACAGGAAACTAAAGTCATACAACATTGTCAGTAAAAGGAACGAATGCAATTCATTTGCGTAATAGAATTCTGAAGGATCCAGGGAAATCAGGCTACAGTAGGTTGACAGTACTTTGTAGAGGTAGAACAATTTGCTATGGAACTTGCAAATCATGGAGACTAAAAACTGAAGTCTTTTTACATGTATAAAGAGCCTCTTAAATGAAATTAGAACCTTAAATGCAATGGTCTAAATGAATTTACATGCAAGATAAACATGTTCTCAAAACTGTAATCATAGATGGAATTCTACATTACACTTCCCAATTATGTGTCTAGTTACCATATGGTACTTCTTAAATCACTCTTCTGTCTCCTCCCTAATCCCAACCTGACAGGTACTTAGGGTGTTCATGGGCCAATGCCACCAGCTTGGTGATTTATTCTAAACATACCATAAGCCTGACTCCATACCTTCTAAATCATTACTTGTTTTAAGATCAAGAACCCTTTTTAATCTCTGTCCAAATGAATGTGCACCATCATATAAAATATTACCTTTTACACACATGAAAGAAAACAGACCTATTGAACTGATGTATAAACACAGTGCATTCTTACATATACCTTAGCATAAAGTTAAGTGACTGACAGGTATGAAAGGCCTGGTATTTACCAGTTTGGGAACAGCTATTGATCTTCTAGCTATAGGTCTGGGTGCAAGTAATTGAGAGATCCACTTTTACAGATGTCTGCAATACTCTTTACTGCCAAGGAAATGTATAAGCATGTGTGCACTACAGCCACAATTTTCCCCATTCGTAATGTAATCTGTCATGCAAATTACCATGACTGGCATGGAACATGACTTTAGCCATGAACAGATTGGACAGTGTCTTTCTATATTTTTAACACTTAAGGGGTTATTTAACAAAGGTCAAATTTTATAGTTTTTTGTTATACCTCAAATGAAATCACAACTAAAATGGTTTCAAATTTAAGAAAAAAAACGCAAATGGAAAAATTTGAATCAGCGAGTTCAGGGTTAGCATCATGAAAATTCTAATTGATCGAGTTTTCAGTGAGAAAAAAACTTGAATTGATTGAAATGATTAAGTTTTTGCGCTATTCCCGCCGAAAAAACTCAAACATCATGAATTCTACTAACATCTTCAAATGTTCATCGGTCCCCAACTTTTTTTGGCCCAGGGACCAGTGTAAAAGCCAAATTTTTTGCAATGGGGGGGCATCAACAGCATGCAACGCATACATTTTGCGTGCGCAGTGTCAAATTCGGGCCCGTCCGCGTCCATGTCAAATTCAGCTTGGCTTTACGACCCAGTTTAGGTATGTCTGGCAGTTGGGGACCCCTGGTTCAAGGGACCGTTACCATTGACTCCTATATGACTGCAACAGGTTTTAGATGGTGTATTTTCGGATTAAAAGTATAATAAATCTCGAAAAATATGAGTTTTTTTGTTTTAACATGAAAAACTGATTTATGACTAAAAGAATAACATTGAAAACTTGAATTTTCATGGAAAACACAACTCAGTCCTTAATAGTGCTGTCACAATGTCAAATTGCCTATAGAAACCATTTGGCAGGTAGCATTTGTTAGTCACGTTTTTAAAACCAAATGTAATGATTGCTATGGGTTACTGAACCTGGGGAAACAATGTGCCTTTTAATATGTATGTAGCTAACTTATGTTGTGCTTTTTTTGTCCCTGCTGGAAGGCAATCCTTTCTGTTTGATGCAAAGGCTCTGGGTGGCATTAAACAGCTGAGCGACAGTAGAAGAAAGCTAGACCTTTCCCCTCTGTCAGTCATAAGTGCTGGCTTGCAATCAAGTACTGTATACTCAAGAAACTTTGGCGGCATCCAAGGAAATCGAAACATTAAGAGAGTACAGAACATTTTAAAAAATGTGCAGTTTTAAACCTTGTAGGCATTTCAAACATCCCAACATGTAGATGGTACCTCTCAAAAGCTTTCTCCTCATAGATAGCACACATTCATTATGCAGCTTGGACAATATACCAAGCCTTGAATCATTATCATGCCACTGGATCATTTTTGAATGAACAACTACATAGGTTCAATTGCTGAAACATTTTCTCTACTGAAATTTGCATTGTGGAACAGCTGGTCAAGATCTTTAAGAATTCAATTTTTTTTCCAACATTGGTAGAGATTAATTACATGAATGGAATGCAAAGCATTTAGAGCAGATATAAACTGTAAGTCAAATAAACAGATTGCTAAAATAATCTTTCATGGAATGCAGATAGGTCCAAAGAGCGGGCAGGTGGAGGAGTTGAGTTTGTAAGATTTGTATAGTTTAGAATTTTTTTCTAAAGGTTATTCGAAAGAATATATACTGACCTGCAGCTAGAAACGCAAGTACTGCATTCATGTAGCAAAAGAGAAGAAGGCACTAACCAGATCTTCAGGTTGGAAGATCATGTTTTATTCTTCTGGAGCTACACCCTCAAAATATTGCTTCAAAAACAGTATCAAACATATTGTCTAACAGTCAGGACAAATTCCATAAACGTTTGAGAATTATGGAAACACCTACTAAACTTATGTTTTAAAGGAAACTTTTAAGACATAAATTGGAAAAACATGGTTTCTTCATTGTAATAAAGCTGTCTGTGATACTTATCTGGGAATACCCTGTAAATTACCATGCACCTGAAAAACTGTTTGAAGGTTGCATGGGACATTGTAAGTGACCCCTGTTATCTATTATTGATATAGTGCTGACATGTTATGCAATGCTTCACATAGATTATCATTCACATCAGTCTCTACACTAGCAGATCTTACAATCAAAGCTCCCCCGCATATGCACATGGCCAATTTTATCAGGAGCCCACTTAACAAAACACCATGCAGACAGTGTGGATAACTTATCAACACTGGGCAAATTAGCCCTTGGGCAATAACTCACAGCACCAATCAAATTGTTGTTTCTATTATTTTACCTGCAGTTTGCTGATGAAAGCCAGTCACTGATTGGTTGCTATGGGTTGTTGCATAAATTGTTTTACCTGCAGCTGGCTGAAGAAAGCTATGGGTTTCTGCTCATGGGCAAATTTGCCCAATGTTGATGAAGGAGTGTCCTTGTTGCAAGACAGACGCTACGAACTGAAACACAGTGTTGTCTTTTCGTTCTCATACTAAAATATGAGACCAAAAAGGCAACACTTTACCCCAGTAGTGCAATATGTTGTATGGGACTCAAGATTTACACATTATCTAAAAGCAGTCTATGGATACCTGCTTGCCCAATATCTCATTCCAAAGATTATTAATAAGAATGTAGTCCTTCCTTTCCTTTTTCTGTGGTGTGCTCTAATTTCACACTTTGATAAATCTCTCCATTAATATCAGGAAATGAAAACGCTCTTAATGTATTAACACACAAGTTTAACTTTTTGACCATTTCTAGAAAGCATAATATGTTTAAAGGGATACTGCCATGGGAAAAATGTTTTTTTTTTCTTTTTTCAAAACACATCAGTTAATAAGGCTGCTTCAACAGAATTCTGCACTGAAACATATTTTTTATATTTAATTTTGAAATCTGACATGGGGCTAGACATATTGTCTGTTTCCCTGATGAACTGCTCTGATAACCTTCACTCTTTACTGCTGTACTGCAAGTTATATCACCTCTCCCCCCAGCAGCCTAACAACAGAACAATGGGAAGGTAACCAGATATCAGCTCCTTAACACAATATAACAGCTGCCTGGTAGATCTAAGAACAGCACTCAATCATAAAATCCAGGTCCCACTGTGACACATTCAGTTACATTGAGTAGGAGAAATAACAGACTGCCAGAAACTAGTTCCATCCTAAAGTGCTGGCTCTTTCTGAAAGTTCATGACCAGGCAAAATTACCTGAGATGGCTGCCTCCACACCAATATTATAACTAAAATAAATACACTTGCTGGTTCAGGAATGAAATGTTATATTGTAGAGTGAATTATTTGCAGTGCACACACAGGCAATCACAAAATCATCTATAATACAAAGTCTTGCAAACAAGTGTGCAACATATCAAACAAATGATAATGTTAGAATATAGTCATTGTAAGACTGAAAACTTTTGTTATTACACACTATCATTGCTTTGCAGTGATGCATAATTACACGTATATTTGCAAAGTTCACAAACTAATTTGACTGTGATCAGCAAATCAGACAATTCCCCAAGATGAATTATCACAGGCAGGGTCCATTTGTCGCCTCAGGCTTTACAGCCTGCATGAATGGCAATCAAGTTTATAGCCAATAACTTTGAAATAGAATGTCATGCTTTAAAAAGTCTTTGGCAGCAAATATATCACATTTCTTTTCAAGTCATGACCAAAAAAAGCCAAAAAACAAAGGCATTTTATTCCTGTTTTTTTCTTCAAATACAGACCATATAATAATAAAACTTTAATTCTCTGTCTTCAAAATAACGCCAAAGCATGAAAAGCTAACAAATATTCTCGAGAACAATATTCACATGGATATTCACTAATATAGGTAGACAACATTTCAACATTTCACTATACTGTAAGTAAAGAGTGGCAAGCAATGTACCTGTATTGGTTGTATGACTATGTCTTGCTTTATTATCATTTTAGACTTAAGTGATACGGACACTAAAAAATGACTTTTTAACATATGAATGTATATTAAGGGGCCGATTTACGAAATTCACGCGAAATGACCGAAGTTCGATCGAATTACGATTGAACGAATTTTACGTGAAATAGGATATGCAAATTTGGCCTCTTCGATCATCGAATATCAAATAGATCGAATGATCGAAGGAATCAAAATTTTTAAGTTATTCAACTGCCTGCTTCACCAGATTGAACCTACCAAATTGTAATAGAAGCCTATGGGAAACTCCCCATAGGCTTCTGAGGCGAAGTCCTGCTCGAATACCATTCGTACGATTGGAGCGTTCGATCGCTCGAATGGTACAAATTTTTCGGACGCTCGAATAAAATTTCATGATTTTTTCGTGGAATCGAACGATCGGTATCCAATCGTACGAATTCATTGAGAAATCGTATAGTGAGCAAAATGATAGCCTAAAACAATTCGATAAACATTCGATGGTCGAATGCTTATCGAATTTCGAATTTGGTCGAGCTAATTTTGGGGAATAATAGTAAATTTGACCCTAAATGTTATCTATAGGTCATGTTGATCACTTTTTGCCGAGAGGTTTGTTTTTGTAAATAGTTGTTAGTTGAATTTCCTAAGCATGACTCTCTGACACTCTTTGCCAACCTGACTGTCCCATCCCAGCCTGTTAGTTACAGTTTCTAATGCAACGGACTCCTGCTGCACAAATATGGCAGCCCCCTTATACAGGAACATGGGGCAACAGACAGGTAATGTAAAAGCATCATGCAAATACTTTATGGCAAAGTTAGAAGTAACTTTCAAAGCCAATATTATAATAGATGTAAAAAAAAGTATAATTTCAGGTGTCAATATCTCTTTAAGTCTAAACTACATATAATCAATTTTGGCTTGTGAAATAAATCGAAAATACACCTGTATCATACTACATGTATGTCTTATTTTAACTCTTTTTTAAAAAAAATTGTTTCCTTTTTGAATCTTTAGAACATTTGTGCACTGCACTGATATTTTGATGTAGGTGTAATCATGTATTCTTTGTATAGAGAAACAGAAGGTGCTACTACTCATACAGGCTTTGTTGAATATTTACTTTCATATATATGAGTGGTGGCAGCCATGATTAATAAAGGTAACATCACCAACAGAAAAACTAAAGCTAAGGACCACTGCAGAGTTAAACTTAGCATCGCTCATATAAAAGTATTGAGCTCACCATGAGGACATCCTGTCAAATTGCCAATTTTTGAGAGTTCCTGGTAGATTCTGGTTGTTACATACTACAACAATTGGCTGTTTCCAAGACATTTTATCTATCCGCTAAACAATGGTGCCACAGGGAAGATTCTAATTGAAGAAATTAGTTACCCACTCTTGGAAACGTGCTCTGGGATTTGATGGCCCAGAAAGTATGCACCCTGTCTGACTCCTACCCTTTCACTATGCTATTTCTATGCTGCACCTGTGCATAAATGCAACCTACATAGTAGATGTGACACCACGTGTGTGGTTTCAATAAGCCTTAATATGTATACCAGACCTAACAACACACATAGCAGAGAAGGATCTCTGGAGAAATCTATTTAAAAGCACTGTCCTCTAAAAGCAAGAAAAATACAGTGCCTTCAGGTTTTGCTTTATGAAACCATAACTTATAAATAATATTTTTCTGTGAGCACAAACTATCTGAAAATAAAAAGTTTGCTTAAACAACATAGAGAGCTTTAGAAAGATTAACTTAAAAAAATATTGCAGAAGTACTTAGCTTTGTGTAATAATGATAGTAAAGTAATAACAGCCATGAAAACACAATAAACCAATTTCAATATATTTTAAAAAGTAATAAATGATAAACCACTACTGTACATCTGGCATTTTGACCAGCACAGTACCCATGAGGTCCCTGCTTGTCACGTGTATTTGCAATGGAGTGAACTCCATTCTTCTGCATGGGAAATGGTAAAAAAGAAAAAAGGTGGTTTTTATTGCCTCAGTTCCCTCTGAGACATGGCAGTCAAATCACTAGTGTGTAACAGCCTTAACAAAGCTATATATACTAATTATCAGTCTCAGTGTGCTAAGCACTCACTCAATATCTATGCAAACAGAACACATGCACACCAACTTATGAATATCAGTAAAAGCTGTCTATTATACATGTGTTCCTCTGCTACAGAACCTGACTATTATCAAATTCTAATCAAACAATATAAACTAACCCCACACATAGGGCATATTTATTATGCGGTGTAAAAATTAGTGGGATAATACACCAGACCGTCGGGCTTTGCAGTGCAAAAAAAACGTGTAACATGTTTACTCCTTTTTTCTTAGTGACTTCTGCTGGAAGTAATCTAAAATAATGGCAGCAAATCTGGTTTAAGTGCATATAAACTAATCCATCATAATTTGCCAAACACTGGATATGTTTCAGTGTTCACTGACCCCTTAAATTGTCCCACCTGACATGTTCTGTGCCACTGGACATTTCATCAGAAGACATGTATGTATAACTTTATTTGTAAAGTACTGTTAAGTAACTGCAGCGCTGTACAATGTAAAAAAAGTACAGCATTAAACATAAATGTACACACAGGGAAAAGTCACATAATAATTAAAATAAATATACACAAAGAACACAGAGCTTATATAAGGACACTGAGCTTAAGTGAGGTGTGGTAAGAGACACAGTAGGAAGGATGTCCCTGCCCTGTGGCACTTAAAATCTAAGTGGGTGGCTAACATACAGGCACAAATTGAAGGGGAAACATGCACAAGGTAAAGGCATTCCCCATTATGTGTCAGGGCTAGACTCATGCTCCAAAAGGAAGACAACTCTTTTTTCTTGAAGAGATTGATAGAACACTCCTTAAGGAGGAAATCAGTGATGGAATTCCAGAGGTAAGGAGCAGTAAGATAGAAAGTTTAAGACAAGAGGTGGCAGTGGATGTGGTTGGTGTAAAATGAAGGTGAATGAGAAAAGAGGAGATGGCCAAGAATATACAGTGAGACAAGTGAAGAAATATAGTGAGGAGCAGAAGAGTGAAGGGCTTTGAATGTAATAAAAAGGATTTTATATTCTATCCTTTACTTAACAGATGAGAGAGTAGGAAGACCCTAGTTACATAGTTAAATCGGGTTGAAAAAAGACAAAGTCCATCAAGTTCAACCCCTCCAAATTAAAACCCAGCATACACACACCCGCCACACTTTCACACAAACCATATATGCCCATAGCTATACTAACTGTAGAGTTTAGTATCAAAATAGCCTTTGATATTATGTCTGTCCAAAAATCATCAACAGAATCAGCCATAACAACATCACTGTCCTCACTGTGAAGAACCACCTACACTGCTTCAAATGAAAGTCCTTTTCTTCTAGTCTGAAGAGGTGGCCTCTGGTGCGGTGATCCTCTTTATGGGTAAAAAGGTCCCCTGATATTAGTGTTTAATGTCCTCTAATGTACTTGTAAAGTGTAATCGTGTCCCCTCGCAAGTGCCTTTTTTCCCCAGAGAAAGCAACCACAACCTGGACAGTCTACCCTCAATTTAAGCCTTCCATCCCTCTAACCAGTTTAGTTGCACGTCTCTGCTCTCTCTTCAGCTCATTTACATCCCTTCTAAGGACTGGAGTCCAAAACTGCACTGCATACGCCAGATGAGGTCTTACTAGGGATCTATAAAGAGGTATAATTATGTTTTCATCCCTTGAGTTTATGCCCTTCTTTTATGCAGGACAGAACCCTATTTGCTTTAGTTGCTACAGAATGACTGCTCAGAATTAGACAACTTGTTATCTATAAAACCCCCAAAATCCTTCTCACTTAAGGAAACTCCCAACACATTGCCATTTAGTGTATACTACTGTAGTAATAATAATAATAATAATAATAATAATATAATAGTGTTTTGGTTGTTACTTGTAAAATAAAGTGTGTATCTTGGAAATATTGTGGAGGAAAAATGGCAGTAATATTAATATGATAAGAGAAGGAGAGAGAGACTGGTCAAGGATGACCCCCATGTAGCACCCTGAACTGACAGGCATCATTAGGGAATACCCTCATTATAACAATTTCAGCTTTTAATGCATTTTGCCTCCTCCAGCCCTTTTAATTGCCTGTTCTGGCTAGTGACACAACTTCTCCCAGTGTTCTCAGTAAAAGAAGTCAGTTTTGTAGACAGACACAGGCAAGTAACAGGGGGCTGGAGGATTATTGAAGGATGTTAAATTAACATCAAGTTGCTTGTTAAAGCCACATGGCCATTATGTTAACATCTGGAAAGGGCCAGTACAAAGTCTATACCATGTTTCTTCCATACATAGAATCATAATAAAATGTTAATTGTACTATAATAATTATATTTCAGCACAAGTGTACACAAGGAAAGAGTGAAAAACTATTACAAATTGTTTTTCACAGGCATTTACCTGGTAGTCCAATATGCTGAATCCTAGTCCCCTATTGTCCTTCTCCAGCTCTATAACTTTTACCTCTGATGACCACATTGCCAACTCTCCATCATCCTCTTCAGTTACCTGGTCCCCTAATGGTAGTACCTGCAACACAGATTAAAACGTTTAACAGAAAAATGCAGCAAGTATATGATTCTTCATTGCTCAGAAATACAATGCAGTTCAAATATATATTAGTGTTGCTTACAAGAAAGAATATATATTACTGAAGAGCTTTGGTAGGTTCAAAAGGGATTGTATCCTGGAGGGCTCTCACAAAGCTATTCATTTGGACAACAAACCTAATCATATTTAAATTGAACTTATATGAACAAAATAAATTTAATAAGCATAAAGAGCATGGTTGTTTTTGGTTTTTGGCTTTAAACCATTAAGGGGTTGTTCAACTTTCAACACTTTTCCAGTTCAGAGTTCAGTTGGTTTCAGATTTCACCATAAATAAATAAATAATTATTACATTTAGTTGATCCATTTTGTAAGATGGACATTAAGACCTGGGTGATCAGTAAATGTGATCTATTAGGATTTTGCCAAAGCTTTTGCTAATGTGCCCCACAAATGACTGCTTTCTAAACTAAGGGCTGTTGGGCTTAATGAAGGCGTTTGCACATGGATAGGAAACTGGCTACAGGATCAGGTACAGAAGGTGGTTATTAATGGTACATTCTCTACTTGGAGTAAGTTTCTTAGTGGGGTCCCTCAGGGCTCGGTATTGGGTCCACTTTTATATAACTTGTTCATTAATGACTCAGGGGAAGGTATTGTAAGTAATGTATCAGTGTTTGCAGATGACACAAAACTATCCAGCCCAATTAATTCCTTCCAGGAGGTGGCATCCATGCAACAGGATCTTGACAAACTGGCAATCTGGGCAGCAAAGTGGAAAATGAGATTCAATGTTTATAAATGTAAAGTCATGCACCTGGGATGTAAAAATATCCAAGCCACTTATACCCCTAATGGGACTGCACTAGGCACATCCATAATGGAAAAAGACCTTGCAGTCCTTGCAGATGGCAGGAAGGGGGTTATACTTCCACTGTATAGAGCACTGGTAAGGTCCCATCTAGAATAGTTTTGGTCTCCAATGTTCAAACAGGACATTTTTGAATTAGAGAGGGTAAAGAGAAGGGCAACTAAGCTGCTAAAAGATATGGAAAATCTTAGCTATGAGGAAAGACTGGTCAAATTGGGATTTTTCACTCTGGAGAAGAGGTGCTTAAGGGGTGATATGATAACTATGTATAAATATATAATGGGATCATATAATAATCTCTGCACTGCTTTATTTACCAGTAGATTTTTCTAGCTGACACGAGGTCACCCATTCCGATTAGAGTGGATTAGAGAGGAGGTTCTGCCTAAATAATGGAAGGATTTTTTTACAGTGAGAGCTGTGATGATATGGAATTCTCTCCCTCAGTCAGTCAAACAGGCAGGGGTTGGATAGCTTTTTAGCAAGTGAGGGAATACAGGGTTATGGAAGATAGCTCATAGTCCAATTGATCCAGGGACTTATCCCATTGCCATTTTGGAGTAAGGAAGGAATTTTTTCCCCCCTCTGAGGCAAATTTGAGAGGCTTCAAAATTTTTTTGTCTTCCTCTGGATCAACTAGCAGCTAGGCAGGTTAAATTAGAGTTAAGGTTGAACTTGATGGACTTGTGTCTTTTTTCAACCTAACTTACTGTTACTATGTTATCTTTGGCCCTGCGGAGTGGAAGCCCTGAGTTTCATTAAAGGTAGCTGTTATAAGAGATTCAATAGTTGCAAATACACATCAGATCCTTAACTAAATGTAGCAAATGTTTGTGCTACCAGTCTGAAACACAGACAGGAACATTAAAGGACAAGGAAAGTCTAAAACAGAATAAGGCTAGAAATGATGTATTTTGTATACTAAACATAAACTTACTGCACCACAAAGCCTAATGATTTACCCAAACAAATGATTTATGCTTTTGAAGTTGGGCACAGGGGGCTGTCATCTTGCAACTTTGTTAAACATCTTTGCAAGACCAAGACTGTGTAGAAGCTCAGTGTGATCTGGGCTGCTTAGGAATCGTCATAAATTATCAAAACAGCACAAGTCAAATAAGATCTGCCAGAAGCCAATACAGCAAGACTGATTAATAAAAAAAAACAAACATTTTTTTAATCAAAGGGGAATGAAACCCCCCTGTTTTAGGAGGTAAAATGCTTTCAAACATTTTTCTTTCTGCATTGTTACATATTTTGAGGAAGGATGAGTAATATCTGAATATGAAGGGTATATAAAATGTCTCCTTTAATTTCATGTTCAACAACCTAACATGAGCCTAATTGAATCTCCTTTTTTATTCTTACCCATTTTGAAGTTACCATGCAAGATGTCTGCCACTAAAATGTATTTAATATGTATATATTTAGATAAAATACAAGTTTGTGTGTTTGTATGTCTGTGTTTTTCTTATTCCTAATTATTATAGAGGGAAAGAACAGGCTTCTAGGTGACTAAAAAAAGGATTGCATTCCTAGTGTATAAACAACAGTATGTTTGTCATTCATGTTTAGTTAAAAACTTAATACAAATTAAAAAAAAAACTAACATGAATAGGTGGAAAGAGTTTAATAAAGACATAAGTTATTACTATATTACCTTATTATCTTCAGTATCCAAAGTATTAGGTTCATCTACAAATGTCTCATTTTCATCATCAACCAAACGGCGACAACAAACCAGTGTGAAAGGAGGAGGCACTTCTTTTAAAAATGAAACTGCTTCCCGACGGGATTTTCCATAAAGCTGCACTCCATTTACCTACAGATTGCCCAAAGTAATGGAGAGTAAGTGATGGAATAAGACATAATTCCTTTGCAAAAAAAGGGGTTGTTCACCTCTGAGTTAGCCGTTAGTATGATTTAAAGAGTGATATTCTGAGACAATTTGTAATAGGTTTTCATTTTTCATTATTTACGGTGTTTGAGTTATTTAACAACTCTCCAGTTTGCAATTCCAGCAATCTAGTTGCTAGGATTCAAATTAACCTAGCTACCATGCATTTATTTGAAGAAGAGACTGTAATATAAGTATAAATAGGAGATGACCTAAATGGAAAGACAAGTTATAAAGATAAGTAATTACAATAAATGTGTGGCTTTACAGAGAATTTGAAAGCTGTCAGAAGAAAAAGGCAAATAATGAAAAAAAACAATAAATAAGACTAACTGAAAAGGTGCTTAGAACTGGCCATTCTATAACACACTAAAGTTTAACATAAAGGTGAACCACCCCGTTTAGAGCATTATATTTTGTTTTTTAACCAATTTGAAAGAAAAATAAGCACTAACTGCTATACACAAGAAAGAACAAGGTACAAACATATCAAGCCTATGCAGAAAAAAAATACTTATGCAAAAGAACATTATGATACTTACTTTTCAAAAGAGTCCAATTACAAATTGGAGGGAAAACAAGTGTAACTTACCGCTTAAAGGATCAGTAATATAAAAAATGTTTGTACTGAACGAAAAAAAAACAAAAAAACACCAAGACACATTAAGGGTTACATTTGCAAGTAAATAATTTACCGATACTGAGCTTCCGCTCCTCTTCAGAAAAAGGCGATCCAGCTACGATCCATCGCGCGGTGTTTGATTTCTCCTCCCTGGCTATCTCTAATAGAAGGCAGGGAGGAGAAATTGATCGCTGGTACGATGGATTGTCGCCGGATCACCTTTTCTGAAAAGAAGAAAAGCAGAACCGCAGTATAGGTAAAGACTTTGCAAATGTATCTCTTTATGTGTCTTGGTGTTTTTTTCGTTCAGTACAAACACATTTTTACATTGTTACTGGTCCTTTATGTTAAACTTACATTAGAGGTCTTTTATTTTTAATTTATTCTGCTTTATATTTTAAAGGAGCGGTTCGCCTATCAGTTAACTTTTAGTATGTTACAGAATAGCCAAATCTAAGCAACTTTTCAATGGGAATTATTTATTTTTTATAGTGTTTTAATTATTTTCCGTTTTTTCTCGACTCTTTCCAGATTTTAAATGGGTCTCACTGGCCTGCAACTAAAAAAACAAATGCTCTGTAAAGCTACAAATCTATTGTTATTGCTACTTTTTATTACTCATCTTTCTTTTCAGGCTCTCTCCTATTCATACTCCAGTCTGTCATTACAATCAGTGTATGGTTACTAGGGTAGGCCCGGGCAACCTGCTGAATAAAAAGCTAAATAACTCAAAAACTGCAAATAATACAAATGGACACCAATTGCAGATTGTCTCAGAATATTACTCTCTACATCATACTAAAACTTACCTCTAACAGTTCATCTTCAGGCTGTAAAATTCCAAGTTTTGCAACTGGCCCTTCTGGGGCAATTGATGATATGTAATGATGGCCATCAAAGGAATCAAGTTCCACTCCTAATCTCATGGTATGAATAGGAAGAAGCTGTTGAAAATGTGAAAAACAATTATAAAATAAAGTATGGTATATAATTTGGTTTTGTTGACATAAGATACATAAAGTTACTATACTTTACGTGTGTTCTCATTTTATGTGTTTATGTATTTAAAGGGAAACGGTCATGGGAAAAAAAATTTTTTTTCAAAACGCATCTGTTAATAGTGCTACTCCAGCACATTTCTGCACTGAAATCCAGTTCTCAAAAGAGCAAACAGATTTTTTTATATTTAGTTTTGAAATTTGACATGGGGCTAGACATATTGTCAGTTTCCCAACTGCCCCCAGTCATGCGACTTGTGCCTGCACTCTAGGATGGAACTACTTTCTGGCAGGCTATTATTTCTCCTACTTAATGTAACAATCAGTCTCAGTAGGACTTGGTTTAAGGTGGCCATACACGGGCCGATAAAAGCTGCCGACAGAGCGAGTCTGCAGATTATCGGCCCGTTTATGGGGTCCTCCGATGGGCTACTCCAATCAATATCTGGCTGACTTCAGCAGGATTAAAAATCCCGTAGGACCACCCGTATGCGCTGCATTGTGATGTAGCTACAGCCCTGGTTGAGTGTGCCTTAAGGTTCCTGGGGACTTCCCTGCCTGTCAACTGGTAGGCCAGCACAACACACATGATTATCCACCAACTTTCAAAGGAGCCAGACCTTTCCTCGGGCCTCTCGGGATCACGAAGAGCTTATCCAACTTAAGCCAACTCTTTGAGCGGTCAATATAATGAGACACTGCCCGCACGAGATCCAACTTGTGCCACTGCTTCTCATGTTCAGACTTTGGACTAGGACAAAATGAGGGCAGAACAATTTCCAGATCCATTTGGAATTGAGAAATTACCTTCAGCAGAAAACCAAATGTTGGTCTTATAACTACCTTATCAGAAGCAGAGGTTCAAATGGTGATGCCATCAAAGCCTTCAAAACCAGAGGTAAATCCCATGGAGGTAAGCGAGGCTTAACATATGGACTAACCCTCTTCAGAGCCGTCTAAAAAGGGAGTCTTCAGCCCAAGCTTTACCATGTATAGCGGATATGGCAGAGACTTGACCATGTAATGTGCTATTACTCAGCCCCTTCTGATAACCAGCAAAGAGAAACTGCACCAGGCGACAAGGTTCCGGATCCATGGCGTCATACCCTTTACTTTGAAGTAAACTGAACAAAACAACTCCAAACTCAATGGTACTGAGATGAAGTTGAAGCCTTTCTATATTTCAAAAGAAGAGCTACAAGATCCCCCTCTACTCCGCTCTCATGCAACCTCTGCCTCTCAATTTCCATACTGTCAATGACAGATGCACGACATCCTCGCAGAATATGGGTCCCTGATACAGAAGGTCTGATCTTTCCGGAAGCTTCCAAGGGTCCCCCACTGTCATCTGAAGTAACAGCGGGGGAATCACTGCTATCACTAATGCTCCATCCAGATCGATCTTTTTCAACACCCTCCAGATCATGGGAAAAGGAGGAAAAACATAAGAGAATATCTTGTTCCAATCTTGCAGCAAAGCATCCACTGCACTGGCTAGTGGGCAAGGACTCCTGGAAAAGAACCAGTAACACTTGTGGTTCAGGTGAGTTGCCACCAGATCGACCTCTGGGCATCCGAACCTCTGAACAATCTAAAGAAACACAGATTGATTCAGACTCCATTCCCCTGGGATAAGAGCATGGCGGCTCAAGTAATCTGCTTGCAGATTTGGGACACCTGGCACATAAAAGGCTGGGGGCTTTTTGTACCCCACCTGTTTGTGTACAAAGGCCACCGTGGCATTGTCGGAGCGAATCTTGACCCATTTGTGAGCCAAGTCTTCTGAAAGGGCCAACAGAGCCTGGCCTATGGCTCTCAGCTCTAGGACATTTGATGGTACAGAGTGCAGACTCCAGGTTCCCTGTACGGACTTGTTGAGCATGACTGCACCCCAACCTGACTCCAAAGCATCCGTCGTAACCGTAACCAATTGGGGTTCGGACAGGGGCATTCCTCTGGTCAGATTCAATGGTTCTATCCACCACCTCAAACTTGACCGAACTTCTTTTGACAAGCGAAGGTTTCGCTCCATACACAGAGGGTTTAGAGCACCTGACTTGATCAGAAACTGCTGGAGGGCTTGCATGTGCCATCTCGTCCATTTCACCAACAGGATGGTGGAAGTCAATAGGCCCAGCAGCGACATACAGTCTCTTAGTGAAACTATTATGTTTCCCATAAACGAAGACACCCTTTGCAAAATCCTTTCAATTTTTTGAAAACCAACCAGATCCCTGGCAGTGTCTATCTGAGCCCCCAGAAACAAAAGTGATTGGGTTGGGACTAGGCAACTTTTTTGATTTATAACCCAACCGCAATCCTGCAGCATCTGAACAGCTGTTTCTCTGCTTCTTATTGCCTCTTCCGCTGACTCGGCCACCAGCAGAATATCATCCAGACAGTGGTATGCCGATATTCCTGCTTCCCTCAATCCTGCAATATTCATCACCAAAACTTTTGAAAAAGTTCTCGGGGATGTCGATAGGCCAAATGGGAGGCAAGTGAACTGTACATGCTGATCCCCTACAGCCAGACGAATAAACTTCTTCCTGTGTGGCTTGAAGATCGGCACATGGAATTACGCATCTTTCAAGTCGAGATTCATCAGCCAGGACCCTGGACAAACTGCCAGCAGAATTGATGCTAGCGATTCCATCTTTAATTTCCTGCACCGAATAAAACGATTGAGGGGTCTCAAGTCCAGAACTGGTCTGAAGGCTCCCAATGACTTCTTTACTAGAAATAACTTCGAGTAGAACCCCAATCACTGTTGCGATACTGGTACAGCCTCCACTGCCCCAGATAATCGCAAAAACTCTCTGAGCAGTTGAGAAACAAAAAACATTGCGATTTGGGATCTTGCAAAATTCCAACTGATAGCCCTCCTGGACAACTTTCAAGACCCACACATCCTTGACATTCGAGACCCAGAACTGTTGGAAGACAGTCAACATCACCGCCACCTTCACAGCTTGAGTATGCTGAACTTCCGTGCAGTTTGCTAGAAGGGGTGGAGAACCCTGAAGGTTTCTAATTGAACTGACGTCCTTCACCACGAGAGGATCTCCAATTCAACTGTCTCCCAAAACTTTTACCGGACCTCGGATATCTCTTATCCCGAAAGGATCTGCCACTGGGAGACCATGGTCTAGGCTGTGAACTCTTAAACCTACGCTCTTGTGAAAGAAACACACTCTTACCACCTGATGCTTTTTTAATTATCGCATCCAACTTCTCTCCAAATAACATATCTCCTTCAAACGCCAGCTTGCACAGGTTAGACTTAGAAGCTGAATCTGCCAACCATGGTTTTAGCCACAGAGCTCTTCTAGAGGCTACAGAAAGAGCCATAGACCTAGCCGAAAGCTTCACCAAATCCAGCTAGGCATCCGCCAAAAAATCAACTGCCAATCTCAACTCTGAAAGCATTTCTCGTAAGTTCGGGAGTCTAACACTGGAAGAAATGACTTCATCCAGGGCGTCCAGCCATGCCCTCATTGCTCTAGAGGTTGAAGTAATTGCCACTGCCGGCCTACAGGCTGCGCCAGCTGATTCATATGACTTTTTAAATTAATTTTTAATCGTCTCTCCATCGGCTCCCTGAATGCTGCCGCATCATCCACTGGTAAGGTAGTTTTCCTTGCCAAGCGAACCACAGCCACATCTACCTTTGGCGGATTATAACAGAGTTTTGAGAAAGCCTCTTCAACTGGATATCTTCCTTGTTCAACAACTCTTTTCTCAGTATTCTTCCATTCAGAAAGGATTAAATCTTTAATTGACACATGGACTGGGAAAGAAGATGCCTTTTTCCGAAGAGATGGAAAAAAAAATCTGTCGAAGAGCCTTTTGGGGTCTCCTCACTTAATGTCAAAGCTTTCCTGACTGCTTTGATTAGGTTGTCCACTGCCACAGTATCCAAGGTAGTTTCTTCCTCTGAAACTAACTCCCCTTCTGGAAGTCGATGCTGAAGCTTCCTGTACCCCTTGAACAACTGCTTGTTTGATCAATGACACAAGGGCCTCCAACTGGGGCAGTCCAGAGGCTTGTGACTGACTGACAGAAGACTGACCTTCTTAGACCCAGACGCATCCTTTTGAGATTCAGTAGAAGCAGGGAGGCTAGAAAGCAGAAAACAACCATCAGCCACAATCCCTCCGATCACTCTCTCATTTTTTTTTTTTTTTTTTTAAAGATTCTTGGCATAGCTTACCCAGTACTTTTGACTGAATTCCTTTTCCAGAGCTAGCAGACTCCATACTTGCGAAGAATGAAGAACTGCAGAACAAACATAGCAGTAAATCAAGGTTATCCATACTAGACAGAAACTTACAGAATCCAGTTCACCTGTCAATCCTCACACAATGGTGGCAACACGAGCAACACTCCAACGCACGATATGACGGCACTCAGTAATGATGTCACACCACTCGCACGTTTTGCTGTGCATTCTCACAAATTTTCTTGGGTCTTCACGCATTCTCGCGCATCGTTGCACATTCTCGCATGTCACTTCCAGGTTGCCGTGCATCACTTCCGGTCTTTGGAACGCATAGGCGCCATTTTAGATCATATGCGTTCCGGAGCCTTTGCGGATCAGTTTTATCGACGCAACCAACAGCTGCTCAGCCTGCAATTCACCCAATATGCAGGGGAAGCCAACAGTTCTAACCCACAGAGGTCCTTCTCCACGGCAATCCATACAGGGAGCTCAAGAGAGGCATCAAGGAAGGAGGAAAGAGAGAGAGAGAGAGAAAAAACCTCCATCCTTGGAACATTACCTGGGTAAGCAGCATCCAAACTCCAAGTGACCATTAGGACAGGAAAAAAAGACTGAGGAGGTATAAGGGGGAGGGTGCTTTATAGCCTAAGTTCTTTTTCCTGTCCAGTGACCTAAAGGGGAGGGATTACCCATGTTGGCGAATTGCTGCCATGGTGACTTGGGAAAGTCTAATGGACTGGCATAAAAGTGATTTAGAAAACCAACTAAACACTAGATTCATGCAACTAATATCCATCTGCCAAATACTAAAAGGTCAGTACCATTTTTTCAGCATCAGTCAGTATCAGTCAGTAAACCAGTTTTAGATCTAAGTATTGTATGATATACATAGGACTACAAAATAGAAGGAACCACAGTGAGTAGGGCTCATTTTCAAATGCAAGTGCAGCATGCAAGGTTGAAAAAGTCCAGATGTTTTAGATGTTTGTGCAACTAGTTATAGTCATCTGCGCTCTATTCCATTCATGGCAAATGAAACAAATGCAAAACTCTCTAAAAACTCAGACAGTTTTTACAAATGGAGGACAGCTCCCAGTGACTTCTACAGGACCTCACAAGCTTTAAGATGAAGAAGTTTTGCATTAGAATTTTTTGTAGTTTTTACACAAAATAAAGACTTTTTTTGTGGTTTAGAGTAGTTATTCCAATACCCAATTTTAAAGGAGAAGGAAACTTGCTTGATTTATGTTTTAGCTCCGCTCCCTAGCTCCTATGCTTGCTCAGTTGACAAACTGTAAATTAAAACCAGAGCAAGCGCAGGAGCTTCAAAGCTTCCATTTGTTTCCAAGTTACGAGGAAGCAGGATCGCATTTGGAGCTTGATTCAGTGAGGTGGGGGAGGGAGGTCAATGATGATGAATGGCTACATCATGTGGTCACAACGTCATTGCTTCACAGGGAACTTACAAGATCCTCGTGCCATGGGCACCGCTGGGAACTACTGCGCATGCCTGTGCCCTATTTAGCCTGATTTCTGGACTGCAGCATGGGTATGCTTTCATATACATGTATCAACTTTTTAAAAAAACAATTGCAGCACAAATATTAATGAAAAAACTAATGAGGGAATAATTGGTGGTAAAGGCATATGCTTTTCATGGTCAACACTTAGAGCTTAAGTTGATTTTTGACTTTCCTTCTCCTTTAAGCACTAAAAAAAAAACTATTCGGGTATATGGGGTTCAAGTCAAGATACGGATGGGTTAAAGGTCAATTATCTCAGTAATAGTGTGATTATTGAGAGGGCACTGACAATGCTGAAATAAATGCATCTCCCCTCGTGGTTTTGTTGGCTAATATTACTTTAAGATTTTTGATTTTCATAACAAGTGAATCATTATAAATAGCATTCATTTGCAACAAACCTTTGAGTATTTCTGCAGTTCAGCATCATCATCAATCTTGGGATCCAGATTAACGACCTAAAAGATTGGTTTAAAAGGTGAGAATTAGGGACCTAGTTATCATGCTGTGTAAAAAGTGGAGTGAAGCATTACAGGTGTTGCCCAGAGCAACCAATAAGAAATAAGATTTCAACAGTTAGAAAACAAAAGCAAACATCTGATTGGTTGCTATAAGCAATATCACCAGTTATGTTTCACTCCACTTTTTTTCAACAGCATGATAAACAGACCCCCTAACTGGTTTCACAAAAGATTAACACTACGCATTTCCTTAAAGGGATACGGTCATGGGAATTTTTTTTTTTTCAAAACATATCAGTTAATAGTGCTGCTCCAGCAGAATTCTGCACTGAAATCAATTTCTCAAAAGAGCAAACAGATGTTTTTATATTCCATTTTGAAATCTGATCAAAATGAAATCTAAAAAAAACTGTTTGCTCTTTTGAGAAATGGATTTCAATGAAGAAGTCTGCTGGAGTAACACTATTAACTGATGCGTTTTAAAAAAAACATGTTTTCCCATGACAGTATCCCTTTAATGAAAATCCCTGAGGAAAATGATATACTATGTGGCATATTTACTAAGGGTCGAAGTGAAAATTTGAATTAAAAGATTAAAAGATGAAGGGGAAAAAACTATTTTAATATAACACACTGCAGATCGCTACAAAATGCGACAGAGGTTCATAAATGCAAGACTTTGCAGCCCCCATTAACTTTTTGTTAAACAAAAGATTGTTGCCCAAATATCATCTGAAAGTACCTTTTAATCAAGACGAATGAGAATTGTTGCGCTTAAAACTTTATATTTGTGGATATGACTTAATCACAAGAAACCATGGAGAAGCCAAGTCACTGCTCAAAGTGTTTTACATGCTGTGATGCCCATACTTATGGATTAAAAGATATTTTGGGATGCTTTGTCACCAGTGGGAAAGGTGATCTCCCAAAATTGATATGTCTCTCACTCCCTAAAAGTTAATAGCTATGCTTTTAAAAAGTAATTTTTTTCTACTCTAAACACTGTAAACAGTTTGCAAATGTAAACTCGGTTCTTACCATAACGAGATAATCTGAACCAAGGCGTTGCTCCCATTTAGATTTTAATGAATTTGTTTCAGGCAATAACGGACCTATTAAAATATAAATATTATATAGGACTTGTAAGCCAAAACTTAAATGCATTAATATCAGCCGTTCTGTATGCTGAACAGAGAAAAAATTATACATGCAAAAAATAATACCAAAATATATACAGTGTGGTGATTGATTGGAACATATTTTTACCAATGTTGATGGCTATCATGCAAGAACCAAAAATAGCCATTTTAACAGGTACATTCTTATACTAGGTTACGTTGTGTTTCATCCCTGGTCAAAATTACCTTTTCATAATATTAGCAATTCTAATATATTTTTGCTGTAGAAAGAGCTTACTTTTACAGTTGCACTGGCTTACCCTGGGGTTTTTTTTTATGGTTCCTGTAATGTTTCTCAAAGGCCTGAATTTCAGATTTCAAATGCTTAATATAGAGCACAATCTGCTAAGAGAAAAGTTAATAGCAGCACAATCTGTGTGTAGTTGCTATGTTTAGGATAAAACAGCTGTATCTATGTCAGGAAATTATTTCTAGTTACAGATAATTAATGCAAATTAATACAGAGAAATTAATGCAAAAGATCATAATCAATAACTACAGCACTGGACATATATTGGGTGCTAAATACATCCCAAAGAAAAAAGTGCATGCCCTGTTTTGCACATGTTCAAAGTACATGGTGCTCCAGGGAAGGCAGGTGCAAGTAAGCTTTGGCAAATCCTGGATTAAAGCAGTCAGTATTTCCAGGGCTCATTTTGCACACAACACTTCCAAGTACTCCCACTCAGCCTGCTGAATAGCTTGCAAATGGCTTTATCAACACTTCCTCACCTTTGTTCACACATATTGCACCTCATTTTTTAACCTGGAAAAGATATTTGCATCATGGGTATGCACTTTAATAAAAGAGCCCATATTATTTACAGTATTTTGGTATATTCTGGTGTGATTTAAATTAACGGTACTTTACAGTTGCACTAACCCCTTTGGGAAACGAACACCTGACAAGCCATCACTGTTATCGAGAAAGCATATCAGTACAATGCAATCTTAGACATTATTTATACATTTGGCAGATATAAAGGCTTGTCTGGTTTAATTAGGCCATTGAGTAACTTGAGCTCTGATATAAGCTCCAGTTCTAAACCAGTCTTCCGAGGGAGCTCAGCTATCTTGACATTTATATCTTTTCAGCTTTCTTGCATGACTGTAATACTGCCTTAGTAGCATAAATAAGACAATTTGACAGGGCTAGATGGCATAGAATGACTGGTTGTCCTGCATTTGACCTCACTCAGAAGCCTAGTACAGGTATAGTGTTCCTGCTTAAGTAATAGTCAACCTATTAAAGCTTCACTTCTCCTGCCCTTTTTAGAAACCTGTGGAAAAGATTTGTTTTTTTGTCACATGAATAAGGCACTGGCAGAATGCTCATTAGTGTTGACACAACCCATCTGTGCAAGCTCTCAGAACTAAATCGTGAACACAAATCTCTTAATGCACATTGACACTGTCTGACAAGCAATTAGCCATTAAACTATACGGATTAAAATTTACAAAGCATTTTGTAGAACATGTTTTTATGCATGTCTGATACAAAGCGAAGTGTACAACATCAAATTGTTTGTTTCTGCGCAATTATGTAATTAAAGCAAAGGGACAGCACAGACTTTTTTATGCTTAGGTTAAAATGCATAAAAAAGTTGAGATTAAGACCGACTTTACGGTCAGAATTTCAGTAACGTAACTAGAGGGAGGCAGGCACTGGTGCGGGACGTGCAGCCGGGCCCCACAACCCCCTCTTATGCGATTTTCGGCTTGGAATCAGTGGCATGCGAGCTGCAGGGGTGGCGCTGAGGGGGTACGGGCCCTGGCCCAATCACACCCCCCTGCTCCCCCAGTAGTTCCACCACTGCTGCATTTCACCAAGTGAATTTTTGTAATTGATTCACAACCACATTTTGAAGTGGAAAATATTGCCTAATTTCACAGTATCATCTGAGAAATTAGAAAAATGTTGCTGTAGATAGAATGCTATAAAATGGCATATTTTTTTAGTAACTTTTTAGTTAGTCTTTAATTTTTATAGTTTTGCTTGCTACTTTCCAGCTCTCAGGGGTCACATACCCCAGAGGCCAGAAAACTATTGCTTTGTGATGCTATCATTTTGTTATTACTGCAACTTTTTTTTACCTATCCTTCTATTCAGTTCCCCTACTATTAATTTTCCAGTATTTCTTTCAAACCACAGCCTGGTTGCTAGGGTAAAGGGAACCCAACCAATAAAATAGCTGCTGAAATTCCAAACTGGACAGCTACTGAAAAAAAAGCTATATACAGGGAGTCCTCGTGTTACATACACCCTTATATACAATCACACTTACAGACATAGGCTGTTAAAGTAACATACTATGATTTGCTTGTCTTTTATCAGCATTTAGCTTTAATAAACCACCTGCCCCAATCCCCTCTGGTCTGTGTTGTCTACTGCGGAGCACAGCAAGTTAAAAATAAATATGCATAGAAAGGTAAAAATAATTACTATGTTAAGACATAAGTAAATGTATATGTTTCAACTTGCGTTCAAAGTCAGCTTAAAAAAAACAAATCTAAAGTCACTCTCGAAAGTTACCTGGGAAGGGGACAGTCTGTAATTCAAAAAGCACAAAAAAATAAAGAAAGAAAACCAATTGCAAATTGTATCAGATCTTCATATTAAAACGTAGGGAAAACAGGTGAACTACCCCTTTAAAAAAATGTTCCAGTGCTCTAAAATATAAATTAATTCACAGCAGGATTTGTTATTTATAAATTAAAATGAGATAATAGCTCATGGGTCTAAATAATTTCGCATTGGACTTGCAAAGAATAATTTAGAAAGCTTCACCTGTCTGGAAAAGACAAACAATTGCAGAAACTGCAAGTTTCTGGTCACGAGTTTTCTGATAAAGATTGATTTAGCATGCTGCTGAATGGGTTTTTAAATAAAAACAACCATTTTTATTTTCTTCCCACCTGAAATCTGGTGAGATTTATTTTTTCCACAAACCTACTTGTAAAAGAAAAACTGTTTTTTTTTAGATGAATCATTACAGAAAATGCAAACACGGCTTATGTTGCAATGCTGGGATGTGTTCTTTCATTCCTAAATTACACTGAAAGGCCTAGCTCAAAGAAAAAAAAAACCAAAACACTGTATTTGCCACTGATATTAGCACAACATATCTGTTTGTAATTAGGGTAAGCATTTCCCTAGATAATGTAGGCTTATAAATTCTTATGTATAATTGACTTTCTGTATCTACAAAGTAGATGAACCAATGCTCAAGTCTCATCCTTACTATTGCTAAATGGGGGTCTCAAAAGTTACTCTTTTCTGAGCAACTTTCCAATATACATTTATTAAATATTTTCAGTGCATTTACAGTTATTTGTGAAAACAATTGCTATTGAAAGCAGCATTTGCTTAACTCCTGGTTGTTACTGTTTAAGCAATGTTAGAAAAGTCTTGGTTCCCCAGCAAAGATGGGTTTGTTTATCAGCTGTATTAGCAATCTGAGCCATCAGGGCAGAGGGACATACAAATACTGTTTTCAATAGCAATATATATACAAATAGAAAATGTATAATTAATATATATTGTAAAGATCCTTAGAATTATGTTTTCTTTTATAAAGAATATTTTTTGGGGTTGACATTCCCTTTAATATTTTTTACTACACATGCAAATTGCCAAGATGAAGGAAAATTACCTGCAATTACACAAATCCAATTAATCAACACATAAGTCTTTGTTTTCAATGAGCAGTAAGCTCATGTATGATAGAAAATCCCTTAGCAAGAGTTTAAAAAAATTCAAAACACTTTACCTGTCCTCATCTCATTTTTGTAGTTATCAGCTTGTTCTTGGATTCCCTCATTAACAGGAGACTTGTTTATTTCAGTCACTGGAGGATCAGCAGGAAGTTCTGGCACTGCTGGTAAAAAAAATAAGTTAGCTAGCTTCTTCACTTTTATATGGTTACTTATATCACATACATAATAATAATTCCTGTTGCACCAGTGTAGCCATTGGATATTGAAATTGCCTGACACATGCAATATTGTATTTACTACTACAGAGAACCCAAAAAGGCCAGAGCTAGTCATTACATTATATTCAACTTTATTTTTCCTAAAAATCAAGAGATGTGCTAAATAATACCTGCTTGGAACATTAACACATTTCTTTGTTAATTATTTATAAAGATGTAAGGATAAAGTAAAGGTAGCAAGTATGGAATCCCTTATCCAGAAAGCCATTATACAGAAAGCCAAGAATTACTGGAAGACCATCAGTAAAAATATTAATATTTTAAACAATTTTCTTTTTTCTGTAATAATGAAAGTTTATTGTACTTAATTTTAACTAGGCAGGATAAATCCACAACGAAAGTTTAATTGGTTTTTGAATGGTGATTCAAATTACAGTATCTGAAACACTTCTGGTCCCAAGAATTCTGAATAAATATAACATGGTACCTCTGACAACAGATTTTTCTGTGGCAACCAGTTCAAGAGGTTCTTTGTTCCTTGACAGTGTGAGGTGTACAGTTTGTCCAGTATTGCGCAATGCTGCAACTACATCTTGATTTGAGTATTCTTGGATGTTTACACCATCAACCTGCAAAGAAATGATGGTATTTCAAGGTCAGAACGTTCTCATTGTTACAGTTCACAACTACATGTAAATTAGAGTTGGCTCTTTGAATGTTATACTGGTACTTTTGTCTTGTCAACATAAATGTTATTTTGTCCTGCACATAATAGGTTAGGCAAAAAAATGTATACACACACACACACACACAATTGTTAAAAAAAGTGAAACAAATGTTAAACGTGATCAATGTAATGGGACTGACAGAGGCAATTTTTGTATTTTGATCTGAATCAATTCTATCCCTTTCTCCGAGATTAAAATTAATTTGACCAAGTCAGCCATTCTCCCACTTGTACTTTAAGACCTTTGTTCATTTTATTTTATATAACTAACTTCATCAATGCTGAAAGTCAGTGTTTGTAAAATAATGGAACATACATCTAGGCAATGATGCTCTTCAAGGGGACCTGTCACCCAGACATAAAAAGATGTAAAATAAAAGTCCTTTTCATATTAAACATGAAGTCAAAATTCTTTTTTTATTAAAGCATTCATAGTTGTTGTAAACTCTTTAAAATATCAGCTGTCAAATAGGCATAGTGGTGGGACAGGCAATTACTTTCACTTTCCATTCAGCACTTACCAGATGTCATTGCACTACCCAAATTCCCTCACTCTATTTACCATTTAATTGTGTAACCAGTGTGTGGGGATGGACATCAGGTTCCCTATTCAGGTGCACAAACAAGATTTTGAGATGATGCAAGGATTGCCTTAATGACAGTGTCCACAAAATGGTGGTGAAGGAAACAAGATTCAAATAATTTCTATTTGGTAATTAAAGTTTATTTTGTGTGACTAATGTGATAAAATAGGATTTGGAATAATTTTTTCAGGTGACAGGTCCCCTTTAAAAAGTCTCACAACTGCAATTACCAAAATGAACACACCCAAATCATACAGTTGTAGGCATTAATGGGAAAGAAACGTAACAGATATTTTCACAGATAATTTACAGGACATGGTATCAGTGGACTCTTATTTTTTTGCATTAGTTTATTCCTTTTCCCAAGTTACTGTACTTTACGAGCCCTTAGCCTTCAGACAAGTGGAAAGCAAGACAAAAAAAATGTAAATGTTATTTCAACTTAAATCTGATTGAACTGAGAATGATTGCCTTACCCGATCACATTAAGGACACTATTGCCAATAGTATTCGCTTTTTACTTTTCGCCCCAAAATGTTGTACATTAGTCCCTCTCAAAGTGAACATCTACTGCTAAGCCCTTTCATATTGTACACACAAAAAAAAGCTTTTGCTGAAAATGGAAATTTTTGTTTCCTACCATATATGAGAGTATGGAAATATAAAATCCAGCATCGATAAGCACAATATGGACTTTTTTTGACTGACTGTAACAAGATGCTATGGCTAATTTGTCCTCCCTGGGGACTGGATTTTTATGTTGACCAATTTGTTCTTACTGCAAGTGATTGGGACTATGAATTTGCTATCACACATTTATTTTTGTTACACAGGTGGTTTGGATAAAACTTTACTACTCTCTTCTGTGACATGCTCATTTTTGCCAATATCGTTGCTCCCATTATCACACAGAAGAGTTCACACACACATGCGTAAACGCACACGGGGTTCTTTTAAATTACATGTTTCTACAGAATTTAACAACATTTTTTCTGAGATAAACTTATCGAGGGATGCAAATGAAAGAAAAAACACACACATGAAAAGAGCCATTGCTTAAAAAGGCAAACATTATTAGTGACAACAAAATGGGAACAGAAACTGGGTGATGTCATGCCCATGGTCATCCTGGTTAGTCTTGAAAATCCTAGGAGGGTTGACAAGATTGAATATGACATTAGATTACGCATTTACTTTGGATTTATAATTTACTCACAGCTATGATTCGGTCTTGAACTTGAATACATCCACTTTGATCAGCAGCACTACCTGGTATTATGCTTTTTACATAAATTCCTGAAGAACCTGTCAAATAAAGATGCTTGCTTTCAAAAAGGTTACCAGTAAATGCTAACTGCTGATTGGTTGCTAAAGGTGATAAGTGTAGCAAACTTTGCACCTGATATTATATATTTATATAACCTCCTAAAAGAGCTAAATGGAGAATGCATAGGTTGCAGATCTGTTTTGTAGCTAAGCTAGTCCCAAGGCTATTGTGTTTTGGATGTCCCCATGTAACTTACATTATCACTTTTTACTGGAGGTAAACAGAAAGCAGCATAACTGCACCACCCACTCTGGAGCACAGCCAGTCACATATTTTAAAGGAAATCAAGATCCCTTCTGTTTACTAAAATATAACAATTCTTCTCTTTTTTACGACAGCTAGGTACCATGCAGACCCTTCAATATGTAATAAAAAAGACCATGACCACCAGATAATTTTTGACTAGTCCCTAAAGACATTTTGGGTATTCGTGTCAACTAAACCCTGTTCAGAAGAGAGACTTGTTTAAGCCAAAACTTACCACCAGTAAATGCTCCAGTATAGCCAACTACCGTTATGCCAAGACTCTGTCCTTCTTTTTTTGTAAGTTTAATGTCATATACATTATCAGCATTTTCCTTTAAAAAAGAAAAAAAAAAAGCAAAGTTTCATAACATGCTTCAAGTAATTTTTAAATAGGGATGCACCAAATCCACTATTTTGGATTCAGCTGAACCCCCGAATCCTTCAAGAAAGATCCGGTTGAATCTGAACCATAATTTGCACGTGCAAATTAGGTGTGGGAAGGGGAAAACATTTTTTACTTCCTTGTTTTGTGACAAAAACTCATGCAATTTCCCTCCTGCCCATAATTTGCATATGCAAATTGGGGTTCGGATTCGGTTCGGCTAGGCAGAAGGATTTGGCCGAATACGAATCCTGCTGAAAAAGGCCAAATCCTGGCCGAATTCCCAAACCGAATCCTGGATCCGGTGCATCCCTATTTTTAAATAAAAAAAATAAAAAGCAATATATATTTTATAGGGCAACAATGAACTTGTATTTTGCTGTTGGATTGTGGTTGGCACTAAATCTAGGCAGTTTAAATTACTGTATAAATAGTCTCTCTTCTAAGCACACTCTATAAGAGATTGTTGTTTGGCTAATGTCATGCCATTACTATTTCAATCACATAATTGTATTGATCCCAATTAAGATATAATTGACCCTTATTGAAGGCAAAACAAACCTATTGGGATTTAAATTATTTTTTAGTAGACTTAAGGTAGGGTGATCCAAATTACAAACAGGCTCATTATCCAAAAAACCTGGATTCTGGATAACAGGTCCCATACCTGTAATACTTTCATTAAAACATGAAAAACAAAACAAGAGAAAAATAATTATACACATGCATCTCTTATACAGGCTATGATTTTTCTTCTGCAGATACACTTAGGGGCAGATTTTCTATTGGTCGAATTTTAAAAAAATTCGAAATTCGACCATGGGAATAGTATGTGAAGTAAAATCCTTCGAATTCAAATATCAAATTCTAAGGATTTTACCACAATTGGATTGGTCGAACAATTGAATAGGAAAAATTTGATCGATTAATCATTCAAATCGATCAATTCGAACTATTTTTTCAATTTTTTTTAAATTTTAAAAAAATTCGAAATTCGACAATGGGAATAGTATGTTAAGTAAAATCCTTCGAATTCAAATATCAAATTCTAAGGATTTTACCACAATTGGATTGGTCGAACAATTGAATAGGAAAAATTCGATCGATTAATCATTCAAATCAATCGTTTCGAACAATTTTTTCAATCGATCAAATTTTTTTTATTCAATCAATAATGATACCCAATTCGGTAGCTTTGATCTGGCGAACTAGGTGGTTGAATAAAAATTTAAAGGGGAAGTACTTCGACCATCGAATATTCGAATTATACGAATTTGAATATTCAATGGTCGAATTGGCCTAAATTGCTAAATATTCGAAGATTCAAATTCGAATCTATTTGAAATTCGATCCAACTTCGAATTCTTCATGTGAATTTAGTAAATCTGCCCCATAGCAATTCATAACAAAAAGCAAAGAAATTAGAAAAGCACTCAAACCAGGATTGTGTTAATAAATGAGCTTGATACCAGCACATCTGACATGATTTTAAAACCCTGGATAAAAGAACAAAAAGTTTTCTTCCCAAAGGTAGGTAGGTATAGGTGTAGGTCCCAGGTGATAGTAAAAAGAAATATAAAAAGGAGCACACACCCACATATACAGTACTATGTGTAGAATATTATTTATAAGTATTTTAACTCGTCTGTTTTTTTGAGCCATTCACAACAATGTCCTTTGGAATGGTTATCATTCCTACCATTACAGTCCCAATTAATACAACACATGACAAATAGACCAATAAGTAACACAAGCAAGAGGTTGCATAGACTGAATTCTTACAAGAGGTTAATCTACCTTTCAGTTACAGTACATCATTTCCACACAAATGTGATCTGCTACTTACTCATTTCCTCTTTTTTTACTGATTTGGTACATACAAATAAAAAAATGAAACAAAACCAATATACATTTCACATGTGGTACTCACATTGTCATTATCCTTAACATCTTTAGGAGGTAATGAACCCACTGGCAGAGTTGCTGGTGCTGGAGGCTTTGAGGGGCATTCCCCAACAGGATCTCTGGCCACTACCATTCTAACTGAATTTCCACAGTTTCTCAGAACCTGAGCAACCTGATCACTTGCCATTCCTTGGACATTAGTGTCCCCTATTTGTAAGATATAGTCTCCAGTTCTCAATCTCCCATCCTATAGGTAAATGAATGAAAACATCATAAGAAGCACAGACAGCAATTTATATTTTCCTTTATGCAAAATAATGTACAAAAATTGTTAATATCTGTGGCAGCCAGTTCCCAGTTCCCATATGCCCATGTCTATGTCAAGCACTTTTGGTAATAAGGAGGTATTTCTTTGCAACAAAATGACTTCAAACTAATATCTGGTACCATGTAAATCATATAAATTTGAAGTTAACTAGTGACATTATTTCCCTTGACAGTACTCTGAATGATAGATATGTATTGATGAGCATATTTTCATCACTCTTCTACAACCAAGAAAAAAGTCAGAAAAGCAAGAAAACTTAGAAAGCAAGTCATGAGATCACTAACTTCAACAGGTTTTGAAATCCCAGCGATCACATTTTAGATAAGAACAAGGAACCATGCATTCAATATAGCTATTATAACATTTCATAAGAGACCCGTAGTCTTGAAGTTGTTTACTGCTTTATTTCTGTTTTTATTTTCTTATAAAGCATGTTAGAAATCAAGCACCTTTTAAAAATTCTAATTTCTAGAGTTTTGTAATGAATAATCAAAAACAACTTGAGCAACACAACTGAAGTATAAAGCAAATAATGATTATGCTATGAATTTAACTATGGTATATATGATTGAAATTTTTTTGTCTTTATTGCTGTTAAACTTTTTGTATTCCAGACCAAGGTTTTCTTCTACAAACTATTTTTCATAATGGATTCTATAGCTTCATGATGTTATTCCATGATGGTCCAGTCATTAAAATCCCATAAACCTAACTGGAAAAAATTTACGTTTTGGAATATCCTTTCTATGGCAACAAATAAATATAATTTTTATAGCTTTTTAATAAACTTTGTCATTTCTATAAAATAAGCAAAATATTAAAATTTTTTGGTTAGGCTGCTGCTATGTTAACTTTGTTTCAAAAACATCAAGAAAATGAGAACCCTTCCAATCAGTGTAATCAGTATATATTCTCAATTTGTTGTTGTGCATTATATTTTATAGAATAAGAAATAAATTACCCGATCAGCCAATCCCCCGGGTACAATTGTTCTGACAATTACACCACTTGCTTTTCCGCCCACGATCCCAAAGCCTAATCCTGAACCATCATTAATGAGTTCAATGTCTTCCACATGGCCCCAATGGATCTGCAAGTCATAAAAAGAAAAAAAAATCACTCAAGAATTTTAACTAAAATATTCATCAGCTACCTCATGCTTAAAAAAGCAGCAAGCAAGGCATCTCTACAAAATATAAAAACAGTACTGCAGTATTGTGATTGAGGCAAAGTAGAAAGAAAGGCTTTATGTGAATGTTCTCCCTTATAGGGCTCAGAGGCAATGCCTGTGGTTGTTCCATATGGATTTCATTAGAGCGAATACCATTAACAGTATTCTATTTTATTAATTGCTCATTCTTGAAATCTACATATGCTCCATGTGTACAGTGCAATGGCCACAGAGGTTTCCCATCACGGTCATGCTGATCTGATTAGCCCAGTTCTGATATGGCTCTTGCATAACTAGGTTATAGAGTTTAGTGTTCATGCTGGGTCTGTTCCTCAGTTTCTTCAATAACAAACCAATGAAGAAATTTCAACGGTTTTGTTATTAAACCAGCATGCATGCTGCATCAGTTTTGTCACTAAAATAATTGCAAATGGGAAAATCAGAGTAATAGGGAGTAAAGATAATAGACTAGAACAAAAAACACCCAAAGGAGAAGAAACAGATGGAAAGAATAGACAGAGATTAGGGGATGGAAATAAGGACCAAAAATGAAAAGAGTTTATGAAAAAAGGACAAAGAAAAGGTAAAAAGTAAAAAAAAGGACTTGGTTTTAGGGAAGATTAGAAGAATCCCCAGCATGAAAATGATAGATGAAATAGAAAAAAAAAAAAGAGAAAAGTAAGGAACATGAATATCTCCCTGTAACAGTTACAAAAGGAGTGCATAGCTTCAGAATAAATGAAAATAAGTGAAACAATATGCAATATATAAAGAAAGATCAGCTACCTTGGATATATGATCTGCAACTTGTCAGCTATTCACTATGAAGTACAATAAATCATACCTGGTTATCCAGATTACTATTTGGTGCTTGATTGTTGTTTAGAACTGGTGCTTTTGCAACAACTAATCGTATGCATCCAGATGATTGCTGAAGCATTGCGATAGAGTCTTGGTGGGATACACTCATATCAATTGGTGTGTAATTAATAGCCAATATCTGGTCATTCTCCTTAAGCCTCCCATCCCTGTATAATATACAGAATATGTAAATCATTAAATAAATTGTACCGAATGTATCATATTAACATGTATTTTCCTATACTTATAATTTAAACTAAATATCATTTTATAGCAATAGGGTTTATCTGACCCACAAGATCTTGTCATGCAACAGCACGATTCTATAAGATGCTACAAAATCTAACCAGATCTACTTGGATAGTTTATTGTTTTTATTTGTGTAATTGAAGCATTCAACTATGCCTAGTATAGCACATGTATGCCAACTAACACTACTACAAGTTTGACATACAAGGATCAGCAAACAGCTTCCATGAAACTGTGCAGGAAATGTTTGTCATCTAAAGGTCTAAAGGCATATAGGTCTTATTCCCAAGCTGGCCAATTGTGTTGACTACAGTTAAAAACCTAATCATGCTGCTTTTGTGCTGTCAGTTAATTTTTTTTATAGCTGCGTATAGGAACAATTACTACTGAATGAGCAGAATGAGCTAGTGTTACTTTCATCCTGTTGGAGATAAAAAAAAAACATGCTATACAGCAGTGCTGTCCAACTTATGTGGTACCAAGGGCTGTAATATGTGGTGGAGGGCTGATAATGTAAGCCAGTCAAACAGATAGGCAGAGTAGGGCACACACACAGGCAGAGTAGGGCAGAGTGGGGAACACACAGGCAGAGTAGGGCACACACAGGCAGAGTAGGGCAACAGAGTAGGGCACACACAGGCAGAGTAGGGCAGACACAGGCAGAGTAGGGCAAAAGAGTAGGGCTCAAGAGTAGGGCACACACAGGCAGAGTAGGGCACACAGGAAAAAAAACATGCTATACAGCAGTGCTGTCCAACTTATGTGGTACCAAGGGCTGGTATATGTGGCACACACAGGCAAAGTAGGGCAACAGAGTAGGGCACACACAGGCAGAGTAGGGCAACAGAGTAGGGCACACACAGGCAGAGTAGGGCAAAAGAATAGGGCTCAAGAGTAGGGCACACACAGGCAGAGTAGGGCACACACAGGCAACAAAGGAAAGGCAGACCATGGCATATAAAGGCAGGGTAGAGCAAACACAGTAGGAGACAGGGAAACCAGGACCACTCTGAACATACTGTACCATGCACAGCGACACAGTACGAGTGCTGGGGCAAGTTGAGAAATAGTTTTGATAAGTAAGAACAAACTGCTGAAGTGCACATTTGTAAATCCATTGTCACACCACCACCAACATTTAATAGACTGGAGCTGACTGGTGTCTATTAAGTATGTAGTGGGTCAAAAATGGCTGCTGTCTGAATCACTAGTAATGATAAGCTTCAACTGATAGCTAGGTGTGTTGGTTTCTTTCCTCCTTTTTTTTAACAAATATTGTTTATTGAATTTTCTTTACAAACAAGAAAAGAAAAACAAACACAATATAAAAGGGCTCGTCAAGTTACACATTACATTCAGGTAGTTTTGGTGATTTTAACACAATCTAATAACTTCACTTCTTTAAGTCGCGTTTCCCTTTGCAAGATGAAGGAATAGTTTCCAAGACAAATATCTCAGTGTACGTCGTGTTATAAATTGACAGTATATTTTAAGCTAGATTCTACTTTGTTTCTATATCCTTTAATATAAGACATGAACTGCCTGTAATAAACTGTTTAACACCAAACCTGCTGTCATTCTTGTTAATGAGTTAGCAAAGTCCAAAAGATTGGTAAATAAAAGAACAAAGGGGAGGTGGTTCATATTTCCTACACGTATACAAGTTATAGCTGTGGGAGATGTTCATCTACCCAAGCAAACCAAATTTTTTCACATTTGTTGGGGCATCCGCGTTTGTAAAAGGTGGTTCTGTATAGCGGAAGGGGTTTCTTTCCTCTTTAGTTGCTCTTAAAGAGCACACAGCACAGTCAATATCCTGAATGATTTCTAGTGGTATTTCTGTCTCAGATGTATTATTTTCAGTTAAAATACATTGGTACCCAGTAAAGTTAGCGGTTGCTGGAATTAAACATTTCTGGGTGTGTTGTTAAAAGTTAAGCAGTGTGTCTGAATCAATGGAAGTGATCAGACTAAACATAAACTTCTCAAAACTTTACATTTTTTATGCAACATGTGCTGCATGAATGTGTAGTTTTTAGAGGATTTATATGCATAAACTTGATTATTTAAAGGGATTCTGTCATGATTTTATGGTTTCCTTTTGACTTCTAAATTCCACCGTTTACATTGCAAATAATTTTATTCGTGAATGGACACTTTTTTTTTTTAGCTTTAACAGTGGTGTAGAGGTAGCCATCTCAGGGTATTGTGCTTGATTCTGAGCTTTGAGAAGGAGCCAGTATATAATTGCTTTGAGACAGCCATTGTTTCTCCCCTTCCCATTGTATTATACCACAACCCTAGGTCATGTTTGCATTACCAAGAGTGCTACAAATTGCCCTTGAAGTTGAGTCTCAATTCTCACAAGAGACTTGCTGATCTTAAATACAGTAGAACCTCAATTTTACATCACCTTATTTTAAGTTCCCCCTCATTTTACATTGTTGTTTTGTGGTCCCACCTATATATATTATGCATAATACTGTTCCCTGATTTTTCATTTTCCAGGATTTTACACCATGTTTTTCTGGGCCCCTTAAAAACGTACTGTGGTTACAATTGTTTATTTGCTTATCTTAAATGGTTACAAATGTAAGAAAGTGCAGATGCCAAGAGTGTCCTATTTAATTACATTTCTGTGCAGTTCTGTTCAGTGCAGAAGATCAAAGAGAAAGTTGGGACATTTCACTAACAAACTGGAACTTCGTGCTGAGCTATCAAAATCGGGACTGTCCCGCAAAAAACAGGACAGTTGGGAGGTATGGGAAAGTAGATAGCAAGTATAACATATAATTGATATTCTGTATAGCTAATGTACATTTAATGAACGTTTAACGCATAATATCTATATATGTCTGGGAATGTGTAACTTTCATGTATTTGCCTGTGCACTCTTGGACTAACTCTTGCAGCCATCAGTTGCCTAGGTATAGGATTCTGCACAGACTAAGGGAACCATATTATTATATAAAGGTATGGGATCTGCAATTCATAAACCCTTTATCCAGACCATCTCCAATAGACCATTATAATCAAATAATAAGAGATAATGAATCCCTATTAGAGGCAAAACAATCTTATCGGGTTTATTTAATGTTTAAAGGGAAACTGTCATGGGAAAACATGCATCCGTTAATAGTGCTGCTCCAGTAGACTTCTGCACTGAAATCCATTTCTCAAAAGAACAAACAGATTTTTTTATATTCAGTTTTGAAATCTGACATGGGGCTAGACATTTTGTCAATTTCCCAGCTGCCCGGTCATTTGACTTGAGCCATCACTTTAGGGAGTTGCTTCATCAATTCCGCCACTAGAGGGAAATTCCGCATCTCTCAGTTAATTTCTATGGGATTTTGAAAGGCGTATTTATCAATGGGTGAAGTGAAATTTCCATAGAAATGAATGGAGAGCTGCGGAATTTCCCTCTAGTGGCGGAACTTCATTCTTTGAGGAATCTACCCCCAAGAGGGAACTGCTTTCTGGCAGGCTGTTTTTCCTTCTCAATGTTACTGAATAGTATGCAGTGGGACATGGGTTTTTACTATTGAGTGCTGTTCTTAGATCTACCAGGCAGCTGTTATCTTGTGTTAGGGAGCTGTTATCTGGTTACCTTCTCATTGTTCTGTTGTTAGGCTGCTGGGGGGGAAAGGGAGGGGATGATCATTCCAACTTGCAGTACAGCAGTAAAGAGTGATTGAAGTTTATCAGAGCACAAGTCACATGACTTGGGGCAGCTGGGAAATTGACAATATGTCTAGCCCCATGTCAGATTTCAAAATAAAATATAAAAAAATCTGTTTGCTCTTTTGAGAAATGGATTTCATTGCAGAATTCTTCTGGAAGAGCACTATTAACTGATGCATTTTGAAAAAAAGGGATATTTTAATAGACTTAAGTTATAGAGAATAGACAAATTTTAAAAGGGGTGGCATCCAGTGTTGATTGTAGTAGATAACAAGCTTAATTTACCAATATTAGCAGGGATGCAGGTGCTCAGGCCCAGACATTCAGCTTGGGTAGGCAATTGACATAGTAGTAGGCTGGCACAAACCGGACTTGATGCAGTTAAAAAGAAATTTATTTAAATAAATTACTTTTTAAATGCATCAAATATCGACATGAAGTCTGGTTTGTGCCAGCCCACTTCTAAACATAAGTTAAGGTATAGAGATACAAATTACAGAAAGACACCTTATCCAGAAAACTACAGGTCCTGGGCATTCTGGGTAACAAATCCCATACCTATATGTTAAAAAATGCTTTTATGCCACTTTTTTACTTTCCTGTAATACTGGTCTTGTAATGACCATAGTTTAAAGTGGACCCGTCACCCAGACACAAAAATCTGTATAATAAAAGTCCTTTTAATATTAAACATGAAATCCAATTTCAAATTTTTATTAAAGCATTCATAGCTGTTTTAAGCTCTTTTAAAAATCTCAGCTGTCAATCAAATATTGTCTGACATTCCTCTATGCCTTAGGCATAGAGGCGGGGCAGATAATTACTTTCACTTTCCATTCAGCACTTCCTAGATGTCACTGCTCCCCACACATTCCCCCAGTTCTCTTAACCATTTAATTGTGTAGCCAGGACATGGGGATGGACATCAGGTCCATCATTCTGGTGCACAAACAAGATTCTGAGATGATGCAAGGCTTGCCTTAATAACAGTGTCCACAAAATGGCTCCTGCCTGCTTGTTATAATTATGAATTCTCAGACTGAAGAAAACAAGATTAAAATAATGTATATAGTGTAATTAATGTTCATTCTGCTTGACTAATGTGATAAAATAGGATTTTGAATATTTTTTTGGGGTGACAGGTCCACTTTAAAGAATATAGTAGAGACATTGAATTTATAATATGCACAAAAATAAAACTTTTTTAGCTTTCTTTAGAGTTTGGCCATAAAAACAACAGCAACATTCTAAATATTATTTATAATTTTATGCTGATCAGTGTTACACCATCCATCTGGTAGATCATTGTGAAGATCTGGCCTTAGCTGACCCAGGAGAAGATTACCATCACTACAGCAGCTATTGCACTAAAACACATGGTCACGGTAAATTTACCACAACAATTTGCCACCCATACATTTTCTATAATGACGACATGTGAAAGTCACAACGTTTACAAAGAAATGTAAATGTCAAAATACATATAAATCTTACCTGTCGGCAATGCTTCCTGGTTGCACTTCTCTGATAAATACTCCAGCCTCTCCTACAGTGGGATTCTTGAGTGCTACCACACTAAATCCAAGACCTCCTACAGAAGGTTTCTCTATATCTATATACTCAATTTGCCTGCCCTAATGAAAAACAAAACAAATAGAAATTTGATTTCTTGAGTTTATATCTTTGCCAACATGTTTAATCTCGAATCTGAGCCTGGTTAACTTAGAAGAATTTATTTTATGTTAGATAGAACAAACTCAGCACTTTGATAGTAAATTAATTCTGTGGAGGATCTCACTTCATTACTTTCACTATAACGAAGAACACCACATGCAGTCAGCTCCGTGCATTAAAACCTCAGGGAATTTAAAAACTATTTTCACACTTCATTCTCCAGCTAAATAAGTTGTAGGATTGGTTCCTGGTTGGATGAAGACTGAATTAACTGCTGTTTAGCAATGCATTTTTTCCAACTAGAATATTCCATAATGCACAAAGAACAGTTTTCTATCATGCACAGAAAAAGTAAAAAAAAAAAAAAACCCCTAGGTCACATAAAAATGAGTGCTAACTTTAACATAGAGAAAAAAAATAATGCAATTCCAATTATTGTACAATTGACATTGTGTGTGTTTTTTGGAATTTTAATATTATATTTCTAATTATTTTTATATTAAATCTTTTCTGTTTTACATTTTAACCGACAGTAATTACATATTGTGATATTATATAAAATGCCCATTTTATTCTCAAATATTCCAAGTGAATCCATCATGTAGCTTTTAATATTTCCATAACAAAAACATTAAAAACTAATGTACAAAAAGATGAGTGTTTTCCCACATGCATGAAATATTGTAAAAGGTAGTGTGGTTCCTAATCAAAAATAGTCTTGTAATTGTCAAAAGGACAACTTCTTGTTGGGAATACTAGGACAACTATGTTCAGTTAGCTGCATAGTACCAATTGCTCTATTTTTTCACCTTTAAAGGGATCCTGTCATGGGAAAACACATTTTTTTCAAAATGTATCAGTTAATAGTGCTGTTCCAGAAGAATTCTGCAATGAAATCCATTTCTCAAAAGAGCAAACAGAATTTTTTATATTTCATTTTGAAGTCTGACATGGGGCTAGACATATTGTCAATTTCGCAGCTGCCCAAAGTCATGTGACTTGTGCTCTGATAAACTTCAATCACTCTTTACTGCTGTACTGCAAGTTGGAGTGATATCACCTCCTCCCTTTCCCCCACCCAGCAGCCTAACCAAAAAACAATGAGAAGGTAACCAGATAACAGCTCCCTAACACAAGATAACAGCTGCCTGGTTGATCTAAGAACAGCACTCATTAGTAAAAACCCATGTCCCACTGCGTACTATTCAGTTACATTGAGAAGGAAAAACAACAGCCTGCCAGAAAGCAGTTCCCTCCTAAAGTGCTGGCACAAGTCACATGACTGGGGCAGCTGGGAATTTGACAAAATGGCTAGCCCCATGTCAGATTTCAAAACTGAAATATAAAAAATCTGTTTGCTCTTTTGAGAAATGGATTTCAGTGCAGAAGTCTACTTGGGCAGCACTATTAATTGATGCATTTTTAAAAAAAAACATGTTTTCCCGTGACAGTTTCCCTTTAAAGGAGAAAGAAAGGTCTTCTGAACTGATTGCATATACTTACCTGAAACCCAGTGCCGGTGCTCCTATCACAAGAAAACTGCACCGGCCTGGGATTCTTCCAGCAAGCATCACAGAGAGATTGTCTTCTTGCTTCTTTTTTCCTGTGACTACACATGCACAGCAGTGTGAAAAGCCGAACTTTAACTAAAATGTTGTTCTAATGCTCATGCATCTGCCCAGGAAAATTTGAAGATAGTAGAATACGGAAGGTGATCGCTCTGTGGTGTTCTATGGAAGAATCCTGGCCAGGTGAAGTTTTCTTCTGATAAGAGCACTGGCATGAGGTTTCAGGCAAGTGTGATCACTTTGGGGTGCCTAACTTTTGGCACCACCAAGTTAAAAGACCTTTCCATCTTGTGCTTATTAATGAAAACTTTTCAGTTTCTTCAAAATGTATTATGTGTATTTATTAATAAGCTTCCTATTCTGTCTTTTTCCATTTTAAAGCTGCGGGTCACTGACTAATTGCTGGGGGGTCACTGACTCCAGGAACCAAAAAAAAAATGATATGGGATTGGGATACTTAAATTTTAACAAACAAGGGAAAGTTGTGCTCACTAGTGATGGGCGAATTTATTCACCAGAGGCGATTTTGCGGCGAATTCCCACGAAACGCCAGAGAAAATTTGAAGCGGCCAAAATGACGCGACGCGCGTCGCACATGACACAATGCGTCGGAGTTGACGCGACGTGCGTCAAAATTGTGCCGCGACTCGTTTCGCAAATTTTTTCATCCAATTCTTCAGCGAAACTGGGTAGATTTGCCCATCACTAGTGCTCACCACTAATTTTTAAAACCATTAGGCTGGGGTGCAATGAGGCTGTGACCTCAAAATACATATAGACAAATGCAAGAGGTCCTCTGCACTCAACCCATTATCAATATATTAAAGACATTGAGACATTTTGTGCATACAGCTACTAAACCTTACCCTTTAAACAACAGGGATTGTTTGTCCATATATTGCAATATATTTAAGCTGGCCAACTACGTCAAAGTCATCCCATATATGGCCAGCCCTACTCACAAATTGTATCTGTTTCATTAAGAATTCTATTACTTCATTATACATTTTTCAAAGGGACTAAGTTTTACCTTACTTGCTGCTTTCAAAGTAAAACTCCCACACTTGGTTCCATGCACAAAATTTCTCAATGTCTTAAATATATTGATAATGGGGTCGAGTGCAGAGGACCTCTTGTATTTGTCAATACTTAAATTTGGTTATTCCCATTTATCTTACTTATTTTTTCTTTTCATTCTCTCTACTATTCAGTTTTAATTTAAAAAATGCTCACTGACTGCTACGATAATTAATCCTTGGTGACCAGATATTTTAAATTTCAACTTCAAGTCTGCAGAACAAAAGGAAAAAAATAAAACTATTAAACCAACTGAAAATTGTTTAAGTTAATTTTGAGGTTAATAATTCCTTTATCACTAGACAGCCTGCTCTATAGCAGTTATACCTGAAACGCCAAACAAATACCCTTTAGTTTCAACTTTAGGTGACCTTTGGGTCACTGAAGAAATTAGTGTGTGCCAAAATTAAAAAACACTTAAATGGATAGTATGCCTCCCTGAGTTCAATGAGTAGGACTTTGTCGAATAAACATTTTACCAATTGTTTTGCACATCACAATTTTTGACGAGGGGTGGGCTACATGGTCATCTCTCTCATTTTAGTATGGGAGTTCCCATGTAAAATACCCTCCTTTACGCTGTTCACTGTGACTGCTTTGTTAGTAGAACTCTTTTATGTTGATTGCATTTAGACCTTGTAAGAACCAAGCATGCAATAGTTCAATCTGCCTGTTTAGCATAAGAAATGATTTTTAGATTAGTGATGCCAACAGGCAAAAAATAGGTTCCAAACATGCTATAAACTACTTAACCTTACCCCTGCCATCTGTTGAAGTTTTCTGGTAAACTCATCTCCTTCTGGGTAAGGACTAACAAGAGGTAATCGCGATGAAACAAAGTTGTCAAAGGACAAAGAGTTACTCTTGTTCCCAAAGTGTGCAGAAGAGTCAGCTTCAAATACCAATAAACCTTTCTTTGTGAAATCAAATTCTGCAGAGCGGTCAGCTGGCATTCGGTTGAGCTGAGGAAATAAAATTGATCCAAGTGGCCAAAGTTAATTAAAAAAACATTTTGCTCAGCTTACCAAAATACATGATAAGAACACAACATTTCTGTCAGAAATAGTAAGCAAATTTGAACACCATTACATTTACAGAATCTACAAAATTCATTAAAAAAAAAGACAAATTATAATACGTGTTTGATGTATGGAAAATGATTGGGGAAACAAGAGGATTAAAAAAAAAAAAAAAAAAAA
>CM044437.1:77468039-77573404 GCA_024363595.1 Xenopus borealis
AAAAAAAAAAAAAAAAAAAAGAATATGTATTTTAAATACAGTTCTTTGGTATATTCTTACCCAGAATCAATTAAACTACAAGGAAAGCTGACCAAAATGTAATGTGACCCTTCTGCACACCAGTAGAGCAATTTGCATAATGGCATTAACGCAGATATACAGAAGCCAATGTCTAGATCTTAAGGTGAACCTTGTATGTAATATAAAAACAAAATGTTTCCAGCAAAAGGGCTGGCAAAGTAGGTAGATTTTTGTAGATATTGTATTAAATGTATTGTTCCTTTACCAAAAAGAGCTGTTGAGTGTAATGAGCCTGCAATGACGATATTCACTACGAAAGCATATCAAACAGAGCTAAACAAAACTCATGACCTTCCTGTCCAAACCTGGCCCTTCAACTTCTTTTATATTAAAAATAGCATGAATATTAATCCCGTTAATTTGGCACATTGTCTGAGGGTTTCCTTGGACCAGTCCCTTCTCTTTTCTAACCATATTAATGCCACAACCAAAACCTGCTGTTTTTTTCTACATAATATTGCCATGAACCGCCCCTTTCTTTCACAAGTAACAGCTAAAACACCAATGTGCCCTTATCTTAACCTGCTTAGACTACTGCAATCCCAAATGAACCAGTCTCCCAGAAAATGACTTCTCTCCCCTGAAATCAATCTTAAAGGAATACTGTCAGTTAATAGTGCTGCTCCAGTAGACTGAAATCCCTTTCTCAAAAGAGCAAACAGATTTTTTTACAATCAGTTTTGAAATCTGACATAGGGCTAGACATTTGGTCATTTTCCCAGCTGCCCCAGTCATGTGGCCAGCACTTTAGGAGGGAACCGTTTTCTGGAAGGCTGTTTTTCCTTCTCAATGTAACTGAATGGAAGGCAGTGGGAAGTGGGTTTTTACTATTGAGTGCTGTTCCTATCTACCAGGCAGCCGTTATTTTGTGTTAGGGAACTGTGATCTGTTTACCTTTACATTGTTCTGTTGTTAGGCTGCTGGTGGGGGGAAAGGGAGGGGGTGATATCACTCCAATTTGCAGTACAGCAGTAAAGAGTGATTGAAGTTTATCAGAGCACAAGTCACATGACTTGGGGCAGCTGGGAAATTGACAATATGTCAAGCCCCATGTCAGATTTCAAAATGAAATGCTCTTTTGAGAAATAGTGCAGAATGCTGCACTATTAACTGATGCATTTTGAAAACAACATTTTTCCTATGTACCAACTAAATGTATCAATTTAGTTAATGTATTTAATTTCGGTGACCCCCCGCCCCCCCAGAACTGCTTCAGAAAGACATAAGAAGGCGAAAAATAAAATTTTACACTTATTGGACATTTTTTTTTACAATATTAGAAAAACAGTCCCAAATACAAAAGAGTAAGTAATTGGAAAGAGGCTTTATCTCTGGTCCACTATTTGAAAAGATGGAAAGTGAACAACCTAATAATCAAAAGAAAAAAACAACAAAAATGGCACATTTACTAAGGGGCAGATTTACTAAGGGTTGAATTCAAGGTTTAAAAAACCCTCAAATTCGAACATGGGAATTGTATGGGAATTAAAATCCTTCGAATATCGAATTAGAAGGATTTTACCGCAATTCGGTAAAATATTTGAATATTCGACTATTGACTAGGCCAAATTTCGATTCAAATAGAAAAATTAAAGTACTGGCCCTTTAAAGCTCTTCAAATTCGACTATTTGCCACCCCACCTTAAAGCTGCCGAATTGCCATTGTAGACTAAAGGGGACCTTCTGGAAGTTTTCCTGAAATTTTTTCTATGTCCTAGGAATTCAAAGGATTTTGCGCAAAATCATTCTATTCGAACACTGCGATTGAATGATTTGAACGACTTTTATTTGATTGAAGTAGGTCCATTTTCTATCGAAAAAGCCCTTTAAAAAATTTGATGTTCAAAGTTTTTTCACTTCGAAACTCGACCATTAGTAAATCTGCCCCAAAGCATACTAAACAACTTTCCCCAATGTGCCTTTTTCAATTTGTAACCTGTAACCACCTCGCTCCAATCTCATCACAAACAAGTGTTCACTTAATTAAAAACATTCTTGTCAGGAAAAGGCAGAAAAGCTCACACGGTTGTGAACCAATTCCTCAGTTCAGTTTATGAAAATCATGAAAATAAATTTTAGGTGAATTTCATTAGACATAAAACTCCTACAGTATACTGTTCTGCTCTAAGCTAATCTGTGTGTAGCAGAATGTATCAGAATGGTATTAACTGGCAGAGAACTAACTCAAGTGGAATGCGTCTCCCCCAAGGCTTGCCTTACCTTACCTTTTTCACAGTGCAGCAGGTGTCCGAGTAGAGGCAACATACCTAAACTAATAGAAGTAGGATACACACAACTTTGTATCAAAAGCAAATACTGAACAACCATTTTGGATTTGGCTGAATCCCAAACCAATTTTGCTAGATTTTGTAACCAATGCTTTCAATATTCTTCCAGTAGATGACTGAGCAAAGCTAATCATCCACTGGTTGCTATAATGCCGGATGCAAATCTGACTTTTGTGATAAATGAGGCTGTCAGTCATGATATGGCTTTGTACTGCATACTTCCCTATGCCTGCATTTACCTCTTTATTTTAGGTAACATTTGTATTTCATCTGTATGTTGATGCATACACCTGTTAGTGATGCATATATGTTGGCATTATTTCTTAATAATCATTATATAACTATATTGTTATAGCATTATTACTATGCATATTATTACTATTACAATGTATAACCACCTGAAAGGCCTCTGCAACACACCCTTAAAAGAAAATTGTGTTTCTTGTAAAATTATTGTACTCACCTGTTCCTTTAGTTGTTTTATTGACTGCTGAACTGTTAAAATTTGGTTAAATAGAGGACTATTTAGAGTGTCCCTCAAGATACCCATATTCTCATGGTGAGAAAGATCCCCCTTGTCTTTCAGTTTTTTCTGAAGTCGTTCTGCAATTAACAGGACCTGGGCCTTATCTACTGTAACAGTACCTAAAATAATCAAACACACAATGGGTCAAACAAGTTCAATTTGGTATTATAATGTGAATACAATAATATTTTACCTGTGTTTAGATTTTCTGGCATTTTAATTGTTTTGTAGTGCACAAAAGCCACAAGAAACCTGTAAGAATAAAATTCACATGAAAATTAATATATTGTAATTAAAAGTAACTGTTCTAGGAACAGAAAACAGATAGACAAATGCATTGTGTACATAATGCTCAGGGAAGGTTCAATTAACATTTCAATTAAAAAATACTCCAAAATGTGCCCAATTTATTAAGAAACACATACAATTTTTTAAACTAGAATGATTGGCTTTATTCAATTAAACCCTTTATTGCAGAAAAGTTGGTTATGTCTAACTTCAGTTACAAGGAAAGTAGTGAGACCATAGAGGTTTTGGCCAACTCTGTCTGCATTTTGTCTCAGCATTAATTGCTTGGCAAATATTTGAACCAGTAAATTATTCATTGGGGTGAAAAAGGACAATGCCAATTAGCAGCATCAATCTCGCCTAATAAACCTGTGCCTTGGAATAATGAACTATGGTGTTATAGTAACTTCCACAGACATCAAGAAAGCTGCACATCATGGGGTTGCCCCAAGCATCACACAAACAGAGCTCAGCACTAAGATAAAATGAGGTTCTCAGCCAGTATTGGTTAATTGGTCCTTTCCATTGAGCTCTGGACAGCATTTTCAATAAAGCAATGCAGACACAGTAAAGTGAATTAATAAAGTTTTATAATCAGCCAAATCCTTGGAAGGAATCTGTCTTAAAAGTTTACATAGGCTACCATAAATTAATAGAACACAGATGCTAGTATTAAATAAAATAAATAAAAAAAGATTCTATATGAAAGTATATATACAGGTCTGAAAACCAAGCACTAACAGAACATACAGAAACTGAACTGGCACAAAAGACAGTTATCTCATGAAGTGGAGGGTTATCATATTTCAGTAAACAATATTGCTGCCAGTGACCGACAACTTCATACATGCAAAAGGTTGCTTTCAACAAAATGTAGTAAACCAAAGGAGCTAAAACCTTTAGCCAACAATAATTTAAGGATTTGTAATGTATAACTATGAAATGAGCTCATGAAAGGCTCTTGGGAAAATATAACTATTTCACCTGTCCCTATCCATATATGGGTGGAATCAATCCCCAAATTGAGGGAAAAGACTCATCAAAAAAAAGTTAGGAGCCCTGTCTGCCACCCAACTTAACCATATCTAGGGCTGACCTCCTTGGCCTGAACGTGCAGGTCAACCAGTGGCTTCTGTAGGTTTTGGCTCTTGTTCATCTGTACACCAAAGGGTTGATGTTTTAACAACCACATTTTTGCCACAAGTATTTTCCTCTAAAACGCAATTGTTCAAAAATTATTACTTTTGTCAGTTTGAAAAATCTAGAAAATCAGCATCTAAAAGCTACTTCATGTAGAAGTTAATGGAAGTTGCCCTTACCAAAGTCATTAGTCTCATTGAACATTATGACTACAGTGTTATTGTACTGCATTTGAATTTTTTTCCATGTTTTAAGCAATATAAGTTAATAAAAATAAGCGCATATTCAAGTTTTATGAAGTTCACACTCCAACTTTGAGAACTCCACAGCCACAAGGTTGTGAGAAAATACATGGATTATAGCCATTAATCGTTAAAAGATACTCGTGCTTAAACAAACTTGTTACACTTTGTGCAAACCACCACTTGACCCACCTAGTCTGTGATGAATCGTGCAAAGTGCACCTATTGATCAGTTCAGCAGACTTACACCTTAACAATCAACTGCAGTGGTTATTTTAACACAGAGTTATGGAAATTATGCAATCCTCACGCAAATTGTGTCCATATGTTACGTATAAACGTACTAATCTTCTCAAGAACACTGTATCACAGTGCCGCTGGGTAAATAGATAGGCTGAATTAAAAAATGTTTCTAATATAGTTACAAAATTGTAATGTATAAATGCTGGACTGGCTGGATATCTAACATAACAGAACACTACTTTTCAGCTCTCTAACTCTGATTTAGTCGGCGACTTGAATGGGGGCCACATGGACATAACTGTTAAGTGAGTTTGTAATTCATCCTCAGCATTCAGCTCAGATTCAAAGGCAACAGTTATGACCCATGTGGACCCTCCTCAAGTCACTTGAAGGTTACTACTCTGTAAACATGGTAACCAGTCAGAGGAAACCAAGAGAGCTGCAAAGCAGGAAGTAGTGTTCTGTTATGTTAGATATCCAGTCACTCCAGCCTTTATACATTACATTTGTTGCCTAACTATATTAGAATTTTTTTTTGTACAGCCTATTTAACCAGTATCTTTTTTTACACTGAACAATTTCTAAGAAGTGTTGTGCACAATCCAACATGGAAAGCAAAGGGACTTCAAGTTCCAGAATCCATCACTTCATAATGGAACAAGGTGAAGCAGGGGCTGCATTGCAATGTAACCCTAAGAAGGGGGGGGGGGTTACTGCACCCTACAATCATAGATTTCTTTCAAATCATGAAAGTCATGTACGTTTAAAAAAAAAAAAAAAAGATATTCCTGAATGCTTGTGACCTGGGGTTTTCCAGATAAGAGGTCTTTCGATAATTTGGATCTCCATACCTTATATCAGCGCAAAAACTATTTAAAGGGCATCTGCTGCCATAAAATATTTCCCCCCACCAAAGCTAATAGGGCTTGCACTCTGGTTGGAGATACAGTAGTTTCTTTTTGCAAAAATTGGTCCTGCCAGCAGTAGGACACTCACCCTGGGAAGGAGCCACCAGCAATTTACCCTCTGAGCTGTGCGCTTGTGCACAGCAATTTTGAGGCCAGCGCACATGACAAATTGTTGTTGAAAATACAAGGTTTTGCATTAATTCTGGCCTGTGTCAGAATAACTTGCAAACAAGTTTAAAATGTGTCCACATAAATAACTTTTCTACTCACATAGCCAAGAAAGAGTATTGGCTCTTGGCATGAGCGACCATGTTGTGCAGTGCAGAGCAGCTGGCATCACACGCATGCACATAAATTGCAGGAGTCGCTCATTCTGCACGTGTTGCCCTAACATGGCCACTTGAACCAGGAGCTCCCTCCAGGCGTGGGTGTCCTAGCGCTGGTGGGGGGCAAATTTTATCTAAACACCTGTTTTTACCCATCACAAGTGCAGGCTCTGTTAGGCCACACCATTTGTGGGGGGAAATATTTTAGTATAACAGTTGCCCTTTAAAGGGGTTGCTCACCTTCAAACAACTACTGTAGTTATTTTCAGATAGATGACCAGAAGTGTAAAGTGCAATTTTTCACCTTATGAAGCAGCTCAGGAGGGGTCACTAAATGAACTCATTTAGTGGATACATTTTCTTATCTTTCGTGCTGAGCAGAATCTCTGGGTTTCAATAGAGGCAGCTGTTAGAATTGATACAATAGTAGCTAATATTCCAGAAATTTTGCAGAGAAATGTATCAATTAACTGTTGCAAAATAGTAACAGTTTAGAGTCTGCACCTGAATTACTGAGCTGTCAGACTCCAGAGACACCAACATTCAACTTTAAAGTGGACCCAGACACAAAAGTCTGTATAATAAAAGTCATTTTCAAATTAAACATGAAATCCAATTTCAAATTTTTATTAAAGCATTCATAGCTGTTTTAAGCTCATTTAAAAATCTCAGCTGTCAATCAAATATTGTCTGCCACTCCTCTATGCCTTAGGCATAGAAGCGGGGCAGATCATTACTTTCACTTTCCATTCAGCACTTCCTAGATGCCACTGCTCCCCACACATTCCCCAGTTCTCTTAACCATTTAATTGTGTAACCAGGACATGGGTTTATACGTTGGGTCCCCCATTCTGGTGCACAAACAAGATTCTGAGATTATGCAAGGCTTGCCTTAATAACAGTGTCCACAAAATGGCTCCTGCCTGCTTGCTAGAATTATGAATCCCCAGACTGAAGAAAACAAGATTAAAATAATTTATATAGTGTAATTAATGTTCATTTTGCTTGACTAATGTGATAAAATAGGATTTTGAATATTTTTTTGGGGTGACGGGTCCACTTTAAAGGAGAAGTCAACCCCATTGGTGCTAAAATACCTCCCCCTTCACCTGTGTTGCCCCCCTCCCTACTCCCCCCCCCCCTTGGGCAAATGCCCCTAAGTTGCTACTTAATTCTCAGCACAGGTTCTGTCCACGGTGTTCACAGACGCCATCTTCTACCTGGATCCATCGGGATCACGTAAAAGATACAGTTTTATTATTAAAAGGAAGTCATTTTTAAATGACAGAAGGCATTAAATGATACATGCCATTCCCGTAATTTGAAGATTTCTGGATAATTGGTTACTGATCCCATACCTGTAGAAATTTATTTCTGAAAGTTCAGATAGTATTTATGTAATGTTTAACCTAATCCCACCTGAATAAGCCCATGTCAAAAAAGGGTATATTTTTCATTTAAAAGAAAAGGAGCAGGTTATATCTATCTCCCCCCCCCCCCCACGCTACACGGAAGGTTTTGACCGTATTTTGTGGGTCAGATTGATCTGTCTCTCAACATCTTGTCATGCAACAGCACACGCTTTTGTAGGATCCTACAAAATCTCATCCCCACAGCTGTAATGCAAGTCGGATCATATTACGTTGGATGGTTCATACATCTAACATTCAGTGTTTAATGAGAAGAAAAAGTCCATCAGACACAGACTTTATACTGTTGAATGAAGACACAGAGGCAGTGTTCCCTTACGTTGTGTAGAGTTTTTCTGTTAGTGCCATTATATGTTGATCTGCACAACTACATCTGACTTTGTTCTGTCAATCTGACACCAGCCCACAAAACCTTCCATGTAGTTTAGCTGTAATGGCCAATATTGCATGGGGAGTACAACCCTGATGATCAGACTACAGCTCCCAGAAGACTTAAAACTCGGATTAAGTATACTGGGATTTGTCAACAAGTGACATTTGAGTAAAAAGCGGTTAAGCAACAACATAAAGCAGCTTTATATTTTAACTGGAAAAGGAACAAATCTCATGTAACAATCAGTAGGGGAACAATAATGAAAGCTCATTACAGTGTGGCTTGTAAATTCTAATAGTAAAATCGACAGATCCTCTTTCCAAAGGAGTGGGTTTTGGTACAGTAAACAGGTCACCTAAATTGTTTTTAGATATTTTAGGCATAAACTGTTCATGTACTTCCTTCAGCTTTAACTTTTCTATGTAAGGTGCAGGGTACAACACTGAGCTTCCCCTCTCTTTCCATGGCATATACATAAACAACACCTGTAAACCAGGCAGATTAGAAAGGCAAGCAAATCCCACATGTAACAACACCAGCATTCAAGCCAAATTAGCCCTTAGAAAAATGTAAAAACAAAAATCTGCTTGTGATTTTAAAAGAGCTCTCAGTGTATGTCACTTCCTGCTTCTCTCCCAATAACACAGTGCAGGGAATTATGTTGCAATCAAAGCCATTGCTGTGTGACATTCAGCAGGGTGTGGTAAGTTACCTGAAACAAGGACCGCACCTGGTTAGAGTGAACTAAATATACGCCTGAGTATAAAGGCAGCTCAGTGTCAGGGTCTTCAGCCTCCCCCAGCTGAGCTTTGCAACAGAAGCTTGCACAGTTCAGCTTGGCACATACCTCAATCCCAGCTCACTCCAATCACTCCAAGCCTGTGGCAGCTGCACTTTGGAGAAAGTTTTTTTTTTTCCCACAAGCTTTATTTACAAGTGACATAACGTACATTCCCAGACAGTGACGTTGTGCTTCCTTACAGAAAGGTAAAGGCACGACAGCGCAGGTGGAATGCAAGAAATCCGAGTAAAACAGGAATTGTCACTACAAAGAACCGGTTTATTAGATACGCGGCCTGAAACAATGGCGCTGGGGAATGAGCCGTTTGTGAGGTTGCGTAAAAACTGCACAGTGACAGAACTGTGATTTTTGTGGAGTAAAACTAGGCAACTGCACCTTCCCCAGTCTGGGCCTGTGTGCTTGTATAGTACTTATGGTGTGAGTAGCCCTCCTGTGGGTCTTTGGAGTTTTTGCCGATTATAATATTCAAATAGACAGCACCAGGCAGTGAAGTTTAAAAAAGGGCTATTCTTGGACAGAAATAAAAACAACTGATTATGTCGGAGGTGGTTGAGGTTGCTGCATAGATAGTTGTGTGTAGGTATTTCTGGAGAGTTTGTGGTATTGTACGTGTGCGTTGGCTATTTTTTGTGCATTTAGAACAAAGTGTTAAACATACAAATGGAGGCAAAATACAGCATGTATTGATGCTACTCAGAAAGGTACTTGTGTACATATATACACCATAACAATTTATGGGGATAACCTCTTTAGCCTGCTCTGATGCACTTTGTCACAAGGGAACAATAGAATTACCTTAAAGGGCAAGGAAAGTGTAAAATAGAATAAGACTAGAAATGCTGCATTTTGTATACTAAACATGAACTTACTGCACCACAAGCCTAATCAAACAAATGATTTATGCTTTCAAAGTTGGCCACAGGGAGCTGTCATTTTGTAACTTTGTTAAACATCTTTGCAAGACCAAGACTGTGCACATGCTCAGTGTGATCTGGGCTAAGCTTAGGGATCGTCATAAATTATCAAAACAGTTCACGTCAAATAATATCTGCCAGAAGCTGATACAGCAAGACTGATAATCAGAATATACAGACTGCACTGGGTCATGTGTTGTCATGCAATCTATTGTGGATTTTATAGTTTTTATATTGTTTAATACAAACTTTATCCAACTCTCCAGAACCAGTGGCTGCAGCAAAATATCCTCCAAATAGAATCCCAGTTTAACTGTTTAAATCTGGCTCCATGATCTTTGTCCCTGGAACTGGAGTTGGAAACAGTAAAGGGTATGTAAAGGCAAAAATACAAATCTCTACACAGTTGCTGACTGCTCTATAGGGATACAAAGCTGCTGGAGTTCTGCATGGCTGGGAAGTAAGGTAAGGGCTCCCTGCTGTTCATAAGTATGACTGTTTCCCTGCACAGCAGTTAGGGACCGTCTGACAATTCCTATCCACAGAAGTAAATGAAGGGTGAATTTCACTGCACACAGTCTTATAAAAGTTATAAAAACTGTAGACATTTTTTAATTAAAGTATATTGGGGATAGGCTTCTTTTTCATTAAAGAAAGTAAAAATGTGATTTTATTTTTTGCCTTTCCTTGTCCTTTAAAGCTGGCCATAGACGCAAAGATCGATTCGTACAAATCCTTGATTCGTAAGATTTTCGGACTGTGTGTGTGGAGAGTCCAGCCTTTATCCATCCCATGGAGATCGGTCATTTGGATGATTGGCCAGGTTAAAAGATTTCTGCCGGCTGATGATAATACCTCTGCATGTATTGCCGATCTAACGATATCGCTGTGAGCTGCCCAGTAGACTTTGTCGGGCATACTTTTGCACGATTGCTGTGACAGGCAGGACATCGGCTGGTTTGTTCTCTTTGCTGCATTATTTTATCTGAATGGTTAGTGGTAGGTTGGGAAAGGGCATTGACCAATCATTCGTCCAAAATCTGCTCATCTATGGCCAGCTTTAGTCTGGATCTGATGTTAATTCCAGGATTACCTGGATTGGATGTGTCAATAGCCTCTAGTCCAGTGGTTCTCAACCTGGGGGTCAGGACCTCTTTGGGGGTCGAACGACCCTTTCACAGGGGTCACTTAAGGGGTTCCAGGAGCAGGTTAATCTCTCTCCCCACCAGCCCTGGGGCAAGGTTGTAGTTCTCCGGTTGTTGGTGCTGGGAGTTGTAGTTCAGTAACCTGTGTAGGGAAGCCAGTTGCACTACAACTTTCTATATCCCCTTAGTAGGGACTGCTATACAGCTCTCTCAATTTTTGCCATGTGTTGGTGTTTGTAAGCGTCCTAAAAAAAATTAGGACATTTAGGTCAAGTTTATGAGGTTTTTTATACCTTGAATAAAAAGAATGTTTGCTTATTTATAAAAAGCCTCGAATCAGTACAGCTGGGGTGAATAACTCTGATACTTGAATTTATCAAATTTTAGCTGAAAAGAATCTCTCTTCGCTCAAATTTATTGAGTTTTCGATGGAAAACCACTTATAAAAACCCAAACATCATGAAGGCTATAAATATCTTTAAATGGTTGGGGGTCACCACAACATAAGGAACTGTATTAAAGGGTCACGGCATTAGGAAGATTGAGAACCACTGCTCTAGTCCTTCGTGGCACATAAATTGTAACCCATTGCCATTGTTGGTACCACACACCCGAATTGACACCATTGAACAAATACAAGGGGGAAACCATACTAATATTCCTCTGTATTGGTGAACATTGGTTGTCAGATGCAGTTAGGCTTGCCACTGTTTCTGGGAAAAAATACAGGCCTTCCTATATTATTAACCTTTTGCCCTATTAATGATATAGGTATCAAAGATGCTTTTTACTGGCCAGGTTACAATCCTAGATGCAGTTACATTGGAATTCTGGAGGGAAAATATTGCATTGTAGGCAGGCCTAGACTATGATATAAAATAGGCAGTGGCATTTCAAATACTCAGAGGCCCAAACAGCCCAATAAATAATGATTGTCTATGGCATATTACAGCTGCCCGTATTGCATTTTCCAGAATCCACGGATTGCCAGTCTGGGCCTGATTGTGGCTGGGGAAAAAGCTTTGCCATGTGTTGGTGTTTGTCAGCGTCCTAAAAAAAATTAGGACATTTAGGTTAAGTTTGTGAGCTTTTTTATACCTCGAATAAAAAGAATGTTTGCTTATTTATAAAAAGCCTCGAATCAGTACAGCCGGGGTGAATAACTCGGATACTTGAATTTATCAAGTTTTAGCCGAAAAGAATCTCTCTTCGCTCAAATTTATTGAGTTTTCGAGGGAAAACCACTTATAAAAACCCAAACATCATGAAGGCTATAAATATCTTTAAATGGTTCAAGGGATCACTGCTATTGTCTTCTACATGACAGCAAGTTTTAGCTGGAGTGTTTTTGGATTCAAGCTATTTCCAGCTTCAGGACATAATAAATGTTGAATAATTTTATGATTTTTTATAACCCGAAAAATACTCCTGAAACCTCAATTTTTTTTTCAGGAAAAACACAACTCGAACTTTGATAACCCCTGAGTACGTAAAATACTAATAAGCACAAGATTTCATGAACGTTCAGTAAGAATTTGCCCTTAAATTGTAGAAATAATATGCTGAAAAATAAAAGAAAAACTGCAACCCTCTGGCCTCACTTTTTGTTTTTTTTTAAGACCTTGGAGAACCATGACATGTATAAAGGCCGTTGTGATCTTTATGTAGTCATGGAACTCCTAAAGTGACTTATCCTTAGATTTTACAATAGTGGGTACATTATTCATAATGATATATACAAAATTTAGCATGAACCTTACTTATGACATTGGGACGTTGTGCAAGGCTACAAACTCATTTATTTAATTATATTAGTGATATTAATGATATTAGTGAAAGCCTGTTTTATAATTCCTTGCCTACACAGGGCCAAACCTCCCCCCTGCAAAACAAAATTTTGGAGTGTCCAAGCTAAGCTGTAATTGGCAGCAATTCTCCCTTCATGTTGAGCCAACACCCTCCCCCCCCACATATGTACACACTCCCTCTTCCCCTGCCCCCATTGTGGTTGTGGAGTCCGCATGAATTACTGGATTTCAAGTCAAGATATAAATACTTTTTTTCAAAATGTTGTAGGTGGTGCTGCTAGAGGCATTTTCCAGCAGATGTTTTTTAATATACAAAACTAAGCTCTAAACAAAGTTTATGCTGTGTTTAATTTTGATTGAATAGCTAATGCATTATCATTTAACTGCCGTCAGGAATAAGAGTGCTTACTATATAACTAATTTTATGTTATCATTTAACTCCGTTAAGAATTTCCTGGAAGCATTTTAATGGTTGCTGAAATTAAGTTTTGATATAGAGTTAGCATTTTCCTTTTACCTGATCACATAGCTTTTTAATTTATTGAATTTCCATATTGCTTTAAGCATATATTCTGTATATATATATATGTATTGAATTTGCATCTTTACCGGAGATTAAACAGAGACCAATTAACCCAAATGTTACCAATTAAATTGTGTTCCAGTCCTCTGAGAGCAAATAAGTTCAAATCTACAGCAAAGGGAAATGGCTAAATTAAATAAGCACTTCAGGGTCACGTCTGTCCTTAAAACCATCAATATGATTTTTTCCCATAACCAAAGGGCGGGTGAATTTTGGGTTTAGGGAGACTGCATAGGCTGCATGGTGTAGGAGAGATTATAAAATAATGGCAGTTGGCCTCCTAAGCACTGTTATTCATTTTTAATGATGAGATATATTTGTCATCTTAAATAAAATACTTTTAATATAATAGACATCATTTAAACAAATATGTATCAATAAAGGGTGTGTGTGTCAAGTGAAAACTATTAATTGAAGTGTTCTATAGTCATCATAAATTACATTTTAAAGGAACAGTTCAGGGTAAAAATAAAAACTGGGTAAAAAGGCTGTGCAAAATAAAAAATGTTTCTAATATAATTAGTTAGCCACAAATGTAATGTATAAAAGCTGGAGTGAGTGGATGTCTCATATAACGGAATACAACACAACATCCTGCTTTTCAGCTCTCTAAATCTGAGTAAGTCAGCGACTTGAAGGGGGGCCACATGGGACATAATTGTTTAGTGAGTTTGCAATTGATCCTCAGCATTCAGCTTAGATTCAAAAGCAAACCGTTATGACCCATGTGGCCCTCCTTCAATTCACTGATTGGTTACTGCCTGGTAACCAGGGTAACCAGTCAGTGTAAACAAAAGAGAGCTGAAAAGCAAGAAGTTGTGTTCTGGTTATTATGTTAGACTTACAGTCACTCCAGCATTTATACATTACATTTTTCCCTAACTAACTATATTGAAAACGTTTTATTTTGCACAGCCTATCTATTTACCCAGTTTTTACTTTTATACTGAACAATTCCTTTAAGGCCACTATACTGCCAATTAGTGCATATATTTTACTAGTCATTACCAAATGTATGGATCTCTTTTTTTTCTATGCACTTTGGGGCAAATTCACTAAGATCCAAAAAAGTCACTAGCGTTTGCCGCACTTCGCCAGGCGAATTTTCGCCAGCGCTACGCAAATTCACTGAAGTACGAAGTTATGGTCAGGGCGGCAAACGGTAGCGTAGTTGTGATAGTGTTACTTCGCTAGGCACAGCACTGTTACACTAGCGAAGCCTAATTTGCATACGGCGGGAACTTTAACGTATAATAGAAATATATGTTGCAGCCACTACATTCCACTACACAAGCCCAGGAAACCTTTAATAAATAAAATAAAGTTGTTACAAAGCTCCAAGGTAAGCCCGGCCTAAGGTCAATCACTTGTTGTGTTTGACTTCGTGGAGTGCCCAAATATAATTGTAACTCAAAAACCCAAAAAGAAATTAGGCTCAACCTCCACCAGTCATAGACTTATCAGTGGTAAGTAATCATGAATAACGGTGGTCACTTCCCCGGTGAGCGGATCGGGGGAAGTGACCTATTAATTATATCATAAATATGGTAAGCATTCAGCAATATGTTAAACAACAAGTTGTATAATGTTATACGGTAAAAGCACCCCACATATATGCATGCATATTCAAGCAACACGCTAACATAGCTCCTGTATCACAGCCTATATACGGTAAATGTCTTAAGAAAGACCATCCACAGTCTGGTTGTGCATTTGAATAAGGTTACGGAGTATGGTTCCAAAAGGAAAAATAAGAGTCAATTGCATCCAATCATCACAATAGTAATTAGTGTCAGGATGTAACTATGACATCCACGGTCTGAGGTTCTGTGTGCAAAAATTGCAGAGTATAGTTCCAAAAGAAGGAAAAAGTTATGTCAATTGCATCCAAGTGCCACAATGGTGGTTGGTATTAAGGTAGCTATGTCTCCTTCTAAACTCTGAAGGTGCTCAATCACACGAAAAGATTTGTATTTATAAATATGCAGTATTCTGCAGCTGCCGCCTTTAAATCACTCCACGTGTTGCGATATAGCGGTAATTTATGGAAGTCCATATGGCATGTATGGTATTCTCCCAATTCTGTAAGGGCGACTTTTCGTGTTCAAAATTGTGTGCAAATTGTGAGACAGTCAATTGGCAGATATCTCATACTCACGAGCTCTTCTCCGTATAAGCCTAGTGGTATGCAATCCAGATTTGGGATGTACGTCCGTTTAGGATCTTGGATAGTTTAGTGGGTCAGCATCGTTGGTTGCTTGTAAGTAACAAAGGTGCATGCCGTCTGTGGAGAGGGGCCCCGTCTCCCAAGCACTGCCAGAAACACCTCTCCACAGACGGTATTATAATGATATTATATCATTATTATTACTCACAGGTCCTACAAAAGAATATAACTGTGTTTATTAAACAAACATAGGAACAAACGTTTCCGCTAGCGCTCTAGCCTTTATCAAAGTGGATATATATATATATATATATAAACTATATTAGTATTTCTGAAGCACACACACCAGCTGTACCATTGTAGGGGGCAACAGTATATTATATTTTAATTACTTTAATGCACTTTCATTTTTTGGTGTTATTGTTCCTTTAAGGCCTAATAATAAATGAAAATGTAAAAGGGGACCTTATACCTTGTACCACTGCCTTAACATTTTCAAAAATGTTTTTAACACCCTGGTCCCAGCAGTGGTTATTTACTACTTTCCACAACTTTTGCATTCAGCTGTATATACATACACACATACATACAATATAATTTACTTCACATTCATATAGGTAGGCCAGGGGATGAAACAGTTTTTTACTGTGTTGTTTCTGCCAAGTCACACACTGCTCTCAACTGAGGTAAGATACTGTAGCACAAAAAGACCAATGCAAATGAGCAGATACAAAGGGGGGCTGCGACACAAGGCAAGATAGAAGCATGGCACTCACTAGAACTGCATCCACCCCAGTCATACCTGCTGTAATGAATATATGAGAGATGTACAAGCTTTTCCTGTTTCTCCAGTCACTCTGGCCTGGGGTTAGGGTTGCCACCTTTTCTTGAAAAAAATACCGGCCTTCCTATATATTTATCTTTTTTTCCTATTAATAACATTGGGATCAACCATCAAAAATACCGGCCAGGCCGGTAAAATACCGGCCAGGTGGCAACCCTACCTGGGGTTAGGGCGATCCTTCTAAGAGCAAGGGGGCACACCGAGCGGATGCTCCACTTTCTTCCACCTGTATTTATACGCAGGCAGATAAAGTGCCTCCACATTGGCCTGTGTGGAGCTACACTAAGCAGATATCTACATGAAAATGTATTTTGTATTTCCTCTCCCATATCCACTTAGTGTAGCTACACACAGGTAGAAATGGGGCCTGTCAATGAAGCTACAGGAAGGAGCGCATTACAACTGATCCACTTCCCTCTGCCTGCCTACAAAACGCAGTGTGTATGCCCTTGCCCAGAAGGCTGGAGTACAAATGGAGGCAGTACTCAGGACTCTTGAAGGCTTGCACTACACACATTCCAGCGTGACTAATGAAGCACAGTCTCTGTCCCTAAGGAATATCAAGCAATATTAGTGTGTTGGCTGTGGTAAGTACTGCTCGGATGGGGAAGACTTGCAGGTATCTTTGTTTGGGACAAATAAAAAAAATTATGGCGGTGATGTGCCCATTCAGTGCATGGCTATGGTGTTATTCAGGACTGGTATAATATTATCCAAAACCCCAAGTAGGCAGTTTGTGGGGGGTATTTTTATTAAAAACAACTCCACACCTAGGACCAAGGTCATTGATCTTATGACCCAGTTACCCAACATTTCTCTGTAATACTTATGCGTGTTGGCGTTATGGTATGGTTTTATATGAATGACTCGCTAAAGCTTTATGACATTTGCAAACAACTATTAAAGGGGTGGTTCACCTTCAAGTTAACTTTTAGTATATTGTAGAAGGACCAATTCTAAGAAACTTTTCAATTGATCTTCATTATTTATTTTTCATAGTTTTTTAATGATTTGCAATTTTCTGCTGTTTCTTTGCAGCTTTCAAATGGAGGTCACTGACACCATCTAAAACAAATGCTCTGTAAGGCTACAAATGTATTGTTATTGCCACTTTTTATTACTTATCATTCTATTCAGTCTCTCTCCTATTCATATTCCAGTCTCTTATTCAAATCAATGCAGGGTTGCTAGGGTAATTTGTACCCTAGAAACCGAATTGCTGACACTGCAAACTAGAGAGCTGCTGAATAAAAAGCTAAATAACTCAAAAACCACAAACAATAAAAAATTTAAACGAATTGCAAATTGTCTCAGAATATCACGCTCTACATTATACTAAAAGTTAGCTCAAAGGTTAACAACCTCTTTAATAACATTTTGTCCATATATTGCAAGAAAATGAAGCTAGCTAACTTTACCAAAATCATTCTGGGGGCTAATGCTATGCCTTCTTACGTCAAAAGCTACAACCACATTGTGTTAATTCTTGGCCTAAACGTGTTTCAGCACCAAAATCTGCTATGTGGGCAGACACAGAAGTATGTTTAATATCACTTTCATAGACAATACATATTGATAAACTCTCTTCATGTGGTTGCTAATATTTCACTGCAGAGCCTAAAGCAGAAACAGAACTTAATAAGGAGCATGACAAACAGAACAAAAAAGCCAAAGTTGCCAAAGTAACAGCTCTGAAAGAAAGGACAAAAGGGTTGTAATCACCCTACATCGTTTTTCAGATGATTTTGGCTTGGAAAATATGGACCTACATTTAAAGATTTTTTTTTTTTTTTTTTTTTTAAAGGGGTTTTCGGGTGGAATTTAAAATCCAGGAAAAAGGCCTATAATGAGGGGAGTGCAGGTGAAGGGCATAAAAGGTGGATAGGTCCCAGGAAATCCAGAGGAGTTTACCTTTATATGTTTACTTCTTTATCCCACTGTTGGGCTCAGTTTTTACTTTATAATTTCAGCATGCATTCCACAAATGTCACTGCATAGAAAAATGTCAATAAACCTTAGCAGTGTGTGCCACAGAACTCAATAGCATCTGCTCCACCTGTTCCTTCAGACAGGTGTGGATCACTGTGCAGGAGCATCATGTAAAGCACTACTACTAATTTTATATCTTTTTATTTGATTATAGGGCCAGACAGTGTGCAATATGTATACTGTTCTCATACAGTAGCTCCTCTTCACTCCCTACTGCTGTCCCAATGATCACAACAATAGAAAGGTGACCATAGCATATATATGACCCTTTGTACACTCTCAGACCATAACCAAGTATGCTGTGGTGTGTAGTTCTACCCTTGAAATGAAAATCACAAGTCTAATTTGAATAGAAAAATTATACAGTCACGTCCTAGAGAGGGTTGCCACCTTTTTTGGAAAAAAAATACCGTCCTTCCTGTATATTTAGATTTTTCCCTATTAATAACATTGTGGTGAGGCGTAATTTTTACTGGCTCTGCCACTGCAGCACCCCCCTGGTTACCAGGGGCGGCAAAAAAGTTGCTCCTGGTAACTAAGAGACGAATTTCCAGTTTTCAACCTAGGATTTCAGCAGAGTGCGCACTTGCCCTGTAGAACACAGAAAAACTGAGCACTGTGCGGAAGGCGGCGGCAATACCATCAGGATCGCCCCTGACTGGTCAGACCAGTAAAATACGGGCCAGGTGGAAACCAAAGTCCCAGAAGACCCCCCAGTCCAAGGGCGATTCATTGCTTAGTAGAATAAATCAGCAGCAAGAGTTGGGAGGAGATCATAGGCCTGTGAGTAAGTGCCAATTTTGGCACAAAACGCGTTAGACCAATGCACATCCTAATTTTTAACATTTTTTTCGTCTTCTTTTTTAGTAGTTGGATCTCCTTACCACTCTTGCTGCTGATTTATTGTCTCAGACCATAACTCACAGGCTTATCTTTCAGTGTCCCCACTCCCCAGCAGCATATGGCCACTTCAGGGACATTGGGCCTTGGGCGTGAAATAAATATATACATAAATTGTGCATCAGTATTTTTATATGTGAAATATCTGGGAGGCTTTTAGAAAATACAACTATAAAGGCTACACTGATTTAATATAAAAGTCTAGCAACTCGCTTAATTTCGCAAGCAATCATATCGTTTCGTGAATTTCAGTCCTAGTTTACGCACTTACATATATTAGTGCTGCTGCACACGCAACATTTCTTAATATGTTTTTTCATCACTAGGAACCGTGCCCACTGTTCAAAAAAGCTGCACGAAACCAAGCTAGCTAAATGTAGCGTGCGTAGACCGTATACTTTACTAGAGTAATCGGACCGGAAATTCTGTATTGCCACTCTCAAGATGGCGTCCAGTAAATTATACCAAAGAGGAACATAGGACCACGATTGGAACGTGAACTTCCCATAAACCTGCCTCTTGCAAGATGGCGCTTCCCAGACCTGTATGGGGTATAGTAACCGGAGTTTTATGGTGGGTCTGTGCCTTTCGATATGTATCGGGCGATGACGGGATCGGCAAATGCGATGAGCTTCGTTTGGGACAATATCCTTCGCAAAATGGTGCTGTTGTAGTGGTTGTCAAGTGGACGGAGATTAATTTGTCAGTCAGTAGCAGACTGTCTAGCACTGTATAACAGGGTACTGATAGAACCCCTATTCAGTTTTAAGGCTAGTCTATCTAACCCAGTCTGCTATATATACAAGTTATACACATTGTATGCAGTTATTTATTCCTTTAAGAAGTTATTGAACTAGGTTATTAATTGTGACAGTGTATTTTATTAAGAGTTGTATCCATGTGGAAAATCAGTAGGTGTGGTCTGGTCTATATACAAGTGCCAGTGTTGTGAGGCAATAAGGACTAGGTCATGCAGCTTAATGGGAGACATTGCAAATTTTATTTTCGCATGTAGGTTTCTTTTCCTAAAATGCACTTCTCATTGTTCTCAATGAGAATTTGGACTCCATATTTAAAATATTCTGCGTATTTACGCAACGTGTGGTTTCGAACATGCAGATCCCATAGAGTCTATTGATTTTGTAGTTTCTTGATGTATTGGCGTTTCTGCTAAAAACACCAATACTGGCGTCCTGCAGCGGATTTCAGCTTGCAAATGCCCTGTGTGAATTGCCATAGTGTGTTTTCCATTATTTTCAGTGATAGTGCAATTGATGCGTATTCACACTTCGAAAAAAACTCCCTAAAAACGCCACGTGTGGCCTTGCCCTTAGGGTCAGGGTCACGGGCAGATTCAGGGAGATCAGTCACCCCAGTGCCAAATCTCTTCTTCACGGCGACAATCTCCCTAAACTGCCTTTCTCTTCCTTCCCGCTGGTTTGAATAAAAAGTCACAGTTGAATTGCATCTTTCAGATATGATTTCTTACTAGACATTTGTTAATTTATGAGCTGTTAAGTGTTTTTCTTTTCATTCAGTGCTGGACTGACCTCTCTTGTAGCTATCAACTTTGTCTTTTCTGCTGCTCCTTAATTCATAGAACATTTATATGTGCAGATCCTGAAATAAATCCTTCCACACAGGAGCCAGTAAATTGTTCAAACTACACTGCTGATGGTAAGTACACAGTCATGGAAACTCATTGACTAATGTTGATTTCTTTATGTATTCTCAAATCAGGCCTGTTTAAAAAAAAAAAAAAGCATTGGTGTGTTGCAATTGTTATACATGTATGGGATCTGTTATATCCAACATCCTTGGGGCCTGTTTTTTTCACAGATAAGAGATACCATGCCTGTACCATGTTAAATGGTCTGAAGCTTCCACAGGAGTTCCCCAAACTGTCAGTTTAAAGGACACCAAAAATGAACATGCTTTAAATTAATTAATGAAAGGTAGTTTCATATAACTTTTTATGACTAAGGCATTCCTATTAAACATTAGGAGCATATCAACATTTATCTTTGAACACATGATTGTACAGATCTGGGAAAGGTTATATGACTGTCTAAGACTTTATGTACAGCTTTGGGACCATTTATCCAGAATGCTCAGGACCTGTTTTTTTGGATAATGGATCTTTCCATGATCTGGATTTTCATATCTTAAGTCTGCTACAATATCATATAAACTTAAAGGGATACTGTCATGGGAAAAAATGAAATTTTCAAAATGCATCAGTTAATAGTGCTGCTCCAGCAGAATTCTGCATTGAAATCCATGTCTCAAAAGAGCAAACAGATTTTTTTATATATTTCATTTTGAAATTTGACATGGGGCTAGACATTTTGTCAATTTCCCAGCTGCCCCAGGTCATGTGACTTGTGCTCTGATAAACTTCAAACACTCTTTACTGCTGTACTGCAAGTTGGAGTGATATCACCCCCTCCCTTTCCCCCACCAGTAGCCTAACAAAAGAACAATGGGAAGGGAACCAGATAAAAGCTTACTAACACAAGATAACAGCTGCCTAGTAGGTCTAAGAACAGCACTCAATAGTAAAACCCATGTCCCATTGCGTACTATTAAGTTACATTGAAAAGGAAAAATAACAGCCTGCCAGAAAGCAGTTCCCTCCTAAAGTGCTGACACAAGTCACATGACCGGGGCAGCTGGGAAATTGACAAAATGTTTAGCCCCATGTCAGATTTAAAAACCAAATATAAAATAATCTGTTTTTTCTTTTGACAAATGGATTTCAGTGCAGAATTCTGCTGGAGCAGCACTAATAACTGATGCATTTAAAAATAAAAAAAGTTTTCCCATTATAGTATTCCTTTAAATCAGTGGTTCTCAACCTGGGGGTCGGGACCCCTTTGGGGGTCGAACGACCCCTTAACAGGGGTCACTTAAGGGGTTCATCTCTCTCCCCACTAGCCCTGGGCCAAGGTTGTAGCTCTCCGGGTGTTGGTGCTGGGAGTTGTAGTTCAGTAACCTGTGTAGGGAAGCCAGTTGCACTACAACTTTCTATATCCCCTTAGTAGGGACTGCCACACAGCTCTCCCTGCCCATTTAAAATTTGTAAAATTAACATGGTAATTGGGGTGTGACTTCAACATGGGTGTGGCAAAAAAATTTTGCCGCACTACGCACGGCAAACAAACCTTTATGCAGCCACGCTGTCTCCTGTATTTTCCTAACAATCCGCTCTGGGCTGGCAACGAAAATATTTTAATATTTTATGGTTGGGGGTCACCACAACATGAGGAACTGTATTAAAGTGTCGCGGCATTAGGAAGGTTGAGAACCACTGCTTTAAATAAACCCAATAGGCTGTTTTTGCTTTCAATAAGGATTAATGATATCTTAGTTTGGATCACGTACAGAGAAAAAGGGAATCATTTTTGGATTATTTCATTAAAATGAAGTCTATGGGAGATGGCCATTCCATAATTCGGAGCTTTCTGGATAACAGGTTTCCAGATTAACCAATCCCATTACTGTACTATACTCATGGTTCAACAGCTTTTATACCCCCAGCTGCCACTAGCTTGTATCTGTGCATCATGTCGCTCTGGCTCCAGCTTGTAGGATGGCTCTCAGCTGATTATTTACATTAAATGTCTGGTGGAGGAGACTAGTGGTCATATTTATTAAAGGGGTGGTTCACCCTAGTATGTTCTAGAATAGTCAATGATAAGCAACTTTTCAGATAGTCTTTATTTTTTATTTTGTATAGTTTTTTAATTATTTGTCTTCTTCTTCTGACTTTTTCCAGCTTTCAAGTGCCACTAACCCCATCTAAAAAAACAAATGCTCTGTAAGGCTTAGTCCAGACGGGGAGATTTGGGGGCGATCCGTCGTGGCGAGAAGTCGCCAGGCGACAGATCGCCCCCGAATCTCCCCGTCTGGACTAAGCCTAAGGCTACAAATTGTTATTGCTACTTTTTATTACTTGTCTTTCTATTCAGGCTCTCTCCTATTCATATTCCAGTCTCTTATTCAAATAGATGCATGGTTGCTAGGGTCATTTGGATCCTAGCAACCAGATGGCTGAAATGGCAAACTGTAGAACTGCTGAATAAAAAGCTTAATAACTCAAAAACCACAAATGATAAGGAAAACCAATTGCAAATAGTTTCAAAATATCACTCAATACATCCTACCAAAAGTTATCACAAAGTGAACAACCTCTTTAACATTGGAGAGAAAGCTTAACATGGATGTTTCCCATAGCAAGCAAGTCAGATTGTATTCTGTGCACTGAATATGCTTCTTACTTTCAAACCTGTACTTGACAATCTAAGATGGCATCTTTTGTTTTGTCTCACCTTTTAATCTTGGTAATCCATGATCAGTGCTCCTTGTTTTTAACAACTTTACTTTAGAAATACATAAAAATGAAATACTGAGATATTAAAGTATAAAATAATATGCATGTCTTTAACAGATTTCATTTTTATTTTTGTAGCTCCTTGCTTTCCAGCACCTAATATTACTTGTAAAGTATATGGTGGTAATGTGACTACATTCACAGGGAAAGAAATAGGATTTTACAGACCTTTCCCATGCCGCAATGTGTAAGTAAACGTCTTACCTGGGGAAAAAATGATTTTCATATTTCTTAATATGTCTATTGTAGAATATTATTTTGAACCTTTTATAATACAGCAGTGCAAATAACAGAAGGGGGATGGAAATTGATAGAGTGCTGCTTTGGGGTTGAGGGAGCAGAATCAAAATGGACATAGGGTATGCAAGTTTATATAAAAAGCTAATATATGTATGTAAGTATAGATTAAATATGATTCATGAATATAGCATTCAATTTTTAAACAGAATTTGCTAACAGAAGTGTATTTATGGTCTTCATTTGATTCTTATGATGGATGAACAGACTATAGTTAAAGGGGTTGTTCAACTTTGAGATAACTTTTAGAATGATGTAGAGAGTGAAATTCTGAGACCGTTTGCTTTTGGTTGTCATTTTTTGTTATTTAAGGTTTTTAAGTTATTTAGCCTTTTGTTCCACAACTCTCCAGTTTGCATTTTAAGCAATCTGGTAGCTAGGGTCAAAATTATCCTTACAACCGATTGCATTGATTTGAATAAGAGACTGGAATATGAATAGGTGAGGCCCGATTAGAAAGATGAGTAATATAAGGTAGCAATAACGATACATTTGCAACCTTACAGAGAATTTGCTTTTTAGAAGGGGTCAGCGACAACCATTTGAAAGCTGCAAAGAGTCAAAAGAAAAAGGCAAATCATTAAAAAACTATAAAAATAATGAAACCCCAGTTGAAAAGTTGCTTATCCATTCCATAATATACTAAGGGGCACATTTACTAAGGATCGAAGTGAATAATCGAATAAAATTCAAATTTAAAAAATTCCAATTGCAAAATAATTTTGGGCTACTTTGAATCGAATTTTGGGCTATTCGATAGTCAAAGTAATGGCCCTTTAAAAATCTTTCTACTATTCGCCAGCTTAAATGACCCAACCAAAAAAAATTGATGGTCGAATTTCCAAGTTTATTCACTTCGAAATTCGACCATTAGTAAATTTGCCCTTAAAAGTTACCTTAAAGGTCAACCACCCCTTTAATTGCTGAAAACAGAGAAAATTCAGTTTGCCCCTGACCCTTCCCACTGACCAAAAACATTGGTCTTGCATCAACAGTGGCGTGTCAGCAACAGACTGATTGTTAATTATGTAACAACTTATTACAGTAGTTTTAAAGAGATTGTTCACCTTTATCTTTTATTATGACTTAGAGAGTGATATTCTGAGACAACATAAAGTGTTTATATTTTGTTTGCAATATTTCTTGTAGTCCACTGGTTACTGTATACTATTGTGCTGAAGTTGCATTAGAGGAGGCTAAAGGCTCAAAATTTTTTTTACTTTGTTTGTTAAAACCTGTGCGTTTGCTTAAGAAGATTACTATAGTTTATATAGACAAACTGCTGTTTAGCCATGGGGGTAGTCATTCAAGCTGCTGGAAAAAAAAGTAGAAAAGGCACAGGTTATATATCAGAAACCATATAAAATACCATTGTATTGGACAGGGTGTATCTGTTATGTGCAGTGTAAGCCTGTGTCTTTTCTCCTTTTTTCCAGCAGCTTGAATGACTGCCCCCATGGATACACATCATTTTGTTTATATAAACTAGTGGTTCCCAACCTTTTGTACCTTCTAGAAAGTCAATCAAAGCACTTCTTTGGCTCCCCCAAACTTTTTATATTTGAATGTGACTACATTCAAATATAAAACGTTTTGGGGAGCAACACAAGCATGAAAAAAGTTCCTGGGGGTGCCAAAGAAGTGCTTTTATTGACTGTCTAGCAGCACCTAGATTAACTCCAAAGCTCTGGTTTCTCTGCTCAGTAGTGCAGAAGCAAATTATATTATAGCAAATATTGATTTTGATTTCCACTTTTATTATTATTATTATTATTATTATTATTATTATTATTATTGTTGGTATGAAAGTGTTTAGGAATCATGTACTGTGGAGAATTGTCACTATCGCAAACTACTGTGTACTATCACCTTTTGAAAAAGTTCAGTATATTTCTGTAACCAATTTAACTTTACATCCAGGAATGGATATTCCTACAAAGTTGCTGTTGCGCTGTCTTTGTTTCTTGGATGGTTGGGAGCAGACAGATTTTATCTAGGGTATCCAGCTCTAGGTAAGTTTCTTCTCTTCAACCACTGACATTGCTGCTTCTGCTGGCCACGTTTTCCCTCACATCATAAAACCTCTATGGGTTTATAATAGTGGCATCATCTATAAACACACAGAGAACCTTTCAGAAAAAACACATTTTATAAACTTCCATGTTATACATTTATGCTTGTTGCATCTAAAAGTGACTTTTCTGATGTCTGAATTATTTTAAAAATTTCCTCAGGAATGCTGAAGTTTTGCACAGTGGGTTTCTGTGGAATTGGCAGCCTGCTTGACTTTATCCTCATTTCCATGCAGGTGAGTTGCATGTGGGAGTATTGCAGAGAGTTATGTACTTAGAATTTGTTGAGGAATTCCCAAAGCTGTATTTTTACTCTTAAGTAGCAGCTATCAGCAATTTTCTTTGATCAGAGCTACTACTCTAGGCTAAAGTCTATTACTACTCTCTACTACTAAATCAAATTTTTGTGAATTGTAGGCTTAGGTTGAAAAAAGGGCACATGTCCGTCAAGTTCAACCTTATATATATATATATATATATATATATATATATATATATATAAAAGTCCAACTGCAATGGTGCACTACTGTGATTTTTAGAAAAAGGCTGGATAGGTGCGTTTCCCAAATAGTGGCGGAGTCATCCACTTATTTGCAACAATAGAAAATCCAACTGGGCCGCACTCTTATGTGTGTACATATATATATTTATTTTATTTCGGCTAGCACTCTAGCCTTTCTCATATATATTTCTAGTAGTCTTAAGGTGTGAAGATCCAAATTATGGAAAGACATGTTATCTGGAAAGCCCCAGGCCCCAATGATTCTGGATAATAGGTCCCATACTAATATGATTCATATTTTGTAATTTATATTACTGGTAAATTGTGGGATAAATGCTTCTATGGTGGATGTTTGTGGAAGCCCAGCCATGAGGCAAATAAGGGGAAAGTTTGTAAAAGAAAATGTATTTATATATTATGGAAACTTTAATTATATCATAGTGAGTAATAAGCAGGAACAACCTTTTAAAAGCAGGAAGCCACATAATGAAAGCACCAGACAAAGCAACAGACATTGCCCAAAACTTTTTCCAGTATGTAGATAAATCACTAATTCCCAAAACTACACTATTTTGTCTTCTGCCAAATACAAACTTCTTATTTTGATTGGACTTTACAGGTACTTAGATCCACTAACTTCAATACCGGGACATTTTTAACTTCCCAGTTGTTTCTGTAGAAATGTTTTATTTAACTGCAGTCTGTTTTCAGCAATGTGTGCTGTATTAATGCAATGCATGTTGGTTGCCTAAGAAAAGTCTCAGCTGGTCTATCGTGTTCAGTGGAACTTTTAAATAATACATAGAATTTGCAGAGTTTTTTGATCCACATCATGTTTTACTAAAGGTATTTTTAAATATATATTCAATTCTAGAAATGTTTCTGCATTATTGAAAGGTTAGAAGATATTATGGAATCAATAAGGCGAAGGGTAAAATGGGTAAAACAACCTGCTTATGATTTGTATTGTTTTATAAGATATTTATATTTTTGAGAATGGAGTTTTTGCTGTTGGCTTTTTTTTTTTTTTTTGGTGCATTGTCTTCTATACCTTTGCTTTTAAATTCTTTGTACAGTGACTTAACTCTCCAGGTTACTTTTTCTATGTTGGTTTCGCTGTTATGCATAATTTGTAGTGAAAATTAATATTTACCTAGATGAGTGAACAAAATGTATGCATATTTTAATGGTCATGGTCAAACAAATCTAACTATGGGAACTTTTTAGATGTCTTTGGTGGGTTGATGATTTATCAACCCCTGCCAACCTACCCTAGACTTACACTAACCCAAACCAAAAATGTCTTGCCCTGCCATGTTGAAATAACCATACCAGACCCACCTATCGCTGACATTACTGGATTGTGTGGGGCAAGTACAAGTATGTAAGTAAGCTCCACAACTAGTTTGTGCAGTAATGGGATGGGACGGAGCAGAGAGGTTGGGGAGAGACTGGACTGGCAGCAAATATGGCCCACAACCTGCTTCTGATTGGTCTGTATTTATTTATTTTTTATTCTTGAGCACTAGCATATTTATTTAAAATTTTCAGTGAGTCCAAAAATATCAACTTTTAAAATACTGGGAAAGAAGATATAGAATATTGATGTAAATGTTAAAGGAGATTTAACCCTAAAAATAAATATGGATACACATGCCATATTTTATACACTGAAGTAATTGAACCAGTCTAAAGTTTCAGCATCTCTATAATAGTCATCTTGGATTTTGTTAAGAGTGTCTGTAACATGCTCGTTGTGCTTTGAGCAGCTGTTTAGAAGCTAATCATAAGAACTGATGCTACAGGGCTGATTAATACATTTTGATGCTACATGTGCAGGATTCTGAGCTAAAATGTACCAATAATCTTAATTATTTACTAATCAGCCTTATATTGTGACCTTTAATATTATATTCCATATATGGAGATTTGGTCCCTAATTTCTGTAAAATATCTTACTGCTAAAGATCTGTGGTTGGTGAAGAAGCCAAAAACATAATTAACAACATTAAACAACATCTTTAGTTAAGCTTTAGTTCTCCTTTAACATGTGGGGAAATTTTGCATACGCTTTTGACCAATTTCGATAAAAATGCAGGATAATAACCTCCATAATTAAAGGCAATACGTCTGCCCAGGTGCAGCAACCCATATCAACCAATAGGATATTTACTTTTAAATAGACGATTTCTAAATGCTGGTTGCTTTGGAATAATGCACTTTGGGTATTTAATTACATAAACCCATTAGTATTCCCAAAGAAAGCCTTCCCTGTCTTGTCTTTCCACTCATTGAAAAATTTTAAAATTTCATAATGAGGAAGCATTTCTGGTGTATATATCAGTCTAGTGCTGCCACCATATCTTTTAAATGAAAGAAGAAAATGTCTAGACTGTGGCAAGTTGAGTTTACAGGAAGAAGCTCAATTAAAGTTCATGTCTGTAATTTTTTTCAGGTCAAATTTATCCAATTAATATTTTAACATTCCAAGTATGATATTTAGAAATGTCTCTCAGTTGTGCTGCTTCACCTACCAATCGCCCACCAATCACCCTGCTCCCTATCCACTGACCAATTCCACTCGTCCCACTACCCCTGAATCTTGGAGTCTGTGGGTACTCTGGACATCATATCTAAAGACATAGGGCCCCCGCCAAAGACGACTCTCCTTGGTACTCCACTGAGTTCCCATAATGCTCCCCTTTATGTGCCTAAAATGGCAGCGATACTACTGAAGTGATCACCAACCAGGAGCAGGCACATTCAAGAACTAGATGGTTTTTCAGCACTTCTGTCCGGAGCTGGACAAATGTACCCTTCATTTATTAACATTTTTATAATCTCAGTCAAAGTTAAACCTTACTCCAGGCAAGCACCAAGTCATGACTTATGCTAATGTCATTTACTTTTTAAACTACATTTCCATGTTCCAGGTACATTTGTAAACATACCATAATGGTTTAGTGCAGCAGGATAAACATAGTTATGAATGTCTTGGGTAATTTTTTCAAGGTTAACACAATTATCATTTAAAGCTAAACAATAAAGACCAGAAAAACTAAAATTCCTTTGTTTTTTTTACAAATTGTTTGTTGTGTCTTTTATTCTTTCCTACAGATTGTTGGACCTTCTGATGGATCAAGTTATATCATAGATTACTACGGTGCTAGACTTGTCCATTTAAGTATTAACAATGAGACCTACAGAAAGATGCCATCAAACCCATAATTATTAGTAAGTTTTCATACATCCATAAACCCTGTGTTAATTTTTGACTATGTACAGATCAGTAATACTTAAATTATTAGCCTTAAAGAGCTTACACCTTTTCCTTACATTATAATATGACATTTCCTACCAACATAATCCTTTTATCCTGTCAGTACCCTACCAAGGAGGTGTCTTAATAGGGTGTTTTTTTTTTTTTTAATAAACAGACCATCTCAGACCAATATTACTGGAGCTCATAGACAAGCTTAGTTGAGAAGCCCACAGTGGGCTAGCTCTCTCCGTCATGCAGGGGCCAACACAATCCTCCCATAGTCTAACTTCTGTGTTACCGACTACTGGAATTATTTTAGCCTATGTGTTGGGGGGCTGATAATGGAAACCAGTGCTGACCATTCCTTTTTTAAGCCACATCCACTGGAAACCAAACCCATCCTCTCACAAGATTTAAAGACCATACCCTCATTAATGGTGGGAGCTCACTGCAGAAATATCACCCATCACTTGTCTTTATTAAGACATACCTTTAAATCCATATACTTCCTCCTCGTGGATGGAACAGCAACCCCCCAACACATGATAAATAGACGTAGCGACCCGCTTACAACTATTTCCAATTAAAAAGCTACAGCAGGTCAGGCACAGGTACCATAGAGCAGAGGCAGGGAACAATGCAGGTATGAACAATGCATAGCTTTACAGCAGGGGTCCCCAACCTTTTTTGCTCGTGAGCCACATTTAAATTAAAAAAAAAAAAAAAAAAGATGTGGAGAGCAAAACAAACATGGAAAAAGTCCATGTGGATGTCAAATAAGAGCTCTGATTGGCTTTTTGGTAACCCCTATATGGACTGGCAGCCTACAGGAGAGAATGTTTGGCAGGACATCTGTTTTTTATGCAACCAAAACTTGCCTCTAAGCCAGTAATTCAAAAATAAGCACCTGCTTTGAGGCCACTGGGAGCAACATCCAAGGGGTTGGAGAGCAACATGTTGCTCGCGAGCTACTGGTTGGGGATCACTGCTTTACAGTGTGAATCTGAGCTGTGAACAAGGCAGGAGTTTACAATCTGCAGTGTGAACAATATAGATTAATCTCAGTACTGATACATTTTAAATCTTACACAAAGGTAAGCAGTCACAGCCATACTTTAATATGTGGCCCACACAAGGTAGACCCATGGACCACTAGTCAGACAGCACTCGTCTAGAATACTGTTTACATTTGATCTCCAGGCTATTGAACTAGCATACTGCCCAGCCTCTCATTAATGACAGAACAGGCTTTCAATGTGTGTTACAGCATGCATATTAAAGACCACTGGTAACTAGGTGGGGTGAATTTTTAAAAGAAATCATGCAGTCCTTCTTTGGGCAGTGGTATTCACATAATTCATCCCTTTTATCATTGATTTTGTGCATTATCCTATATGTGTTTAGAGAGCCACTTGCTTCTTGTTATTAAATTTTTTCCTTATTTGCCTTGTTATCCAATACAAGAACCTTCTCTAAACGAGACCGCATTTTGTAGCAAAGTGAATATTCGTTTGCCACAGGCAAATTCAAATGTTCTCCAAACCACTTGTCCAATGTCATTGTTGTCAGCAATTTTACAAGCTGGAATATCAATAAAGACAATCTGCTGCTCTAAGTTTTTCATGAAATGGCATTTATGTTAAGCGGAAAAAGTAGCAGCTGAAGCCGTGTTCAATGATCATATTAATATTTTGGGAGGGTTTTTGCATTCACTGTGTAAATCCATAAGACAATAGAACTGCAGTGAATAAAATTACCCTTGCTTGAGGTTAGTGATTTGCTCCATACAGATCAAACAGTGAGCTGGAGTCAACCTTAAATTGGTTTAACTTCCTTCATTGTTAGCAGTCTAAGGTCAATACCCACTTTTAGAATGGCCTCTACGTCTCTCCACTGCCAAATAACCTTGCTTGTGCCAAATAAATAGAGCTGTGTTTTTAAAAAGTAAATATAGTTTCTTTTGCTTACTAGGCTAAGAACAGTACATTGCTTTTAATCTATCATAGTGTTATCAGTATATGCCAAGACCAGCAAGACTGAAACATAAGGAATGAATTAGGTTGAGAACTTTTTGTATTGCAGGAGCTAAATTATTTTCCACCATTAGATTTCAAGAGAACATTGTATTGATCTGGAATGTGCAAGCAGGGTTTCTGCAGCTTTGAAATATATATACCGATGGTTACCTGTGCCTTTTGTTCCTGTTGGTTTAGGCTTATTTTATTAGTCTCGTTTAACCTTTCATGTGCAAGAAAACTTGCTTAGTTGTATTTTAACTTTTATTTTGAAAACTAGATTTCATACTTTCTTTTAGCGTTCATATTGATGATCACTATATGTCTGAGAAACATACCACTTTTGTTATAACTTTAATTTATGTATAGTCATGGTCTGACACCCTTTCTCAACTGTCTTTCAAAATTATAAACTACTCTTTTGTGTTCAGGGTTCAGTTTTTGGATAAAAAGGTATGAAATTAAAATGTTATTTTTTAATTCATGGTTAGACCTCCCCTTAAACATGAAATTCTCATCTGGACAGTGTATACATGAACAACATCATTCAACAAAAGAAATCAGAGAAGAGCAGCTACGCTTATTAAGAGTTTGCAATTTATTAAAAACACATGCCAAAGTTGTTGTTTAGAAGGGAACGTTGAACGGAATGTTATTAATCCATATAACCATTTTCATTACAGGCAACTCTCGTGGAACCTCTGTTGTTAGAACAATGCAAGTGAATGGGACATCCCTTGCAAATGAATCATCTGTGAAGAAGGGGGATACATTTGGTTAATTTGAGCTTTTTTACTTTAAAAAGGGGCCAAGTTAAGCTTAGTGGATTTGTACTTTTTTCACTACTACTATGCAACAATATTGTCCCTTCACTGAAAACTGAAAATTCTTGTTTCGAATGCACAAAAACCTAAAAGAAATGTAAAAAAGATTTGGTCTTGCATATGTAAATGTTTGTGTAAATAAATGTGCACACATGTAAATAAGTGGGTAGAATGCACTTTCGTGGATGCAGACAATTTCAAATTAGTGATAATTAACAGACTAGGTTGTGGAAAGCATTCATTGCTGCACACAGATTTTCACGCTTTTATTTATTATTTTGCCTCATCTTATTCCTAGGGCCTGACATGTTGCAGTTAGAGGAACTATGCTCTTGCTTTATGTGCTTGATTTGTTGCTGAACAGATTCTCTTTGAATGTAACTTCACTGGATAGGTTTGCTGTAAGAAAACCCCTGAACACTAGTTTAAACTGCTTAGTTATGCTCACTGTATGATTGACGTATTCTGGGGGTTTTTTTTTTTGCAGGTGGTAGTCTGTATATTCAACACATTTCTATAATAAATGGATGGTGTATCTTGCTCATTGGTGTATTATGTGCACAGAACACTCCTGAATCTTTATATTTAAAAGCAAGTGGTAAAGTACCTGCAATATTGATTGCCACTCATTATGTCTTCATAAGCGTAGCTTATGTCTTTGTACTTTACAATTTATGGAAAGAAATTACATGGAACCCTTACTACAGTAAATAAGGTAGATTGTTCCCTGTAAGCAATGACAAATGTGGTACATTACTCTGGGATCTTGAATGTAGTCATGCATTATTCCAACAACTATATTGTTTTGTAATCTTGTTAATACTGTAAATAGAACTACTCTTACATAACATTTTACTTTGTCCTATTTCGTAATCGTCCAGAAAATATAATTTATCTATGTTCTGTGTCAATACATGTAAACGGAATACTTTTTGGAAAGATGAACGGTGCTTCTTATCTCCCAAGCTGCTTTTCAGACTTCATAAAACTCACAAATCCAGCCAAGCATATAGGATACACAAATATCTAAGGTTGTAATTCTGTAAATATTCATGCATTCAATATTGAACATATTTAAACTATCCTTAGAAAGAAGAAGTCTTCCAATAGCTGGTGAAACAATGCTTTACCAAAACATGACAGGTTTATTCTACAGTCAATATGTAGTTATTTCTTAAGGGAAAGGGGCTAATGACTATGTGCTGCCGATTTGCCACACTCAAATGATTCTAAGCTTTTGCCTGAAACCCCAGGCTGGTGGTCATATTTGATAAAAACTGCATCATCATCTCTCCATGGATGCCCTGTACAGGCCTACTCAGGGTGCACTGTAGGTAAAATGCAGGCTTTTTGCTACTATGTTCTACTTTTCACAGTTCAAATAGGGTACAAGTTTGCTTTAGACATAATACCCAGTAAAATATCCAGTACATAAAATTGTATTAGTACATAAAATGTCATAGTTGTTATAAAAATAAGAAAAACAAACTTATGGGGCAGACTTATCAAGGGTCGAATTTGAGGGTTAAAAAAACCTTGAATTCGACCATCAAATTTTTGCCAAATTTAAATCCTTCGAATATTGAATTGATATCGGATGATCTAATAAAACATTTTGAACGATTAAATAGTTCAAATCGAACGATTAGAAAGATTTTAACCATTGGATCGAATTTTTTTTATTCGAGCTAAAAATCTATGGGAGCTTCCCATAGGGTTTAATAGCAATTCGGTAGATTTAATCTGGCGAACTAGGCAGTTGAATAAAAATTTAAATGGAAAGTAATTCAACTGACGAATATTCGAATAGAATTTTATTCCAATGATTCGATAGATTTTTCAAAATTCGATGGTCGAAGTGGCCTTCAAAAATATTCAAATTAACCTCACAGACATGGTAGTGACACATCAAAACATTTGCTATTTAAAGTAACATTTGTTGACAATAATTATTTTTGGTAATTTTTTTTTTTATACTGCTTTGTTTCTTGAAGGAATGAAATAAAAATAAAGACCTTCCAATGTATATACTTGTCAGTTTCGAAAAGATGTAATTTATAGATATAAATTATGCATTGTATATTTGTATTTATTTCATAATTAATTTGCTTCTGTAAAAGCTGACAAATGTTTTGTTGAGGAAAACTGATATTAAATTATAATAAGACAATGTTGTGTAATTGTTCTGTTATTGTAGTGATGAGTCGTGATTTAATGTTCATGTAAATCTACATTACAATATTGCCAGCAAAACTGAAGGATCGCAGCCTGCTTGCCCTGCAAACGTAGGTAGATTGCATGGGGACTGATAAAGATTCAGACCAATGGCGGACGAAAATATCTTAAGATGTACGATCGTTGGTATCCCACTAACCGCATGATAATTTGATAGATTGGTCGGACTTCCCTAAAATCGGTCGTCCGGCAGAGAAAGATCTTTGCGTCTATGGGGACCTTTAGAAAATCTTTTTTATTTATCAATAGGTGAAAGTTGATAAATCTGCCCCTAAGTATTAATGATTGTAAGGTTCTGCACGTGATTTTAAAAAAAATGCAGATTAATTATATATTTAATGCAAATCTTTTGTTGAGAATGACCTAGGATTACATGTGTATAATACATTTATCTATAGCAAGCAATTCAGGTGAAGCATGGGCCAGCAACATATTATCAATTACTAAGGTGTTAGTGAATCTATATTAACTGGTGAATATGTAATTCTTCCCTTTTGCTAAGCACTGTTATGGTCCCAAGCAACAATACTAAGGTGGATACATTTCAGGGAAGATTTTGTTTACAGAGAAAGACTGGCCTCTGGATGTTTTTTTGAATGTTTTCAGAAAACCACATCCCACACACAGCCATACATTTAAAAAAAACTTTTAAGAAATGAAGTAATTTCCTTAATATGGCCTTTAATTTGCATACTTCAAGTTTTCTGTATGCTAGTCCATGAGACTGGATAGGTTGTTGACATGGTACAAGATCAGATTTTTTTTTTTTATTTATATGGGTTGCAAAAAACAGAAAAAAGGCAAAATATTTGTGTTACTGATGTGCAAAACAACGAACCTCATCATTTCTCGCTTATTTCAAGTACATCCTGTTCTTTTGGCAAAACACTGATGCTAAAATCTTCAGAACAGTTCACAGCTTTTAAATATCCATACTGACTTATGGGCCATGTGTGTTTGATCAAAATTCAATTACTACACTGTACCATGCTTGGAAACTTATCTCAACTTATAAAAGATGACGAAACACACTAACCTAATTGGTTTGGTATGGGAGCAATAGCAGGCAAGCTTCTTATGATAAATAGCTTCCTGTGTTAAAGGTTTTCCAGATCTTATGAGCATCTTGGCTCACCTCTATATGGAGTACAAATATTACTCCCTGGAAACAGTTGCATCACTGTCCTTCACTTCCCTAGATTTAAAGTGATAATCTTACAGTTGTTTCAGATCACCTTAAAACAGTTTATATGGTTGGACTTCATATACTTTAACAATAAATAACAGAATATGCATCACTGACCATAATAACATTTTGAGTAATCTGCTTTGCACTATTACTCCATCCCAGTGGAATAATTCTGTATAGATGCACTGACAAATTCTTTTAATACCTATGGTTTAGCTTAAAGGGGTTATCCACCCAAAAACTGATTTTATTTTTTTTACAAATTGTTCAATTGTTAATTGTTTTGATTTTATTGAAAGCTCTTTTTGTTTATCACTTTTTTTTGGGGGGGGGGTCTGTCTCAATATAACAGTGGTTACATAGTTACATAGTTAAATTGGGTTGACAAAAGACAAAGTCCAAACTCATATCTATTGTATTGAACTTTGCCAGGTCTGACCTGGCTAAGTAAAGTCTAGCGTAAGTGGTAACTTTCAGGAAAATGTTGATCTTAGTGAATTTGCGTAATTACTATCCTTCGTCAGTGCGCAACGTCGCCTGCCATAAGGGTGCGAAGTTGCGCTAGTCTATCTACTTCGCTAGCGAAAAATCGCCAGATTCAGTGTTAGTAAATTTGCGAAGTTACGAATTGACGTCACTCTGGCAAACTCCGCGCTTTAGTGAATTTCCCCCTCAGGGTTTTAATCAGCTGACTTCAGGAGTCAGAGCCAGAAGTGCAGAGAATCTAAAATATATTTCTTTTCATAGTAATGACATTTTCAAATAACTTTAAAACCATTCAAAACTTTTTAATGTATACTAGAATGTTGCTTATAATTGCTTAGATTTTTCTGTGCAAAAACAGTCTTTGGGTGAATAAGCCCTTTAAATTAAACTAAAGGTACCTGTAATGTTTAAACCTCTTACTATACATATAGAAAATGTTGAAGCTCAGCAAAACCTCTAAAAATATATGCGTTAAGCAGTTTATAGCATGTTATTAAAAGAGAAGCAGTCATGTTTGAAATATAACATGTATACTTTGGTTTGTGATGAAAGCTAAGAATGCATGTTGTTTGGCCACTGAAATAGCTTGGATTCTGATCCCTTAGTAAAACTGTAAGACACAATTTCTATAGTACCCCTTTTTTCAGCATAAATATGACTTACCAGTCAACATTATCCAGCTGGCACCCTCATTGGAGCTACATAGTAGACAATCCAGTTTACAGTTGGGGGTCTGGCAGAATCCCCCTTATGTACTTTAGGGGACTCTACAATTCAATTTGTGGGTTGCAACTGGTAATGGTGTGCACCCTTTTCCATAAGTCTTTCTACTCAGGAGTGTAATAAATTCAACCTTGGAGATATGGTGTGGTGTGTGCTGTTTTTGTGGCAGTTTCCAATATGTGTTCTGTCACATTCATTGTGACATTGCTCATGCTCTAGTTTCGAAAATATTTGCCACAAAACACCTCAATGTCACAGACAAGCTAAACCTTATGGAGGAGAGTAGTGCATCTTACACTTTAGCTTACACAAGCAACACAGCTTCCATGGGGAGATAGGGCTAGATGCAGTTGAATGCAACAAGACTGCTAAAGCATAAGCAGAAGTCAGGCTGAAATAAGGACAGGGTGTGTTCAAACAGAATTGGGAATGGGCTGGAACAGAAGGCAGTAGTATATAAAAAGATTCAAAATTCATATATAAAATCACAAGACATGTGTCACAGTTACATAGTTAAGTTGGGTTGAAAAAAGATCAAAGCATTTATCACCATTGAGCCTCATCTTCCAGTTTGCTGCCCAGTTTCTGAGTTTATTAAAATCATTCTGCAAAGTGGCATTATTATTTATTATTTGTCTTTTTTAAAACTCCTTTTTTTTTACCCCACGTACAGAAGCACACTTAAAGAACAGCTTTCCACACAAGCATGCCCCACAAGAGTGCAAGGAATTGTGTAGATTCTTTTCAGGTTAAACTAATTAAACCCCATCCACCTCAAATTGAAGGAGATCTCACTGTAAAGTAATGCAGCTTCTGGCAAACTTGCTATAAACCCTATAGCCCACCAAACTATCATATTTAGCACCCAAGAAAAAAATGGAAAAAAGTAAACCACATGCAACCCTTATTTTAAATTAACAATTGATTAAATATATAATTTTTTGCAGTTGCTTTAAATATCCACCAACTTGTTAGACAAATTACAACACTAACAAATCTAGAAATTGATCATGGTAACTCACATTTTTCTATGGCTCATCTGAGAAATGCACAACCAACCATTGCACAGTACACAGTTCTGGACAAATGTGAGTGGTATAGCCTTGCATTGCCTTACTCTTAAAGACAGCCTGGGCTATGCAAACTTTTTTTTTTAATATCTCCAAACCCAAAAACAAATTTTCTTTCTTTTTTAATTTATAAACACATACTTTCAGAGCTCAGAGGCAAATAAAACTCAAAAGTCACTGAATCAACTTTTTAATCACTAAATGACCCAAAAATGCTGCAGCTAATTTTGAGAATTGCACAGTTCAGTTCAAAAGAATGAGTTAAAGTGTACTAAACTTAAGTCATAGTCATAGAGGCTAAAGGGAGATGAGTGAGCAGAATAGAATAATCTATTTCATTTATAACGGTAGTTAGATAATGACAAAGTCAAAGAAAATTAGAATCCATGGCTTGCAAGAGGAAGAATAACTAAAAAGCCAAAAAGGAGCCAGATTTTAGTCTTTGTTCAACAGTTACTCTTAATTCCACTTATTTCACTGGCTGGTTTATGGACACCTAACAATGAACCCGTACTTTAATTTGTTTTTTTTTTTGGGGGGGGGGGCATTTTTCTTTAACAGCATTAGCAATATGGATTAGTAAGATCAGTGATCCCCAACCAGTGGCGCGTGAGCAACATGTTGCTCTCCAACCCCTTGGATGTTGCTCCCAGTGGCCTCAAGGCGGGAGCTTATTTTTGAATTCCAGGTTTGGAGGCAAGTTTTGGTTGTATAAAAATCAGATGTACTGCCAAACAGAACCTCTTATAGACTGCCAATCCACATAGGGGCTACCAAATGGGCAATCACAGCTCTAATTTGGCACCCCAAGAACATTTTCATGCTTGTTTTGCTCCCTAACTCCTTTTACTTCTGAATGTTGCTCACAGGTTCAAAAGGTTAGGGATCCCTGAGTAAGATGGAGCTGAAACTTCCTGCCTTGTGCATTTTCAATCTTTGGTTTGTGTCTAGTGCCTAAATAGGAATCTTTCCTACTGAATAGTCCTGCATCTGCATAAGAGTGGAATGTAATGGCAGTTATTCTATGGAATTCACTACCTGTTAGATGCTATTTAATCATGCAAAATGTATGTGCAAGAATTAGTGTAAGAATGCATGATTATTGGTTTACCCATAGCAAAACTAGAAAGTAAATCATCTACACTCTTTCTAATGTATTGAATGGCAATAAAACATTGTGTGCTACTGAATACTTTCCCCTTTTCAGGTAAAATATAATTTTTTTTTGCCATTGGTGATTATGCCACTTATTTTTCCTATATTCAAACCTGACAAGCTGGTACTAGGAGGCACAAATAGAAAGCAAAAGTAGCTTATTTCTTTTATTACCTGACTGTTGAAAGTCATTGATCCAAATTCATATGGATGAGTTCCTCCTCAGTATATGCTCAATATGAATTCCTGACGACTACAGGAATAGTTTTAGGTGAATTCTGCCATTTTGAGATGCATGGAAACTTTAATTTACAGCATCCTTCATGATATTTGCTGGATAAGCAAGCTCAAAAGTGTTCTGGGATATGCCTGCAACATGCTTAAGACAGCTACTGCAAAGCTACTTCCCTGGGGCCATATCTTCTTTGCCATAAAAGAAAGAGTCTCTTCTCGCAGTTTCTTTTCTGCCCATGATCCTCTTCATGATGCCTGTCGCTTTTAGCTAACGGGGATGTGTTGAAAATGTGGCCAATTAGAACCATAATTACTTCTCTCTTAAAATAACAAAGTGTATCATACTTGCTAGGATTTATTCCTATTAGTTTCAACAATGTCAAATTTTAGCTTGATGATAAAAATAACTTTCCTGCATGGTCAGGTAAGTGTTCTCTTTGCTTACTAATATTATGGAAATAAGCAATATCAGTTTATCAATACTAATTGACTAAATGCTTATTTTGGAAAGTCCTACCATATTGGTAAAACTTTGCTGAAGGTAAACAAACCCTGTAATGAAACTATACTCTATGGACATTTATATTTACAATAAAAACATGGAAATTAAAAGTTTAATAAATTGAGAAAATGCATGTCTAGATAAGAGCTAAAGGGAAAAAGCATAAAAATACAAAAAGGAACTGCCAGTAAAGGCTAGGGCCAAAACAGGGACCATATAGCCCAGTGTGGAGCTATAACTATTGCTATAGTTATTCATGTCTTTTGCCTCGGCGTGTAAGGTTCCAAAGCTCACAATACTAAATTCTTGCCTGCCACATAACTGTCAGCTGGACCTTGATCAGTTACTCTTACCATAGCTACAAATGTTATATGATCTAAGTTTCTATGAAGTGTTACATTATTGTTTATTGATCAGGTCATGTGACATTAAATTTTACCTGGAACATTTGACACTGCTTGTGTATAAATAATCAAATGCTGTTCAGAAACTACCAACCAAGGCCCAAATTCACTAAAGCGCGAAGTGTCTAACGCTAGTGCTAATTCACCAGCATGACGCCATTTTGCAACTTCGCAAATTCACTAACAACGACTCTGGCGAATTTTCGCTAGCGATGTAGATAGACTTACGCAACTTCACACCCTTATGCCAGGCGAAGTTGCGCACTGACGAAGGATCGTAATTGCACAAATTCACTAAGATCAACATTTTCCTGAACGTTACCACTTACGTTAGACTTCACTTTGCCTGGTCAGACCAGGCGAAGTTCAATACAATAGATAGGAGTTTAAAAAAAAATGTGAAAATTTTTCTAAGTCCCAAAAAAAACGCTGGCGTCTTTTACCATGGTAGGGTGATAGTCTGAAAAAGATGTTTTTTTTTGGGGGGGTTACCCTGCTTCCCCCTTCATTTCCTAACATGGCAACACAACTACTGTATATAGGGGGCACATGTAGGGCAATAGGACAACTTTATTTAATTGATTAAAGGTTTCCTGGGCTTGTGTAGTTTAATGTAGTGGCTGTAACATATACTTCTATTATGCGCTTAAGTTCCCGCCGTATGCAAATTAGGCATTGCTTGCGTAACTGCGCTTTGCCTGGCGAAGTAACACTAGTGCAACTACGCTACCCTTCGCCGACCTGAGCGTAACTTCGCACTTTAGAAAATTTGCCTGGTGAAGTGCTATGAACGCTATCGAAGCCAACGCTGGCGAATTTTCGGATCTTAGTGAATTTGCCCCTAAGACTGTAATTATGGGTGAACAGTTTTACTATCCATATCCTACCTTTCCCAGAAAAGCTTAAGGCAGGACAAGGCAAAGAGAATTTTGGATTCCAAAATGGCCTCTAACAGAAGACAATAACCTTCATAACTAGGCTTTATACAAATATGAAATTCTGCAAAAGTGATACATGTATGATACTATCTGACAAATTTACAGGCACATACAGAATAATTTAAGAATGGCATAAAATGCATTTAATAACACATTTCCAGTTGTCATTGAAGAATATCATAGGCACTAAAATGTATTATGAACAGTTTCTTGCCCTTAACTGAAAAGTAAACATACCTTGCACAGTGAATACTAGTTGAGCTTAAAATATCTCTAGAGTATTTAAGTTTCAGGTAAGCAACTTTCTTTTTGTCCAGACACAGATCATACATTAAAAAGAAATGAATCTGCCGTGCAGAAAGTTCTGAAAAGTGCTATGCATTGCAGATACCTTTACCTTATAAAGAAAATAGAATGTGACTCCAGGCACTTATGCTTAAGCTCTTTTTTGGCAAATCAGCTTTTTTGTATTGAATCTTGCTTGATTGAATAGCACTGGAACTGCCACAGTAAATGCTATTATCTAAGTACAGTAATTAAGGAAATAGTCCTTGTCACTCTAAGTGTATAGGCTATGTCTATTGTAATAAAGTTAAATGATAAAGGAATTTTTAAATAAAGGGCATCTACTGAAGTGTGGTAGCGTCTGACGTCCAATGAAAAAATGCCTGAAATGATTATTCTGACAATGTAAATGGAGGGCTTTTAGTTACTGAGCATTTTAGCAAAAGTTTTGCAGCTTTCAGTACATGCCAGCACAGGGTATTGTAAACTTGTACACTAAAGATAAATTAGATATTGATATCTGTACTGATATGTACACTAATGCATTTATTTGAGATATGTTTTGTTTCAAGGTTAAATGAAAAAGTTTGCTATCTGCAGTACACCAAACAAAATGATTCATAAACATTTTAAAGTTTTATTGCAATTATAAGCCTAGAAGGGGTTAAAATACCAATGATTACGTTTTTCTTTTCTTTTTTGTTTTGATCTTTGCTTGGGAAGCTAAAAGGAACCTTGAAGTTGCTCTGCTCATGAGAACGTCATACAAAAACATGCAGCTGGTCATTTTCCTTTTATTTTCTGTATTCCTCTGTCTTTAGAGCTCTCTGAACATTTTTAATTTGCGCACCCCCCAAGAGTATGTATATAACCTTGATTGGGGGTCAATTTGTTTGGAACATTACTCTTGGTCTCTTGGATGTCATTCTTCACTTCGCTACCTGTTTGTGGATGTGCTGTATAGATCCAAGCTTGATTTCCTTTTGGGCCTGTTTATGCAAAAATTGCCATTAACTGGGATTTTGTAAGCTCAACTGTCATATGTTCATCTCTATTTTAAAATTTATAGAGTATATATCTATTTTAATGCATCACCATTGACTTTTGGACCATGTCTTTCCAACTTTGTAGTTAAAAACCTTTTTAGAACAAAATACAGTAAAGAGTAAACCATGCCCTCCTCCTTACCTCCCTTCCCCCTGTGCGAGGCCAGATAGGCTGCTGTTAGTTGCCATAGATGCCATTATTATTGAGCCTGTGGGAGGCTGTTTGGGAATCTGTGTACTTGGAATACCAGGGCCTATTGTGAATCCCAGTCGAGACCTTCCTAGTGCCTTTGACTTGGAACATGCTTAGAGTTTGTAGAGCACAGCTCCCATGGATTAGAAGATCACACAATTCTTTTATTTGTCTGCCCATTTCTTATCAACCAGAAGAAAAAAGGACAGAGCATATTTTGAACTCATTCCCACTGATATACATGCCTGTGTATGAACACCCTGTGGCAGCATCAGGATATCTCTAGTGTAGGAGGTAGCAGTACTGTATGTCAAGACTGTTGCAAATTTGAGTATGTGTATGCTATAGATCCCATTATGTATTAGGAGGAGCTAAGCTCCTGATGCAAATAGAAAAGGCTGCTAGTTTGGGTAAAGTAATGCTAATGGGGATTTTAATTACCCAGATATTCACTGGAGCAACAGTACTGCCAGATTTGGTTAATTTGAACCACTTTATAAACTTTTTGCATGACTATTTTATGGCACAGGTTGTTGAGGAGCCAACCAGAAAAAATGCTATTCTGGATCTAGTGATCTCAATTGACCCAGAACCCCTTATAGCAAATGTGCAAGTCAATGAACCCCTGGGTAATAGTGACCATAATGTTATATCATTTAATGTCTTGCAAACAAATATACACTGGGAATACAAAAAATTTCCCCCCTCTGGGGCAACTTGGAGAGGCTTCAAATTGGGGTTTTTTGCCTTCCTCTGGATTAACTAGCAGTTTAAAAAAGTTAAAAGGTTCAACTTGATTGACATATGTTTTTTTCCAACCTAACTTACTATGTTACTTTTTCCACACTAAGATATAACTGATCCTTATTGGAAGCAAATCCTATTGAATTTATTCAGTGTTTAAATGAATTTCTAGTAGGCTTAAAGTATTACGGTACAAATTACAGAAAGATCTGTAATCCCAGATCCTGATCATTCTGGATAACTGGTCCAATACCTGTATCTAGGTTGTCCTGTATTTTAGTGTTGATGTTATAAGGGAAATTATCAACTTGTATGAATATACACAGGATAAGTGAAGCTGTTGCAGTTGGCAACCAGAGATTTCACTATAAGTGTTTATAGTCAGTCTGAAATACCTGTGTAAAGAAGTGGTGATGGTTGACTCAGAAATGGATTGGAGACTTCGATAGCAAAAAAAGAAGAAGGCGTTGCTCAGTGGTTTAAGCACTGGAACCAAGTCTGACACCAAACTTTGTAAATTATATAGGTCAGTGACTTATCTGCAGCCCTGCATACAGAGTTTCCCAGCATAATAAATAGTATAGCTAAGAAGCAACACACCTGCAACCCCTCACCCCATTACCCCGGTTATACAGAATTATTATTGATAAAATGTTACAGGCCATACTGTAAGAAAGCGTTAACGAGAATTCCTGGCTCGTTGCCAAGTTTATAATATACTGTATGTTGAAACAAAAACAATCTGTGTAATAATGCACCACTCTGAGGCTTTGGAAAGGCTGAATTTCTATAACTAATTTGTTGTGTGACTAGGTAGAAAGGAGACCAATAGCATACTGTAAATAAATAAATATCTTTAATTTACCTTTTACCATATGACTGTATACTGCAGGTCCGGAACTAGGGGTAGTCAGAAGAGGCACCTGCCTAGGGTGCAACAATGTGTGGGGTGCCTGTTCAAGTTTCTTCTGCCTACACTTAGCTCGTCTTCATTCCCTTCTGCAGCTCTCGCCTACCCCTGTTGCTCGCCCCTCTGTCCTCCACTGTCCTTCCGTTTCCCCTTTCGTTGCCCTCCCTGATGTTATGGTGTGCACATGCACACACACACACTGGGGCGGGGCTAGCCAACCCGGGATGCCTAGGGTGCCCAGTTGGCTTGGCCCTGCTCTGGAATGCTATTGTTGTTTAGGAAGGAACTGAACTTATTCTCATATTAAAGGAGAAGGAAAGGCAAAACATAAATGCCTTTATAGCTCAAGTCTGGGGTACTGATAACTTCCTGCGGGTTTTTAAAGTTGTCTGCCTGGTGATATGCGGAAGAATGAGCACTCTGCACAGAATGCCGTGTGTGACTCGGATGACGTCAATGATTTTCCATGCGTCTTCCTTCCTGCTGCCAAAGGCAGCCTTGAGGCGCGTAAAACACAATTTCTGTTCTATGCGCATGTCTTAGGGGCGCTGCATTCTCCCTATGATGGCGTTCATTGGGTCAATGTTTTTTTTTTTTTTCTTGCGCATGGGCAAGAAGGGGAAAGAGGCAGAGGTAAGCTTCTGGTATTTTACAAAAATGGCACCTGCGTGATTTCAAATTCGAGCAGAACAACACGATGGATTGTAAATGATAGGATAGGCCTGGGCGAGTTAAAACTTTAGCGATTTAGGAGATCTTTAGGAGTACATTAGTGGTAGATTGGTCACATTGTTTAGCTTTCTTTCTCCTTTAATCAAAGCCTTGCCAGCAACTTTTTATGCCTAAATGTTGTTTATATGATTCCGTACTAAATTGATTTACAGTATACATTTAAACTACCTGTTTTCACAACATTGTATAGGTGTGTAGGAAAACAGTCTCAATTATATTTCTTTAGCAGAGAATTGCTGTTACTAAGGTATAGCATTTCTACACCTACAGCAAATCTTAACTGTTATTCATCACGCATTATCAATTTGTTTGGCAAACGTACTGTGAAGTCTAATTTTGTTTTATTTATACTTGGCAATAATACATTTAGCCAGAGGATACAAGTCATGAATGCTTATGGTATTATCAAGCTTTCTTTGCTTATATTTAAATAGATTATTTTCTAAGTATTTGTTACAGTATTTTTATACAAGATCGCATGAAGTCACATTCTTTCAGAAGAAACCTGGAAACCCTGGAGACCTTATGTATTTTGCTGAATGAGAACTATAATAACACAATGGTAACGGCCTTCGTGCTGCTATATTATTCACAATGCTGGCCCATGCAACATCAGTCTATGAAATACTTCAAATATTTTCATTGTATGAAGTACAAAAAGGCAGCATTGTACAATTTAAAAACAAATGAAATGATAAACATGCACAAATAAGACATTTACATTTTGAAGCTACCGGTTTTGCGTATACAGCTACCACATATACTAAATACTAGCAATAGCTAACAAACAATGCCTGAACTGCCAAAATAAATATATTTCATATATGTATTCTTTTAACAGGCATAATGTGCAAAATTCATCAGATTGACAGAAAACCTGTAGGGTAGAACGCCATAGGCGACTTTCAATGCGATACCGTCTGTTCCGATGCCTTCTGACTAATCGCAGGCATCACGACAAATCTAATGTAAGTAATAGGCATGTCGCAAGTAAAAACTGATTTCATTCGACACATCATATGCATAAGCTGCATGTTGCACCTTCATCATGTAATTGTACATGTACTCATGCTGTTTTGTATGAAATGTGCAACTCTGCATACACATGTAATGCAATATAAAAAGTAATAATACATACATAAATACACAATTTCTTGCTTGGTTTTGTTCTGGACACAGGTTCAGGACACTAGTGGTTGCACAACAGGAAAGTGAAAGCTGGACACTTTAATGAAGCATATATTATTTTGTACTGCAGTCTGAAACCCATTAAACATTGTTGCTGCATAAGCGATACAGCATTTTGTAGTGCAAGCACATCTATTTTACTGCAAAAGGTAATTAAAAAAAAAAGTATCCATAATATAGCAGTTTCAGGGGTTGCAACCACCCCTACACACTGGCAACTAGATTGTCCCCCACAGGACAGATAATTAGATCTAAAACTATGTGATGAAGTAGCAATGTACAGTAGCACATGCACAGGCTGAGGGATAGTATAGAGTAGATAGTGGGGGAAAGTATATTATAGATACTGTTTTTAACAGGTACATAGGTGTATGTGTGCAGCAAGAAGGAGGCCCTACATAAAAATCTGCATCCAGCTTTAATACGGTTATATTTATATACTAGAAGAGCATAAACCAATAAAACTCTGCTTCAAACTATAATAGTCTGATGGAGAGGCAGAGCAAATGATGTAATCTTAAAATAAATGCAAACAGAAATGGTTAAAAGAATTCAATTCCACGTCATATTCTTCAACCAAACAGTTCTCAAGGTCATTGGGGTTTCTGCTTATGTCATTGGCCTTGGGGAATTACACAATTTAAACTTCATTTGGATAATAAACAATTTAAGAGAATACATTTATTTAACAGCAGATACATAGAAAGAGTCTATATCCATGGTGGGGGGATTGTTTGTAGATAGATGATTGTGTTTACAGTTCAGTGGATTTCTTTAATATTGCAGGGCTCGAGTGGGACTACAGAAATATGTCTACTAAGCAAAATGCAATCACATCAGCAGTTCCTTCCAAAGAGAAATAAATGCTCTTGTAATGGAACAGAACTCCATAATATCAAATCAACATACAAGCAGAGCCTACAAAAATTTCAAGGACTACTGCATTTAAAAAACAGGAAATTACTTGAAGGTAAGATAGGTCAAAGAGAGATCACGATTCACAGCAAAAAAACAGATACAAAATAATTTATTTTACACATGGTTACTTTGAATGCAGTTCTTGAATAAAACTATGTACAACTCTCTAACTAATAATAAAGCTATAAGGCTATTAAATGGCAAGCTTCGCCCTCACATGGGGAGAAAGAAAGACAAAAAATCAAGGTGAAAGTACAGTCGTAGAAATAAAGACAACACAAGAAAAAACAAATCAACAGATTAACACAGGTCCCGATCAAGCAATTTAACCTCTTGTAAAATGTTAGCCCTCAAAAAATTACCTGTCTATTAATCATAGTCTAATAAAGTAAGGAACTGTACAGAGGTAGCAGAGCTCACACAACCAAATTCTTGTTTTGATTTTCAAACTTGTAGTGGACTAATAATTATGTTATACTGTATGTATTGAACCCCTATTCATGCTCAAGTAACAGTCATCCCATCTTGAATATGAGTCCAAAATACAGTGGTTATGAGCCTTTATACTTCAGTTAGGTACAGTTAGGGGCACATTTACTAAGGGTCAGAGTGAATTTTCAAATAAAATTCTAATTTTTAAAATTTGATTTTCTAAATAATTTTGGGCTACTTCGACTATCGAATAGCCCAGAATTCGATTTGAATTGAAAAAATGTGAATTCGACTATTCGTCACCTTAAAGCTGACAAATTGCATTGTAGCCCATGGGGGACATCCTGAAAGCTTTCCTGAAAAGTCCTTGAAAACGATTCAAATTTGAATGAAAACAGACCTATTCGATCGAAATAGGTCCATTTTCTATTGAAAATGACCCCCAAAAATTTTTTTATGGTCGAACTTCAAATTTTGTTTTTTTTGTATTTTTATTTAAATGCGACCAATAGTAAAACTGCCCCATGGAGCAGATTTATCAAGTGTCGAATTTTGAATTCATGGGAATTTTTAAAAACTCCCATAAACTCGCTAGAACTAAAAATTTGGCCAATTGAAATTTATTATAATATTCAAATTTTTAAAATTGGGGTGAATAGGATCAACCCAAAAATTATGCCCTTCTCTGTACCCTCTCTAATACAATGATGTCCTGTTTGGAGACCAAAACTTTACGGCATATTCTAGATGGGGCCTTACCAGTGTTCTATAAAGTGGAGAATGAACCTCAAAAGAGTAACAATGTATTTGGGATCAAAATCCTGATAAAGAGTGAAGTTTATCCCAAGCTTTATCTTAATTTTTTATAGTAAACTGATTTATTTGTTGTTCTTTCCTGTATTTTACAACATTCATTCTTCTCTTTTAACAAGATGCTGAAAAGCACCCCCACAAGAGTATACCACTATACCCATACTTTAAAGTAATTATTGCGTTTTTTTTTTTTTAGGTGTAGATAACATTATATTTTTACCACCTATACCACTGCTAGTTTTAACCAAATAGATCTATCTTCATCTCTATGTTCATTTTATGGGACCATTAAAATGATTCTGTTCTTAAAAGTTGATTTGGGTCCACACCTCTATATAGTTAACTGGTGCACCTTTATTGCCAAGTCAGCAACTTTTTGACTCTTAATCGCTATGTGGCTTCTCTCTGCATTTAACTTCTACTCTCTGGTATTTGAACAAAAAACACACCAGTTTTGTGTTGTACCCCTTTTTAATGTATGCATTTATATTACTTTATCCCCAACTTCTTCAGAATGCTCTTTAGTCTTTAGTACCAGTGGTACTTGCAATGATTCCTTAACTGGAGGGGATCTAAAAAAGTTCTGATATAAACATTAAAAAAAATCAGTTTATTTTGCCATTATTCAACACTAACGTGGGTATACATCAATCAACAAAGTGCATAGGAACACTAGCAGGTATTCCCAGTGGAATTTTGCAGTAGTTAGGAGGTATTGCTGTGAACAAATTATCAGAATACATATGCTCCATATAACAAATAAAGAAGGTTCACCTTTTTAACTCCCAGCAATGGAATATGGCCAGGACTGTTTTTCTCATCATGTGGAATGAGACCCTTGGGTATTGTATATCATTTTTCAGTAGGGGTCATTTGGACTACTTATTTTAAATCATACAAAATGTTATATAAATAGATTTATATTTCTCTGCATACTAAACTTGTGCCTTCCCAAAGGAAATCATGACAACACTGGACAAGAGACACATTTTAAATATGAACTAACACTACATGTGATTATAATCCTATTTATCATAAATTATAAAGTGTTTTGAAGATTATAAAACATTTTCTGCTGGCCAGCTAATTTGATGTCTTTTTTTCCTGTTTGAATATGTTAAAATTAGAAATGCTTATGAAAATCAACATTCTCCTGATGTATTAATCAATTAATTTACGAACTGGAATATCGGCTCAAAACAAGAGACGATGGGTGCCTGGGTGCAGTCAGTTGAGGGTTTCAAATAGATATTGCAGATATGCTAAATAAGTTATATTTATTAGAGGCTCTCACACCAGCCTTTATCAAATTAACAAAGTGCAATCCACAACCCCATAAATACACTTGGTGGGAACTCAACGGGGCAGATTTACTAAGGGTCATTCGACCACTGGAATAGCTGGGAATAGTGTGGGAAGTAAAATTCAAAGGATTTTACCGCAAATCGATTGGTCGAACGTTCAAATAGAAAATATTCGATCCATCGATAAAATCGTTTGATAAAAAATAATGAAACCCAATTCGGTAGCTTTGATCTGGGGAACTACGCCATAAAACTACGAATAAAAATTTAAAGGGGAAGTAATTCGACTGTCGACTAGTCGAATATTCGAATAGATTTAGAATCATTCGATTCAATTGAATCTTCAAAATTCACTGGTCAAAGTGGTCTTCAAAAACAGTCGAAAATTCAAATTCGAATCTTTTTGAAAATTCGATCAAACTTCGAATCCTTCATGTGAATTTGATAAGTCTGCCCCAACATGTTGTGAAAAGAGATGTGACGTGACCAAGGAAAGTGACATGGTAGTGAGCATTACCATCTCAATAAAGGAGTACACCATCAGAACTCACACATCAAATAAACAATCATTACATATATCATTACATTGTGGCACTATAGCATGATCATGCTCAATTTAGACTCTGCATCAGATAACAGAAGTATGATAGTGAAATTGTGAGAAGTAAAGCACATATATATAAATTGATTGGAAAACAATCTCTACTGGAATTTACTGTAGCATGGTAGGTGAAGTGCCATAGAAGAACAATAGAAACAAATAAAATTATATTAAAACATGTAAGAGGTCATAGTGGCCCTCCCCAGACAAGAAATAGGATAGCAGTTTATATTGGCAATAGAGGACCAGCACAAAGCTAGAAGCACAGCTCAAGGGTAACCTTTTAGTGGCCTAATGGTCGCAACACCACTGGAAATGTTGGTATTGACCAGGGGACTGGTTCCTTGGTGAGGTCAGTGTCACCCAGTTGGAACACCCAAACTAATGCATGACATTGTCCAAAACCATGTTCAACAAAAATCCACCCTGTTACTATAAAGTCATCATAGTGATTATTATATCATAGGGTACATATTGAGGCTAGCTGGCAGAGTTTGAAAGACTCCCATGGGTCACAAAGGGTATTAGGGGTTAACCTCAAACAAACAAATCAAGTGTGGGAATTTTACTTGCAGGTAAGTTGCAGGTAAAACTTAGTCCCTTTGTAAAATGTGTAATGAAGTAATAGAATTCTTAATGAATCAGATGCAATTTGAGAGAAGGACTGGCCAGAAATGGGATGACTTTGACATAGTTGGCCAGCTTAAATATATTGCAATATATGAACAAACAATCCCTGTTGTTTAAAGGGTAAGGCATTTTTTTGTAGCTGTATGCACAAAATGTCTTAAATATATTGATAATGGGTTGAGTGCAGAGGACCTCTTGTATTTGAATCAAAATATGTAATTAATTGATTTTTATGGTTTACTTTTTATTTCTAAATTACACTGTTTATATGGCAAATAATTTACTCTACAATTGTTATTCTTGAACAAAAAAAATTATTTTTTAGCTGCAATATTGGTTTGTAAGCAGTCATCTCAATGCATTGTGCCTGATTCTGAGCTTTGAGAAGGAGCCAGGACTTCAGGATAGAACTGCTTTGAGACAGCTATTGTTTCTCCCCTTCTCTTGTGCTCCCTAGCCCTAGTGGTAGACATGAGAATAGCGCTCAAGCAGGGGTTTTCCTGCTTTGGCACCTTTTGCAATGCAAACAAATGCTTCAGCAGAGACGTCAGGATGCTTCTATCTGGTTAGCTGCCCATTGTTCTTTTGATAGGCTGCTAGGGAGGTTATATCACTCCAGCTTGCAGTGTTACAGTAAAGAGTGACAGAACTTTATCAGAGCACAAGTCACAGGGCTCCTGGGAAACTGACAATATGTCTATGCCAAAAAAATAAGAACAAATCTGTTTGTTCTTTTAAAAAATGGATTCTGTTCAGAATTCTGCTGGAGCAGCACAAAAAACGTTTTCCCGCAACAATATTCCTTTAAAATCAGCATTGGCACTCTCATTTATGCTTTGAACTTTTACTTATCCTTCCTTTATATCTACTCTCTCCACCCCTCACTGTTAGACAATGGCATAACAGTGAGTGAAGGTCTATTTCCTTGAATTATTTCCCAGTTATTTAAGACTTTGTCATAGGTTTCTACTGTATAATTTTTGAGTTCACTTAATATTCCATGCTCATAATGTGACACGCACTTCCATGTGACTGCTATAGCATATCTGCTATTTATTTTTTAATTTTTTTACCCCTTTATATTGATAAAATGAAATCAATGTTTAAACAGCAATTACACTATGCATCCTACTATATGGCCATCTAATATTATTTGCCTTTTTTTAGTCTAAAACTTTTACATATGTCACAGCTGATTTATATGCATCTACCATTCTTTCTGAAATAATATTGGAACAATATGAATACATGCATTTTCCCATAAGTCAGTTAGCCATTTAGGCTCCTGCCACCCATGATGTTGTTGCCAATAATATCCTAATATTTAATTATGCAGTGGCGTAACTACTCACTGGTGGGCCCTGGTGCAGGATTGGCACCCGGTCCTCCCTATTGGGCTCTCCTCCATGAGTTGGAGTTCTCCTAGCCTCTCCAGTGGGCCCCGAGAGGGAGTGGGCCCTGGTGCAATTGCACCCCCTGCTCCCCTGGTAGTTACACCACTGTAATTATGTCTTTATCTACAAGGTGATGACATCATCCGGTTTCATGAGTTTCAAGGGTGTGATATGTACAGTGCAAATGGTTCATTGTGGAGCCCCTAGAGAAAACCTTCACTGTGAATAAAGCGTCTACTTCTTTGAAATAGCTCACCACTTTAACTTTGCTCAATGCATTAATAACACTTACTAGCATGTAGAACTTTTTCTGTATTCTGTAAATGTAAGTGCATTCTAGAGAAAATATACCCTTGGTAATAATACACACATACATTAAACATATACATGAACGTTATGAGACATTCTGTGCTGTACATAATAAAATAACAGAACAAACTCATAAATAACTGTCTGTAATAAAAGCCTGATACAGTATCTCACACATACATCATCTGCAAGTAATTCTTATATCATTTTTCGAAAGAATACAGTTGACACAGTAGACTCATACACTATATGGTAATGTGCCTGTTTCATTCTGAACTTGCTATGGCATTGTTGCCTTATATACTGATATTATTTAGTTTTGTGGCTATTTTAGCTTGAAGATCAGTGGGATTACACATGATCCAAATATTTGGATTGTGATTTGTAAAAGAGGATTGCCTATTTGTGGTACAGATGATCCAAAATAGGAAAGATCTGTTATCTTGAAAACCACAGGTCCCGAGCATTCTGGATATCAGGTTCTATACCTGTAGTGGGCAAGTTTCAAAACATGCATGTTATAAACCAGTACGTGACTTAAAAAACTGGGCAGTTGAAGGCAACAATTTTTTTCTGATGATGCTATTTATTTGGTTTTTGTTCACATGGAAATAGGTAAATCAGGGTTCTGATTTGATACCTTATTCAGCTGAACCTTTTGTGGCTCTGCAAAGACATGAAGCATCTTCTCCTTGATAAGCACAACCACCCCCTCCCCCAAATGCAAGATCAGGTCAAACTGGATATGTGACATTGTCTGTATACTGTCAGCAGTAAAATACAACAAATGCCCTTTTTAAAAGAAAATATCATGGATTAATTCTCAAGGACTAAAAATATAATAACTCTGCTGTCACAGTGCATTTTAACTGTGTACCACCTGTGGAGGAGGGGGGGCGCGTAAATTTGATGGCACCCACTGGTGCTGCAAGTACAGTATATTAAACAGAAATAGTGCTACCATTGTACATGATTAAACAATGCCAACTTTACATGGAGAGAGAGAGCCTGCTGATAGGCTAGGTGTTTGATAGGATATTGTGAGCACCCTTAAGACAAATTATAAATAATATACTTTGTAAAATATTTGACTATTATAAAGGCAACATTTTATATACCCATTAACTTTAGGCACAGTGACATACATGTTTATTGGCTAAAATAAAAGAGAAGTCCAGCTGAATATCTTGTTTGATATTTGCATGAATTGTATACACACAAATTGAAAAGTATTATAACTGTTAATAGTAATAAGAATAAAAAAAACAACATATTTTTAAATTAATTGCTACAGGGTCAACCTTTTCATTTTTTAAGCCATTTTTAGGCAATTTCTATATCACTTTTCTAATAGCTTTGAAATAAAACAAACTTTCAATGTAGGATTTGCAATTTAGCAAAATCAGAGAATTTGTTTGTCTTCACTTCATTTTAGCTCTCGCTGACTCCTTCCTGCATTGCTAGCCCAGACACATATATTATAAAGTCAAATAATAGGGTTGCAATTTGGCCAGACATATAAACATACAACAGATCAGACACACACAGTATCCATCGTAATGTGAAGTGGCCCAAGACACACATAGCAAGGTGACATAATGCCCATATGAATGAATACTTACATAGGAATATATAATATGATGGGACAATGCTTATTCCTGCCTAATTCTTTTCTGGAAACCCTCTACAGCGTTGGAATGTGTCTGGACTTTCTTTAGTAATAAATACTTTCTACCAGGAGTGTCAGGAGAATAAAACAGATTAATTTCAGCGATATGGAGTGCAAAGAGGGGTAGAGAGCAGGGAAACGCTGGGTTTAGTGTTAACAAAATACCCATTGGGAAAGGAATAGTTGGGGTAGAAGGAGAGAGATCAAAAAGTCAGGGAGTCAAAGGGAAACTAAGCCTAAGGGGCTGCATTTAAACCAGCAACCAAAAACCCCAATCTTTCTGTATGGTATGCTTTAATGATGTGCGGGTTAACTGGAAATCTACTGTGACCCACAGGTTGCCCGTCGTAGGGCAGGTTTGGGTAGAAATTTGGCCAACAACTGCAAGTTACTGTTAGAAGTCAAGCTTAGTGTTGATTTGTTGTAGGGCACTCATCTCAACAGCCACTGTATTATAATATGCACAATTGACTTATATAAACTGCACCTTTATGCCAATCTTTATGCCAATTTCTTTTTCATCAAGGATCACAGTCACCATCTTGAATATTTCTGTGAAGGGATTTAATGCGACCAGCAACACATGATTTATCCCTGTTTGTGATGTCTTTTTTTCATGACCTTTAGTTCTATTTTAAGTTTCCTTGATCTTTAAAGGAATAGTGTTAAGGTCCCCATAGACGCAAAGATCTTTCTCTGCCGAACGACCGATCTTAGCGAAGTCCAACCAATCTGTCAGATTATCGTGAGGTTAGTGGGATTTCAGCGATCGTACATTTTGCAATTTTTTGTCCGACATCGGTCTGAAGATTGATAGGCCAGGTTTGAAAATCTTTATCGGTTCCCATGACACATTGGATATTTAAACGATTGTTTTGAGACAATCGTGGTCTCACGATCACCATTAGATCTTCCAAAAATCTTTATGTCTATGGTCAGCTTTAGGCTTAATTCCTTAACTGTTGGTGCAGATCTTTTGGTAGTAAAATTTACTCTGATATGACTCCATTGTCTATAACTATATCAATTTGAAATCCTTCTGTATTAGGCCCATTTTAGTTGTCCACTGAGACCATGATGCTAATCCACAGGGTTATTTGTATATCAGTACAGCTTGTAATTGTCCTGACTGCTGTGGCACATACTTATCCTGCAACTAAAAGGGCTATTTGGATGTTGGGGACACTGACCATGACAACTAAGAAACATATTTGTTCACAGACTGTAAAGATTTGATGTTACTGTTATTCTTATTTTAATATCTTTTTTTTCATTTCTGACCCTTTTCTATTGACCTTCTATTCCAAGTTCCAAACTTGTGCCTTGTTAATAGGGTAATTAAGCACTAGCAAGCAGATAGCAGTTGAAATTCCAAGCCTGAGAGTTGCAAATCACAATATGGAAATATTTAAAAAACCATAGAAAATTAAGTCTAGTTCCAAATTGTTTTACAATAGTGATGGGCGAATCTCGCGCGATTCGCTTCGCCTAAAGATTCAGCGAAAATTTTGCGAAACGAGTCGCGGGGCGCTTTTGACGCGCGTCGCGTCAACTTTGACGTGCGTCGCGTCGTTTTCGGCGCGCGTCGCGTCGTTTTCAGCGCTGGTGATTCGCGAATTTATTCGCCAGCGGCGAATCGCGAGAATTTGCCGCGAATTCGGCCCTGGCGAATAAATTCGCCCATCACTATTTTACAATACTTCTGTCATTATTTTAAAGGAAAGGAGAATTACATCCTGAGAAAAGCACCAGCTTCCTTTACAGGTATTCTGCCCCAATCCCAAACAGTACAACAGAGAACTCACCAAACAGCAGCTATAACTTTTCCTGGCTGAAGAGCAGAGCAGTTGATATCTCATGCTGCTTTGGGCCTCCCAACGGGAGCGTGCACAGCTGAAGCTGATCTGAACCGCATTTAAAGGGAAACTGTCATGGGAAAACATGTTTTTTTAAAAAGGCATCAGTTAATAGTGCTGCTCCAGTGGACTTCTGCACTGAAATCCATTTCGCAAAAGAGCAAACAGATTTTTTTATATTCAGTTTTGAAATCTGACATGGGGCTAGCCATTTTGTCAATTTCCCAGCTGCCCTGGTCATGTGACTTGTGCCAGCACATTAGGAGGGAACTGCTTTCTGGAAGGCTGTTGTTTTTCCTTTTCAATGTAACTGAATAGTATGCAGTGGGACATGGGTTTTTACTATTGAGTGCTGTTCTTAGATCTACCAGGCAGCTGTTATCTTATGTTAGGGAGCTGTTATCTGGTTACCTTCTCATTGTTCTTTTGTTAGGCTGCTGGGTGGGAGAAAGGGAGGGGGTGATATCACTCCAACTTGCAGTACAGCAGTAAAGAGTGATTGAAGTTTATCAGAGCACAAGTCACATGACTTGGGGCAGCTGGGAAATTGACAAAATGTCTAGCCCCATGTCAGATTTCAAAATGAAATATAAAAAAATCTGTTTGCTCTTTTGAAAAATGGATTTCAGTGCAGAATTCTTCTGAAGCAGCACTATTAACTGATGTGTTTTGAAAAAAACATTTTTTCCCATGACAGGTTCCCTGTAAAATGGACATGCTTCATGTTGGCAATCAAAATTATGGGGACCCGAAGTGGCATGAGATGGTGTTCACCAACCTTGTTGTGCTACTCTGTATTTATCAGGAGGAGGTGTTTGTGAAGGGGATTGGGGTTCTTCTCAGTACACAGATAATTACCCTGCATAGCAGTCACAACAAAAGGTGGAGGGAAGAGGTTGCATAATTAATCTAATTGTATCAGCATGCTACAGATTTTATAAAGATAGGTTCCTTTCACAGTTTCATGGTCCCTATAGTCACGCAAGCTCATTGTTAGGGAACATGCATTAATAATATCAATATTCACATACAGTACCCCAGTTTTAGGGGATTCAGCCTTGTTGAATTGGCATTTGATTGTTTCTGATGAGAAGGCTTATTAAATTTCCAGTTGATGATTGGATTTGTATCATTACTTATTGGCCTTACTGATTCCCATTCCCCAGATTTAAAAAAACTCAATGTGGAAAAATTCCAGTAAACATATCCAGTAACAACTCCATCTGTAATATAAACAGAACAGCCTTAGGGGAATCCTGCTGACTTTTCTCTGACACTCCACTTCTCATTCATGCCTTGGCACAACTGCAGACACTGAAGAATCTTGGCCACTAATCCAATGTCCCAGTCTAATGTGTTGGGTTTCTCACACCTCCATAAAGCATTCACTGAAGGGTCAGCCAATGGCACAACAGTCCGAAAATTGTATAAGTGTTTAAAACACATAAGTGCTCAATCACAGAACAGACAGCTGGTTGTCATGAGTTGAGCTTTTTTTTAAATAAATGGTCACTTTTTATTCATATGTTTTCATATGTTTTTATTTGTTTACAATGTTTGTACCCATAGGTGCGAAGGAAGAAAGTATTTTTATTACACAAAACATTTTAAAAACACACCCATCCTTGATTTAAGGGCAAATGTTATAGAGCCTCTTATTCTGTCTGAAAACCTGTATTTATTTTTCCAATATTGGCAAAGATAAAATCTTAATAGTCTGGAATAGTAGTAACTTGTCTCCCCTATCTGTATCCATCAACAGAGATGCCTTCAGGTCAGATTCAGACCAACATCTGTGAAGGCAATCTGCTCCAAGTTATTGTGGTTTATCTAGAGGAGAATGATGTGAATGATGAGAAGTCTGGATTTTTTGCAGTTATATGGGATGAGTTAAAATATATGAAGACAATTAACTCTAAATAGATTGCAAAATTATCATTAAAGGGGTGGTTCACCTACAAAGTTAGCAACTTTTAAAATTGGTCTTCTTTTTTAAATTTTAATTGCTTTTTAATTATTTGCCTTCCTCTTCTGACTCTTTCTAAATTTCAAAAGGGGGTCACTAACCCCAGCAGCAAAAAAACTATTCATGTGAGGCTGCAGTTGTAATGTAATTCTTCATTTGTATGACCTATCTTTTTATTTAGGCCATCCTCTGTTCATATTTCTGTCCCTCTTTCGCACCACTGCCTGGTTGCTAGGTTAATTTGGACCTTAGCAATCATATATCTGCCCAAATTTCAAAGTGGAGATCTGCGGAACAAGAAGCTAAATTATTAAAAAAAACAAAAGTAATAAAAATGAATACCAATTGCAAACGGGCTCAGAATATGCTGTTTACATCATGCTAAAAGTTAACTTAAAGGTGAACAACACTTGTACAGTAATATAAATTATAGGTCTGGAGCCTGTTATCCAGAATGCTTAGGACAAGGAATATTTCTCTAATTTGCATCTCGATACCTTAAGTCTACTAAAAAATTGTTTAAATATTAAGGGGGGTTATTTATCAAAGGTCACGTTTGTGAGGTTTTTTCTATCTCAAATAAATAAATTAAATGCTTATTTATGAAAAACCTGGAATGTAAAAGGCACAAGTATCAAAGCAGCCCATGTTTTCCCACGCATGCAAAGCATGATAAATATTTCCAACCCCAAGATTAACTAGAACTAGTGTTTATTAATAGATATTTTAAGAGTCCATTACCATTAGGGATGGCGCGAACCGCGGAAAAAATGTTCGCGAACATATTCGCGAACTTGCGACAAAACACGCAAACGGTTTACGAACGTCGCGAACCCCATAGACTTCGATGGGAAGGCGAACTTTAAAAGCTAAAAAAGACATTTCTGGCCAGAAAAATGATTTTAAAGTTGTTTAAAGGGTGCAACGACCTGGACAGTGGCATGCCAGAGGGGGATCAAGGGCAAAAATGTATCTGAAAAATCCAATAGTCGCAGCCACTGAAACACAGAAAAAATATGCCATATAAATGCTGAAAATAGTCGCAGCCACTGAAGAACAGAAAAAATATGCCATATAAATGCTGAAAATAGTCGCAGCCACTGAAGCACAGAAAAAATACAGGTCAATGTATGGCAGTTGTTTGAAGAACAGTAGATTACTAGCCAGCAAAGCTACCTAACCTAAAATGTTCCTCAAATCCCTGCAGACTTCTGTCCCTCCAATACAGAGCAGTATCAAGCAGATTACTAGCCAGCAAACTTTCAACTGTCCCTGAAATCACTAACAGCTCTCTCCCTACACTAACTCTTCCAAGCAGCGCACACAGACAGAATGAAAAAATGCTGCAGGGCTTCAGTTTATATATGGAAGGGGAGTGGTCCAGGGGTTGTGGGGGTGGTCCAGGAGGGAGAGCTTCCTGATTGGCTGCCATGTATCTGCTGGTCTGGGGTGAGAGGGCAAAAAAAAGCGGCGACTATGCGCAAAACCAAAATGGCGAACGTCGCGCGACGTTCGCGAATATTCTGCGAGCGCGAACAGTGGATGTTCGCGCGAACAGTTCGCGCCATCCCTAATTACCATATAATCCCCAGCAATATTATACACCCTATGTGCTGGAACTGGTCCTTGCAACAAATATCTCACCCTAGTTTTTATCACATCTATTCTATCTGATGGATTAATGGCCCTATACTTACAGTATATTCAAAATTTTCCTTTGTGTGCCCCCAGCTAGACCTTGTAGGACTATAATTATCATGTGTGTCACAGGGCCAAAGTGTGGCATACTTGAAGAGACTAGACTGTCTCATGCAATTAATGTTACATATCACAGTGTTCCATATACAGGCTGAAGTGATTGTTCTGAGCATGGATCCTCCTGTTGCCAACATACCTATCATAGGCATAAGGGATTGGGTACATAGCAAGCAACTCTATTATTACTTCAAAAAATGAAATGCTGTATTCCTCTCAAAACAATGTTTCTCGAGGAGGGGAATAACAGAAAAGGTTATATAGTGTAGTATTTTTATATTATAATAACACACCTTTAGTGCGTTTTTTTGTTATTACCACCTTGTGATTACCACTTCACACATTTAATTAGCAAACATTGTGCACATGTCAAACACCATAGATTGGTGACTTATGGTGTGTACGGATTTAGGGGCAGATTTACTATTGGTCGAATTTCGAATTGTAAAAAATTAGAAATACGACCATGGGAATAGTTAGGGAATTAAAATTCGATTGGTCAAATGAACCAACAATTATATAAAACCGATTGCCTCTTAAATTGAATATCTGCAACTGTCATCTTTTTAAATCTCAGATCCATCGATATTATTTGTTGCTATGTTGCCTAACCTCTTTCTCTCTTGGGTTATTGTACTCATCCAACTGAATGTTCTCTTATTCATGGTTACATAGTTACATTGGAGCTTTCTGGATAACTGGATTTTGGATAAGGTAGCCCTTACCTGTATATCTAATACCATTCCCAGGTGGACACTCTCAACATTTATAAAAAGGAACTGCAGAGACAACTGTGTAGTTACTGGCTACAGGTGGTTGCTCTCAAATTTTTTTCAGGCAGGTACCAAAACTACAGGGATGTTTTTATTACTGCAAAAACTTGCCTTTATCCGATTAACCAACGCAGATCGTGATGTGAAGAAACATCTTAAGGCATGTCTGCCACTGACTTCTACATGACCTCGACAGGTTTGAGATGGAGTATTTTTGGATTTTTAGAGTCTTTTTTCCCCTCTAAAGATTCTAATTTCCCCTTTAAAAACGTTTAAGTTTAATAAATGGACCACTTAATGTATAGCATTAGGCACTGTAACAAACTGATTTTCACTGAGGCAAAGTAATAAATCCAGTATTTGCTAACTGCAGCGTCTGGGGTATAGGTTCTTGTTTCCATGGAAAAAAATGTAATGTACTATAGGATCACTTTGAGTTATTAAATATGAAACAGGCACATTACAGCAATTAATACAATGATAGCATTGTTTCCCAGACTAGCACTTTGTCCTTAAACCTAATTGCATATGCTTAGTACTACATACTACACTTATTTTATTAGGTAACCCTGGGTCTGCTCCTCATCCAATAATTTTAGAATGTATTTTTCCTGTGACTCATTAGTCACTAAACATTGACAAGCACCTGAAAGTGTGCCATCGTTTTCTTTGTTTATATGCACGGGCAGCAAGTAAAATGATTTATTTATGTCTTAATTAAAATTTGTAGATGGACCAGTGAGTTTTAGAAGTACCTTTTCTTATTTGCAGGCTCTGGGAGAAAAAAAAATCAATAACCTTATACCATTTATGTTTTTATGGTTACCTCAGGCATTTATAATGCAGACCTGCCAGTCACCTGCTCCCTCACACAGTTGATAACCTCCTACTCAATATAAATCTTGCAGGAATTCTATATTTCAGTCACTTCCATTTTCCTGTAGTTAACAGGTATGTAGTTCCTTAAATATTCTGGTGAAATCTGTTAGCAAATTGATCTTCAGTATATTCTGACATGGGAATTGGATGAAAATATTGGTATTTCTAGAATGTTGCACAGCAATATAAAACTGGGGAAAAACTGTACTAACATGAAATGTAAAGAGTTACTAGTCCTATGATACAGAATGCCCTGTGTACATACCTTACATTACATTTGCCTTTAGAAAGGTTATGGAAGGTTTGCTGAAAGTTCTGTAAGACAGTTGTTCCCAAACTGTAGTGTTGGTGCATGTGGCCATTTGTATATTTATATCTCCATTAAAACTGTTATCACCCTATTTACTTAGTTATCATGGGAAGTAACTCTACAACATGTATTTATTCTATTCAATATGAGGGTCAGACTGGGGAAATTATTGCAAGGATTTAGGTGCACAAACCAATTTTTCCCCCCAGATTACAACATAAAAGAGATACTGACACCTGAAATTAAACTCTTTTTTACATCTGTTATAATATTGGCTTTGAAAGCTACTTCTAACTTTGCCATAAAGTATTTGCATGATGCTTTTACATCACCTGTCTGATCCCCCATGTTCCTGTATGAGGGGTCATGTGCAGCGTCCGGTTCGGTGCGTGCACATACGCACATACTTATCGGTGCGCGGATGTGCGCAGGCGTTGGGTTGGGCGCGCGTCGTTATGGCCGTGTGGACGTTCTGACGCCGTTGGTTCGGACTCGCGTGCATCCACCTGAGGTGGAAATTTCATATATTCCTGAACCCCTCCTTAAATCCAGTAACTTTCTTCTTCTTCAGACTAATCTACTGGATCAAATTAAAGGAGCTTCTAAAAAGATTCCTAATTCTTTATCTTCCTTTGAGATTATCCCTAAAGAAGGATTCTTTATGTATAAGAATAAGATTTTTGTTCCGGAAAATCTAAGTTGGCTGGACATCCTGGAATTAAGAAGACTATTATTCTAGCTAAGAGACTTTTTTAGTGGCCCGGAATTGTTCCAAGTTTTCCTCTTGTGACGTCTGTGCCAGATCTAAGGATTCACATTCTAAACCATTTGGTCTTTTACAGCCTTTACCAGTTCCATCTCGCCCCTGGGGTTTGATTTCTGCAGACTTTATTCCTGATCTACCACCTTCTAATGGGTGTACTGCCATTGCAGTATTTATCGACCGCCTTACAAAGATGGCACATTTTGTTCCATTGCCCAAGCTTCCTTCGGCCTCTGAAACTGCTGATGTCTTTATTAGAGAAGTTGTGAGGCTTCATGGACTGCCTAATGAGATTGTGTCTTATCGAGGCCCCCAAGTCACTTCTCAGTTTTGGAAATCCTTGTGTGGTTCCCTTCAAATAAAGGTATCCCTTTCCTCTGCTTTTCATCAACAGTCAAACGGTCAGACAGAAAGAACCAATCAGACACTGGAACAGTACTTGAGATGTTATTCTTCTTACCTTCAAGATGATTGGGTGAGCTTGCTTCCTCTAGCGGAATTTGCCTATAATAACGCTTATCATACTTCTATTGATCAGTCTCCTTTCTTTGCTAATTATGGCCTTAATCCTGCAATTTTTCCTTCTTCCTCTGTGGATATTCTTATTCCCGCTGTCAGAGATCGGTTGACTTTTTTAACTGACAATTTTAAGAAGCTTCAAGAGACTATGACTGCGGCTCAACAGAACTTTAAAAATTATGCTGATCGAAGAAGAAGTAAAGATCCAGAGTTCAAGGTTGGTGATCGTGTTTGATTATCTACCATCAACCTGAAATTATCTTGTCCCAGTAGGAAACTTGGTCAACATTATTTGGGACCTTTTCCTATAATTCGGCAAATCAATTCTGTTGCTTTTCAATTGAAGCTTCATTCTTCTTTACTCAAGCCGGTATCCAGTTTTCTATTTCCGGGACATTCTTCTCCTCCACCACCTCCTGTTATGGTGGATAATCAAGAAGAGTTTGAGAAGATTTTGTACTCTCGTTTTAAGGGCAGCCAGTTGCAGTATCTGGTTAAGTGGAAGGGGTATGGCCCCGAAGAGAACTCATGGGAACCTTCTAAGAATATTCACGCTCCCAGGCTTCTGAGGATTTTTCATAAGACCTACCCGAAGAAACCTTCTTGTCCTTGCATCCTGAGGCTGCTCCTTGGTGGGGGGCATTGTGAAGTTACTCACTCTAGAATACGGGTGCATCCTTGTCATCTGCGGCGTCCGGTTCGGCACTTATCGGTGCGCCGATGTGACGCTGGGCGATGGATTGCGCGTCTCGTTTGGTGCCAAACTGTGCCTATTTAAAGTACTCTCTGGACCTGATTCAGTGCCTGGTTATTGGGTTGTTTTCCTGAAGTCTAGTTGAGTGTATTTCTGACTCCTGTTGTGACATTCACTTTCCTCCGACTCCGCTGATTGCTGCCTGCCTTTGACCTTCCTGCCTGTCTTTTGATCTGAAACTTCGCTGCCTGCCCAGACCTCCGGACTGTTTGACTACGCCTCTGCCTGATCCCTGGTACCTCGACTTCGGTTAGTCTCACTAGCTACTCTCCACTCACCTGCCCCCTGTTCACTCCTCAGGGTGGTTCGTGTTGTGTGAGGCGCTTGTGAGTCCTTTCATCACTGCCTTCCTCGCTGGATTCTAACGGTAAGCCTGACATTAGGTAACATTTAATGTACATTCATATGTTAAAAGGTAATTTTTTTGTGTCAGTATCACTTTAAGGGGGTTATATATCTGGTTTCAAATATTAAAATTGAAGTTTTAACATAAAACAAGCAGAATTGAAAACACAGCCTGTTAAGATGCAGTCACAAAAACATGTATTAAATGTTTCATGACTCGGGATTAACTGAAGAAACTGTGTTATCTAAAGTCATCTTAACTCATTTAATGCATTTAACCTTATTATTAGCATACCAAAGCACCATAGTTTCATAGTTAAATTGGGTTGAAAAAAGGCAAAGTCCATCAAGTTCAACCCTTCCAAATGAAAACCCAGCATCCATAAACGCACACCCCACCATACCTTCACAAAAATATATATGCCCATATCTATACTAAGAGGCAGATTTACTAAGGGCCGAATTTTCGAAATGGAAAAACTTCGAAATTCGACCCTCTAAGTTTTTTTAAAGGGCTTTTTTGATCAAAAATTTACCTATTTTGGTTGAATAGGTCCATTCTTGATCGAATAAAAAACGTTCTAATTGTTCTATAGCATCATTCAATCGACCAATTCAAATGATTTTGTGCAAAATTCTTTGAATTCTTGGAAAAAATTGCAGGACAAGTTTATAAGGTCCCCCATAGGCTAAAATGGCAATTCAACAGCTTTAAGGTGGCGAAGTGTCAAAGTCAAAGGACTTTAAAGGGCCAGTACTTTCAAAATTCGACTTGTTGAATATTCAAATTTTTCAATTCGAATCAAATTTTGGGCTATTCAATAGTCAATGTATCCCAAAATTACTTTGAAATTCAATTTCTTTAAATTCGAAATTTTATTCGAATATTCACTTCGACCTTTAGTAAATGTGCCTCTATCTGTAGAGTTTAGTATCACAATAGCCTTTGATATTATCTCTGTCCAAGAAATCATCCAAGATCCTCTTAAAAGCATCAACAGAATCAGCCATCACAACATCACCAGGCAGTGCATTCCACAACCTATTTGTCCTCACTGTGAAGAACCACCTACGCTGCTTCAAATGAAAGTCTTTTTCTTCTAGTCTGAAGGGGTGGCCTCTGGTGCGGTGATCCTCTTTATGGGTAAAAAGGTCCCCTGATATTTGTCTATAATGTCCTCTAATGTATTTGTAAAGTGTAATCATGTCCCCTCGCAAGGACCTTTTTTCCAGAGAAAACATCCCCAACCTGGACAGTCTACCCTCATAATTTAAGTCTTCCATCCCTCTAACCAGCTTAGTTGCATATCTCTGCACTCTCTCCAGCTCATTTATATCCCTCTTAAGGACAAAAGTCCAAAACTACACTGCATACTCCAGATGACATCTTACTAGGGATCAATAAAGAGATATAATTACATTTTCATCCCTTGAGTTTATGCCCTTTTTTATGCAAGACAGAACTTTATTTGCTTTAGTAGCTACAGAATGACACTGCCCAGAATTACACAACTTGTTATCTGCAAAAACCCCAAGATCCTTCTCATTTAATGAAACTCCCAACACACTGCCATTTAGTTTATAACTTGCATTTACATTATTTTTGCCAAAGTGCATAACCTTGCATTTATCAACATTGAACCTCCAGTTTGCTGCCCAGTTTCCCAACTTAGACAAATCACTCTGCAGAGTGTCAGCATCCTGCATGGAACCTATAGTTCTCTACGATTTAGTATCATCTGCAATTTGCATAAAATTAAATTAAATATAAAGGAACTTAAGAGTCAAATGTCTCACAAACTTGAGAGTCAAATGTCTAAAAAAAAAAGTGGCCATGTATTATGATTGCTTAAATTGGTGTAATCAGTTTCAGCCTTAATAGCTTTAATAGCTTCCTGCAAACTCAGTTGATTAAGGAGTGAAATTATATCTGCTATAACATTTACAGTATCAGAAATCAGCATTTACGGCTAAGCAGAGCTTGAGGGGCATACTGTAATTCTGTTCCATTGTCTATCCTGGCTCCATTACATTTGTGTAAATGGGAGCAAGGTGTACTAGTTCTCTTGTAGGTTAAAAAATATTTAAGTACCTGTAGATCTATGATTTTTTGTAGATGGTGGGCTGTCATGTGGCACAAAACTATTAATGAGAATATATTTTGCATCATATTTAGTAAATAATTATGTGTCTGTACATATACAATATAAATATATAAATATATATATATATATATATTAATATATATATATTAACACACACTGAGGCAGCACTCACGATAGCAAAAAGTGTATTAGTGCAAGATTAAAAAATCAGGCTATGTTTCGGGCAAGCAACGTGCCCTTTGTCAAGCCAAAAAGATAATACAGATACTTACATGGTCATGCGCTTATAACATGTTACACAGGAAGTGACTTCACATATCATATCCTATATCTAACAATGTGAGGTTCAAGCCTCACTTTCAAAAATCAGCAGATACCACATTACTATTGTAATGTAGTATTTGGAATTGAGAAATTTCTAAACTAACTAAAGTCATTATACATTGGATATACAGCACGTTATAGAAACAGGTATAAGTCATTATCCCTGTTTAAACCCTTGGGTGACAGGGACTGTAACTTACGTATCCACAATGGGCTTGAATCTTTGAACGGAAACCACAACAGATCTTTTTCAACTAGATGTCAATTTGTACTGTTTATTTTGTATACTGTGGCTGAAAGTACATTTCTCTACACATCCGAAAAAGGGCACAGAAAATATAAGTACTTCGAGTTTGGATACTACTACCTGGGGCCTCTACAATAAGAGTAAATTCAATCCTCCAACTTCTTACTCTGCGGTAGAGACCTTTATTAAAAATGTAGAAAGGGACATTAATCAGATGGAACTTAAACAAAATGTGGGACTACATATATTTCAGAATGTTACACAACGACAGAGAGGAGTCATTAAAAGTCTATCACAGAGAAAGGATATTACTATAAAACCCTCTGATAAAGGGGGAGCTATAATAATTATGGATACTGCATGCTATATTTCGGAAGTTGAATCTCAGTTGGCAGATAGTGATGTCTATTGTAAGCTTAAGGGCAGACCATTACCGAATATACATCAAAGGATAACTCGATTACTAGATGATATGGTAGGCCAAGGGGTCATTACAGAAAATCTGAGGAAATATTTACATGTTGAAAATTCTAGGACACCAATTTTGTATACTTTGCCGAAAATACATAAGCACCCAACTTGCCCATCAGGTCGCCCAATTGTCAGTTCAGTGGATTCTGTGTTTAATCCAATGGCGAACATGTTGGACAAGATATTGGGTCCTTTGATTCAAAAAATACCATCATACATATGAGATACTGGTAATTTTCTAGAATGCATTATCATGATATCTAAAGAAATAGAAGGCAACTAGGCACTAGATGTTGCCAGCTTATTTACCTCAATACCTCACAAAGAAGGCCTAGAAGCCTGTGAGTGGTTACTAAAGAAGAGGGCTAGTTACTCAGAGCAGCAAATAGCCTTTTTCATGCAAATGTTAGATATTTTAAGCTGTAACTATTTCTCTTTTAAGGATGAACACTTCCTGCAGTTGCGTGGGACCACGATGGGGTTGAATGTCGCCCCGTCGTATGCGAATGCCTTTATGTCTAGATTTGAAGAACTTTTTGTCTACCCATATGTGGACTACATCAGTCGATGTGTGGCCTGGTACAGGTACATAGATGACATCTTTGTTGTATGGCGGGGTGACGTCCAGTCCCTATCGCGGTTCCAGGCCAGACTAAATGAGGCACATCCTTCTATCTCGTTTACATTGACACAAGATAAGTATCAAATACAGTTTTTGGATGTAATGGTGTACAAAAAACAAGGTGGGGGTATTGATACAACTTTATTTGTTAAACCCACAGACCGTAATCAATTGTTACATTTTAGGAGCTACCATGCAAAGCATGTCAAAAAATCTATACCTGTTAATCAGCTTACTAGAGTTAACAGAATAGTAAGTAATCCAGAGGAAAAGATTAGACAACAGGAAATGACGTGTAAAAAATTTAGAGAGAGAGGCTATCCGAATAGTGTGTTACAAGAAGCCATAGAGCAGTGGTCCTCAAACTTGGCCCTCCAGCTGTTAAGGAACTACAAGTCCCACAATGCAATGATGGAGTCTGACAGCCACAGTCAGGCAAATGCATTGTGGGACTTGTAGTTCCTTAACAGCTGGAGGGCCAAGTTTGAGGACCACTGCCATAGAGAAAATAGGAACAAGAAGAACTGTAAGGAATAACAATAGTAGGATTCCCTTTGTTACAAATTTTGACAGACAAAGTCATGTTGTTAATAACATTTTGCACCATCATTGGAATGTACTTCAGAGGGCGTATCCACATATAGAAGACTTTATTTCCCCACCAATGATATCCTATAGACGGGGTAAAACTTTTGGAAGTTTGATCACTTCAGCTCAGATTAAGAAAAAAGTAATCCAACCACAGACATTTTTGGGAACTAGACCAAGGGGAATGTTTCCACGTTATGATTGTAATCAACGTCCTTTTGTAATGAAGGGTAAGGATTTTGTGCATCCGACTACAGGTTATACTGTTTATTTACGTAATCACTTCACATGTAATTCTAAATATACCATATACGTGTTGGTTTGTCCGTGTGGTCTCATCTATATAGGTGAGACCACACAGATGATCAAGTCACGTATTTCACAACATAGGTCCTCCATTAATTTAGGTAATATGAATCTACCAGTTTCTAGACATTTCATTGAAAAGGGACATAGTGCAGACCAATTGAAATTTATGATATTAGAGACAGTTCCCCCCATTAAAGGAGGAGGAGATAGAGAATTGCGTTTGAAACAAAGTGAAGTATGGTGGATACATAAGTTACAGTCCCTGTCACCCAAGGGTTTAAACAGGGATTATGACTTATACCTGTTTCTATAATGTGCTGTATATCCAATGTATAATGGCTTTAGTTAGTTTAGAAATTTCTCAATTCCAAATACTAAACTTCTATGATGTCTGAATATGGATGAACCAATAGTAATGTGTTATCTGCTGATTTTTGAAAGTGAGGCTTGAACCTCACATTGTTAGATATAGGATATGATATGTGAAGTCACTTCCTGTGTAACATGTTATAAGCGCTTGACCATGTAAGTATCTGTATTATCTTTTTAAGTTCGGCAATCTCCGCCAGGCCGATCAATCAATGGATTGAGATGCAGTTGCATTGAAAATAAAGGAATCACTTTTTTCATCCACATTACAGTGCGTGCTGATCCTTCTTCTTGGACATATGAAAATTTTGATCGGGAACCACTGGCCATGAATTGGTTTAGAGTGCTGGTACTGTGGGACATTTATATATATATATATATATATATATATATATATATATATTGCCCCGTTTGTGTGAAATGTGCATGTGGTACTGGACTGGGTAATACTAAAATACCAGGTGCACCCAGGTGTCAGCCAGCTCCCTTTCTCACAAATCATATTGCTATGTATGCCTAAAGCATTGGCATTCCCCATATGAACAGGAGAAATGGAGGAAACTGGTAGGTAAAAAAGAAGATACTGAGAAAATTACAAAGGTTATCGAGAATGCCCCCTTGCACCTGCCAAATACTGTGCATGTGTGGTTCATAAAGTGTTGTATTATCATCTTTTGTCTTTCATAAAAACTGACTGTTTATTATCACCATTGCTGCTCTGCTGGGATTTAAATGCCACAAAAATCATTTAACAGTTATCACTCTTGCACCTAGTATAAGGCAGTAAAGCAGCTGAATTTTGCTAATTTATTGACACTAAACTATCATAATGGAGGCCTTTGCTAGCTTAGGCACTCAGCTAAGATGCAATATGCAGCAGTTTTTAACACATGCCAGAAAATCATGTTGACAAAGATGACAGTAATTTCTTCTAAAATGGCACATTTGTACATGAAATCCAAACTGAATTATTGTATTTTTACTGCCCATGACATGTTTTACAATTAGTTTAATTCATAACCCCTCAAAATTCTTGACTGAATACTGTACCAAAACAACCCCTTCCCTTGTAAATAAACGCGTCTGTTCTGCAGTCACCTTTATTTACTGTTGCTCTTGGACTATGTTTACGTTGCAATAATGTACAGATGTTTTACCTGCAAATTTCACTTTACATTGCATAGTTTTGGCAAATATTGTTTTACTCTGTATTCAGTACATTGATGACGTTGAAATGTTACATAATACACTCCAGTACATCTAACGGCTGATTTTTTTTTTTTTTTTTTTGTGTAGGGTGCTTTACAGATTAAGCATGATCAAATGATTTGGTAAGCCGTCAACGGGGTATAGAGACTACCTCTGTAAACTTGTTGAACATTGCAAGCATTTGATTATGAAAAATGAACAATGATAGAAAACTACTGTTTCGTAGAAGGAAAAGCACATTTGTAGATGATATTACATTGACCAATGCCCCATTGAGCACCGTTTACTGCAATAGATTGTACCAGCAGTTATTATAGATCAGTATAGTTTGTGACTGAGCTGTAATCATCAGAAGCTCCTCTTTAAACCATCAGTAAATGCAATAAAAAAAATTGCAACCTAAGCTCCCTAATTAAATTCACCATCCCATTTATGGACTTCTTGCTCACATATTTTGGAAAAATGGACTCCCAGTCTCATTGCATTCCCTGCACATTTATCGATTACTCTTAACTATGACAAGAAACAACGGGCAGGAGATGATATAACCTGAATACTGTACTCACAGCCTAAGGGGGTTATTGCTAAAACCTGAATTTATTGCATATTTTATTTTTAAAAAATCCACAACCAAACTTACATGTCCAATTTTACATTATTTAATTAAAAAAAACTTGGATTATGGAAAAACTAAACAAATTGAGCAAACACTTGAATTTTCCTGACTTTTTCCCGAATTGCGTAAATTTTTTGGCCTTTTTTTTGCCCCAACACCCCCCCCAAAAAAAAAAAACGCAGCACAGTCCACGGAAACATCAAATCTCCCATTGACTTATACAGGATTCTGGCTTTTTGCAGCATCGGGGTATAATGATTTTCTAGTATAAACTTAAACCAGGTGCTTTGCTGTGTCTGAAGGACTATGGGTCATATACTGCGGAGTAAATTTTGGGGAAGAGACTCCGCAGTTGCTGGGGGGACAGGGGACTTGGACAGCGGAATCTGCTTCCTCTATAGCTTTAAAAAATCCCCCTTCCCCACCCACTCTCTTACATAACTTGTACAGACGACTGGCAGCAGGTTGATACAGTTGGGTGGGTGAGCTAGTAGATGGAGGGAGGACTGGTTAGGTGGGTGCTGGGCAATTTATTATTGTTACGCCACTGGACAATCTTTTTGTCGAGGAAGGGCTCCTATACCTTAAATTGGATCTAAACCCAAAAGAACTCTGAATTATGAGTGCTGTTAAGATGAAAATTTTAACTTTTTTAATCTGAAACTGCAAAAAACACAGTTTCATTGCATATTGCATAGCTCATGCAGCACCCAGCAGATATGTTTTTTGTCTGTTGTACTGGTTTTCTGGGACAAAAAGCACATTGGGGGGCAGATTTACTAAGGGTCGAAGTGAATTTTCGAAGTTCAAAAAGTTCAAATTTTGCAGTATTTTTTGGATACTTTGACCATCGAATAGGCAAAAATTCGATTCCAATTGAAAAAACTTCGAAATTCGAAGTACTGTCTCTTTAAGGAAACTTCGACTTGGATACTTCACCATATTAAAGCTGCCGAATTGTTATCTTAGGTTTTTCGACATCAACTTTTGTAAAGGGGAAGTAATCGATCGATCTCTGAATCAAAGGATTCATAGGATTTAATCGGACAATTTGACTTTGATCTTACGATTGCAAAATTTGTTGAAAAAAAACTTTGATATTCAAAGTCAAAGTTTTTCAATTTGATGGTCAGATATCGAAGTTTTTCAATTCGACCCTTAGTAAATCTGCCCATGGATGTTGACAAAAGGTACCTATCAGACAAAAACATGGTGGTTATTCCCATTTTACACCAAATTTACTCCTAGATACTGTAGCTTTATATATATATATATATATATATATATATATTTATATTTAATAGAGATGGACCCGCACTCCAGATTCTGTGCTCCAAAAGGTTTTTTTATCTAATCACCGTTGCATCCAACGTTTCGACCCTCGTTGGGGCCTTTGTCAAGGAGGGTCGAAACGTTGGATGCAACGGTGATTAAATAAAAGAACCTTTTGGAGCACAGAATCTGGAGTGCGGGTCTATCTCTATTATACAATTATTTTGACCCAGCACCCACACAAAGCATTTTGGAGCTTGAGTGCAGGTACTTATCGGACTTATATATATATATAGTGAATAAAGTACCCCCTATTGTAAAATATAAGGATATTATAAGTTACTGAGGAGTTCCATGACCATATAAAAACACGAGGCCGAAGGCCGAGTGTTTTTATACAGGTCATGGAACTCTGAGGTAATTTCTAATATCCTCATATTTTGCAACTGGGGGTACTTTATTTATTATAATACACAAGTTTCAGTGAGTCATGTGACAGAAATGACAGAACTCACTGTTTATAACTGATGACATCAGATCTCACCGTTTATAAGGATATAATTTACAAGATATTCACAGCTTTTGTGTATTATATATATATATCTTCCAACTGGCATGCCTTTTGTGAAAAATGTATTATTTTTTTTAAGCATTGCTGTCCAGCATTCCGGTCCTCATTAGGATCTTTCTCAAGGAAAATACAATATGTGTTAAACTTTAATAAAATTCATATTCAAATGAATCAGTGCTCAGTGTCCGAAATTGATTAATTTATTAAACCAGTACATCATTTCTAATAAATTATCTAAAATCTATATCATATGATAAACATATCCATTCATATTTTAATCAAGAATAAAATATTTCAAACCCTATTTCTATACATCTCATAATTTATTGCATTTAAATAAGTGCATTTAAATAACTTATTTAAATGACCTAAATTATAAGACGTATAGAAATGTGTTGCTTTCAGATCTATGGATTAAACAGTTCTTTTTTTCTTACATGGCAAAACCATTGCCCTCTCAAATTAACATTCCATACAAATATTCTTGTAAAATCACAAGCTTCCATGGGAAAATATGCTCAGAATTTGAAGTTATGTTGGGCTTAGTAGCTGTAGGTCCCAAGGGCTCTTGCACTAAGAATTATGAGTCTTTATAATGATAAACATACATATTTTTGGTTGAAGATTTTAGCAGGAGACATTGAATAAAACAATATTGTGTGTGTGTGTGCATGTCCCTATTATAAAAATATGCTAAATATATACTCAACACTCTACATACAGCAATTTTTACATATGCAGATATAATCAAAGCTTTTTTAGGGTGTATATATATATATATATAAAATCTACAGTCTGGTCATTTCCCTATGGCACCAGACTGTAAATTATATCCTTATAAACAGCATGTTCTGATGTCAGAACGCACAGTTTATGACAGGGGTCCCCGCCAACGAATTTGACGCCGCACGTCCGAATTTGACGCCACGCGAATGGATGCCAATCCCTCTGAACCCCCCTCCCGACATTTTACTGTAGATTATAATGCATAATGTACCCCCTACTAAAATTTATAATGATATCAGAAGTCACCTCTGAGTTATGTGACCATATAAAAGCACGAGGCCGCAGGTAACTTATAATATCTTTATAAATTACAATAGGGGGTACATTATCCAGTATAAATACATGCTCACAGTCACAGTAATGTATACAGCTTAAGAATGTTGTAATTTCCTTGCTGGAGTTTGCAGAAAGAGTGGCTTGTTGAGAAAATGCTTTCACCCCAATTAAAATTGATGTGCAATTTTGCTGTCATTTTGAACAGATACTAACTAGTCAATGTGTTTGTGCCAATCACCCACTCTCAGTGATACTGCCAATTACTGGTGTGAGTTTATTTCACATTTGTTGTGCTGTGTAACAGGGACCTACGTAATATGCCATAGCAGTGCATAATTTATGTTATTTCTTGTTTTCATCCTGCTAAGAGAGAAACCTGAAGTGGATAAATCAGTTTGATGTTCAGCGTCAGACCATTTGTTCAGTGAAGAGATTAACATTTTCATAGGGCTGTTCAGCAGAAACTTGTTTCAAAATGTTAATGATTAATGGAATTGTTTATTATATGCTATATATTGTTGTATGTATATATATATATTTGTCGAATGAAGACTATAGGGCAGATTCACTAAAGAGTGAAGTGGCCTTTGCTAGCGCAATTTCACTAGAAATCCAATCCGCAGGGACATTGCCAATGAATTAGCAGGCACAGACAACAATTTGCTAGCACTTTATTGGCAGTCAACTTTTAGCTCAAGGGAATGGTCCTTGATCCACAAATTCAGTACAGTGTGGATTTTACTCAACGTTACCTCTTTCACCAGAGTTAACTTTGCCACCGCAGGCAAACGCCTAGAATGAAGCTAGATCTTTCTCAATTATATGTCACTTACATCATATCCTGTCTGCCGGAAATGCTTTAATGCATTTTAAAGTGGGATTTCCTACAAAAGTCCTAACAAACTTTTTTTTGCTTAACATTTCCCCCCAGACATTTGAGAACAAATGGAGCATTCATTGTGAGCTCATGTGTAGGGCATACTATTAACTATTTTGTCTTTATTAAGGTTCCTTGGACATTTGTAATAACAAGTGGTAACTTCAAGCATTTGAACCAACATCTTATAGTAAATAAAGATATCCATACAACTTTAATGTACCCACCGTATTCAAATTGACCTGTAAGCATAAGATCATTAGCGAAACAAACTAGGCACAAACGCTAGCGCATCTATGCCATGAAATGCTTGCACTGCTGAAGTAACGCTAGCGAAAATTCACCAGCATTGGTGCCCAGGACACAACTTCACATATCAGTGAATTAGCATAGTGGTAGCAAATTTGCTCCTGGCTAAGTGGTGCGAGGTGTGCGCCCAGTTAGTGAATCTGCCCCTATGATGGGTGCAGTTGTGATGTTGTGTTGGTGGTACTTGGCCGTATACTAACAGTTTATATCAGTTCACAGTACTGTGACTCTCTGACCCATCTGGCCCATCTCACATGGGCGAGCCTATATTCATAAGAGTAACTCCTTCAGTTGGATTACACAGAGCTGATCTGCTTGAGGTAGAGAAGATTTTAGCAGGTCCAAATTTTTTAGGCACAATCAATTAGCTAAAATATCCAAGTGAGTGTGACTCCTAGCCGGGATTCTGGGGACTGTAGAACCACTGGTGACTTGTGGAGGAGGTGTGCAAGTGAGATTTTATACAGAAGTATCTTTTGGAAAAAGTGGTCATTACACCCACCTGCTAGAGCTACCTATAGGCTGAAATGTTCTTTTGTAGTTTATAGGAATTTCTGGAACTTATTTAAAGTGATGCTGATTTGTCTAAATATTCAGGCCTGTAACCTGGCTGTCATATACACATAAAATAAAAAGAAAAATAACACAAAAAAAATTCATATATACTTTATACCGATTTTTTGCAACTAGGTGCAACCACATTGTAGTTATTGTAGGATTAGATACTGCTACCACGCTTATAATGAACTGCAGCTTGTTTATATGAACTATAGTAGTGTTTCTGAAAGAAAAATTAGTTTTACCAGTGCAGGGCAACAGTACATTAAATTGCCATTACTTTAAAACACATTTTTTGGTGTTATTGTTACTTTAAGAATTTATCAAAATTCAGAATTAGGTTGGACATCAATAAATTAGCCCTGAACTGCAAAACAAAATGCAACAAAATACAACAATTTTAAAGCTGTCCGTCCCATGCAACCCACAAGTGCACACAGTCATTTATTTAAAAATCCTTCATGTGCAGCTCCTGAATCCCCTCTGTTAGTCCTGCTCAGCATACAAACACATAGGGGCAGATTTACTAAATTCTTGTGAAGGATTCGAAATTCGATTGAATTGAAAATTTTCGGTTCCTCGAATTTTCAAATATGCAAATTAGCCCACTTCAACCATCAAATTTGCAAAATTAGATTGAATAAAAATCTATTCGATCATTCGACCATTCGATGGTCGAAGTACTTCCCCTTTAAATTTTTATTTTACTGCCTACTTCGCCAGATTAAAGCTACCGAATTGCAATAGAATACTTTTTTTAAGTTTCATGTTCGAATACAAATTGTATGATCGTACGCTTCCATTGTTCGATACGTACGATTTTTTTCGAACAATTGAACGAAAATGTACTATTTTTTACGTAAAAATTCCATCGTACGATTTTATCGATAAATCGTATCGCGCTAAAATCGATTTTGTCGGATTTTAATTCGATAAATCTAAAAAAAGCCCTCGATATTTGACCCTTGATAAATCTGCCCCTAATATGTGTGAGTAAGTTAAAGTAGGTTAAAACTCGAAAGAATTGATCACCATTTTTCCCAGCATCTAATTCTAGAAGTAAAAGAAAATTGTTAGCATGTCATAAAAATAAAATATAACTTTATAAATGTAATAAGTGCTCTAGGCATGTATACCTAGAGAGTGTTTTAACATTAAATATACATGTCGCTGTTAAGTAGACATTAGTAATGCACTTAAGTACCAGGATCTGTACGTTAATCATAGACTTATTTTGTTTCTTTTCCCATTTGGTGCCTAAAAGTCTTGTGTGTGTTTGATACTAAAGGCAATTACTAGAAAGAGATAATCTGATATATAGATATAGCTTGTGAATAATAGGCAGATAGATTAGATCTATAGATAGGTAGATAGAGATATAGATAGATATAGATGATTTTGCTTTGTGTTGCATGTCCATGAAATGAGTGATAAGATTGTTATAAAGTATATCTGAGTAATGTCTCTGTAATGAACTCCAAGTGCACTTGAATAGAAGATGCATATTTTGATGGATTTTATGTTTACCAATAAAAAATATTTTAAGTAAATAATTCACGACACTTAAAATCCCATATCGAATGTCTTTTATGCTGTGCTGTTGGAGATTCAAGCATTAGCTATTCCAAGGAGCTTCTGTTAGAAAACAGCATTGTGCACACAGTGTTCACATGATAAATGAATGCTTCGGATTTGTAGAGGATTTCCGATGATCTAAAGGTCAACACATAAAGCATGTATCTTGACATGTCAATTTGTGAAAGCTTAAAATAAAAAAGTTACTTGCTGAGACTGGCAGATTTCATACTGCGAAGAATCTGAAGGTAATTTCATCCTCTGAAGTTCTACACTGCAGCTGTAATTTTGGGACTGTATTTTAAAGTTTGAGCACAGGCATTTTTAGCTTTTGTTATAAATAAAATGATTTTCAAATGGTCCTGCTGGAAACACATCAAGAACTGGTAATCAGAATTATTCATTGCAAATATTGGAAAAATCCGAGGCAAATTGTAAACTTGGGCCCAGGGCACAATGCACAGTTGTGATTGCTATGTTCCTCCTGGGGAGAACTGGAACAATCAAACCACCAATCACCAAACAGTAGCCAACTCTTATTCACTTTGTAAATGTGTTTCTGTGCTAGCACAAGGCTAGGAAATGCAGAAAGTCAGCACTGGACCCTTTAACCTGGAGTACTTTTAACATTGGCATGTTAATATCAAAGAAAATATAATACATTCATTATATAACAAAAAGTTCTCCCTATTTCAAGTGACTACTTCCACTTCAATACAAAAAAAACTCAAACCTGCTTTTCCTTTTAGATTTCTAATTTGTGTTGATATTGTAAATCACAAGGATGATTGTTTTTGGAATGATCGTGTTATATGACTGTAGAATGGTTCATTGTTTTTGTCTTCAGTACTTAATAACTTCACCTATTAGTACAATCCAGCAGTTAAATTGCCCTTCTCAATACTTCTGATAAAAAGGGAAATAGCAGGTTAATGTCTATTGGCCCTTTAGGATTATTTGGAGTATATGTTTCCACATTTCCTTATTATATACCCAATACAATACTTAATGGCACAGTAATATATACATATTAGTACTGCTGGCATTCAACCTCTGTTTACTTATCTGTCTATTTAATAAAAATGGGAATATTGTTTTTATAATAAAAACATCCAAGTGCCAAGAATCGGCATCTTTTGGTCTTAATTTTTTTTCACTCCACCATAGCAAAGAAGAATACAATTCACTGTAACCAAAAATGAACAGGCTAAAGAAAATATTTAATATATCTCATGTTCTTTTCCCAGTCATCTGTTTAGAGAAGTGATATTATACAGACTTTACTTTCCCAAGTTGACCCAAGCTAAACTGGATATATTCAGTTTCAAAAATGATCATATTTCTTATGAGAAAGTAAGCCAATCATAAAGGGAACATATCAACTCAAAAATGTTTGGCAGGCCATGTAGATTATGTGTATAATATGGAACTTGGTGGGGTTCCACATTAACAGAAGTAATTTTATTTAAGTTTTTGACCTCATTCCATATTGCTTTGCATGTAGCCCCATGTGTTGAAATTGAAAATATTAGATGTGTGGAAAAAGAAAATATTAGAAGAATTCTATATGCAGCCATCAGATAGTTATATTTGATAGGAAAAGTAAGTCAATTTTTAATCATCTGTAAAAAAATATAAAGATGGAAGCGATTTAAGTCAGAGAGCCCAACAAAAAACAACCACATTTAACCTGACATACAATGCATATAAATATATAAAAATATTTGTATCACTTTCTCCTCTGTGCAGCCAAATTTAGTCTAATAAAAATGATTAGTCAAAGTTCCTTGTATTGGTCTGGGGCTATTCAGGGGACATAATATGGTTAGTAGACCCTGTGACTGTTGAGGGGACAATAACATATGAGTTCAGTGATGTCCTAAAACTTTTTTAATTTTCAAAGATTATTTTTCAATAGAGGTCATCTTTCCAGGATTATGGGATACTAAGAATATAAAGTATTAGGACCCAGTTTCTCCCTCAAAAACACTATTAACCACACCAATTATAACATACCTCTATATAGCAAAAGACAACATTTCTGTCCCTGTAATAATACTCATAATCATATTGGTAACTATGAAATATTTTGTGAAACAGCCTAAAACCTTTTTCATGTTTTCAGTGGAACATTCATAACAATGATGTGTTATTAGTGTCAGCATCACTTCCAATGAAATCCTCACAACCCAACCTAATTTTAGTGGAGGGTTTCAACCCTCTGACCTGGTTTTACTCTGTTCTAGTTAATCTCCTATAGGCTGCATTAGGTCAGTTGCATAGCTGCATCTTGTTTTAGAATATCACATAGTACATCATACCTAAAGTTTCTATTAAGCAAGTAGTCCTTTTAACCTGATTTAAAAGGAATTCTGAAATGTTGATCTGGATTCTGAAACTTCTTATTGAGCATAGTACCTTTTTTCTTGGAAACATTTGACCACTGTTAATCAAAATAAATGCTGGGGATACCCATGCTATTTGCAATGATTCTACCATTCTTTGGTGATATCCAGTTGCCTAACTTAAGCATATATTCACACTGAATTGCATCTGCAACCTATCTCCACTATCGACCATTTTATCTATAGATATCATTCTGCAGAGTGGAAAGTTTACATGGATCTACTTTCATAATCTGGTGATGCTGGCAAACCTCCAGGCTATAACTGAACAAAATAAAAAGATGTGGCCCTTGGAAATAACCCTCTCTAAGGAGCTTCACTTACAGTACAAAAATATCCCATTAATAACAATTGTCTTATCCTTTTCTAACCTACTACAAATTGGCTCCAGATTCAAATAAAGTAATCTCTGTATGGCACTATATTAAGTCTATGTGGCTTTATTTAAGGGGCAGCCAACTATTACGCAAAAAGCCAGTCAGTTAACACACATTTCACTCTATAGCCAGAGCCAGAGAATGACATTGTGGGAAGGCTTATGGCAGAAGCTCTTGCATGGAAACTGGCAGCTGCTGTGCAAGAAGACCTTGCGGACCACAGGTTGGACATTACTAAATTAGTATTTTTATTAATTACATACAGTGCACAGGCATTTGCTCTCTTGGCTGTGGTATTTGTGATTCTTTTTGATACCAAGTTAGAGAACTGAAAGTCTGTGTACAGAGATTAGCTGTCAGTTTCTATAATTATATAATGGTTCTAAGAAATGTGCCCCAGGGTTCTCTATTAGGTGCCCTTTTGCTTATTCTTGTGGGAGGGCATTGTAATAGTGTATTTCTGTTTCCTGATAACACAAAACCAAAGAAGCCAATTCATTCTATCCAGAATTAATCTTACTGTCATTCTTGAGATGTGACCTGTGATCTGGCAGATGGGATTCAAAGCTGATAACTTGACATAAAGTTCTTGGGATTTCAGAATATGACCCACATTCCAATATAAGTGAATCACAAATTCATTCTGAATTAGGGCCTTTATCAAAGACACAAATAAACATGTATCTGTTTATATACTATGATAATATTATATAGTCACTTGTTCACTTGTACTTTGTCCTTGGTAAAGGACCTTGATGGGATAAAGGACCTTGATAAAGGCGTGTGAGGCCGAAACATTTGGATTGCTCTCCTCATCTGCAATTTATGGCTTGATGGGGGTATCTTAGGCATTTCCTTAATAATGACATATGACTATATCCTTAATGGAGGAGGACCTTGGGGTACTGGTGGATACTAACCTTAACTGTAACAAGCATTTTGATTTGGCAGCAGTAAGGGCCAGAAAAATTTTGTTTTGTATTAAAAGCCCATATAGGTTTACAGAAGACAGGAATCTTCCCCTTTATATCTAGGGGGCTATTTACTTAAACCTCGATTTTTTTCTGGTTGAGTATTTTTTGGCAAAAACTATGATTTCAAAGGTAATTAGATTTGAACTTTTAGACGTTTATTATACCACAAACCTCTTAAACATGTCGAGGTCATGTAGAAATCAGTGGCAGATGTCCCTTTTGTAATTTGAAGACATCGTGATTTTCACTGGATTATGTCCGATAATCAGAAAAATTAGGGGTTTTCAGGCAATAATCTGCAAAAACCAAGCAATTTGGTAGTCAAATCAAAAAAATTTATACAATTTGAGTTTTTGTTTGTTTTTATCCAGCCTTTTCCCAACCCGACTTTTTGAGTTATTCTATTGATAAATAATATAAAATCACGGATGGGAGTTTGGTTGAGCTTTGTTTAATAAAAATATGAGATAGTTTTAGTAAATAACCCCCCAAGTTTTAGTTAATAAATTGTTTTTTTTTACAAACCTAAAGATTCAAGATTTATTAAAGGGATACTGTCATTGGATATCACTCCAACTTGCAGTACAAAAGTAACAAGAGATTGAAGTTTATCTGAGCACAAGTCACATGACCTGGGGCAGCTGGGAAATTGACAATATGTCTAGTCCCATGTCAGATTTCAAAATGAAATTTAAAAAATTCTGTTTGCTCTTTTGAGAAATGGATTTCAATGGAGAATTCTGCTGGAGCAGCACTATTAACTGATGCATTTTTAAAAATGTTTTTTCCCATGACAGTATCCCTTTAAGTGCCAGATTAAAGTTATTGAGGTCCTACAGAAGTCAATGGAAGTTGCACTGATCTTTCTGGGTTGCTCTGAATTAATCTGAACTTTTTGAGGTTTTCATAAATGTTTTGTTAGGAATTGTCTTTGCAACTAATCTCACAACATTTGTAGTTTTAGATTTTGTGAGTTTAGGCGCTGTTTCAAAAACCACGAAAATTAGACTGTTGATTAATAGGCCCCTTGCTGAAGCTAATATTTAAATTATGAAGTGTATCAGAATAGCCATTGAGGCTTATTTGTGCAGAGACCTATGATAATACTTTTAGTGCAGAGACCTATGATAATACTTTTAGTGCAAACTGTAAATAAATATGTGCTGTTGATGTATCTATAATGTATTTCCATCTCTATCTGTTAAAATTACTTAAAATGGACCCGTCACCCCAAAAAAATATTCAAAATCCTATTTTATCACATTAGTCAAGCAAAATGAACATTAATTACACTATATAAATTATTTTAATCTTGTTTTCTTCAGTCTGGGAATTCTTGATTCTAGCAAGCAGGCAGGAGCCATTTTGTGGACACTGTTATTAAAGGGCACCAATCACAGCCAAAATCAAACATATTAACAACCTGACCAGTACAACCTAACAGTTTTTGAAAAATCCCATACTTTGTCAAATGGGTTCTCTCACTGAGGGAGTCCATACTGTGACTACAACATGCAAATGAGTTCACGAGCATGCTCAGATTGTAGTACTTCCCTGAGTATTCTACCCAGAATGCCTAGCTTTATTAAACTTTAGAAGTATCACGAGAAATGCACACACAAACCTCCAGAAGGTGGCAGCACTAACACAGAAGTTTGGCAGATTTCAAAATAGCTTAGAAGGTTTGGTAGGCAAGCAAGGAATTTCAACTGAGCATGTGCGAGATTTCAGAGCTGCAGTTGGCTGTGAAGATATAGGTAGATAAATCCAAGATGCCTGCCTCAGCTAGAACTGCAGGGGAGATAGGGGAGATTTTTCAGAAGGTACAGTGAGCTCATGATTTACATTATACAAACAATTCTAACTGTTTTAAAAATCAGATTTCTTGAACTTTCACATAGTGTATTTACTTAGTAAATGATTTTAGTTATGATTGGTGCCCTTTAAGGCAAGCCTTGCATAATCTCATCTTTTTTGTGCCACAGAATGGGGGACCCGATGTCTATCCCCATGTCCTGGCTACACAATTAAATGGTTAAGAGAACTGGGGGAATATGTGGGGAGCAGTGGCATCTAGGAAGTGCTGAATGGAAAGTGAAAGTAATTATCTGCCCCGCCTCTATGCCCAAGGCATAGAGGAGTGGCAGACAATATTTGATTGGCAGCTAAGATTTTTAAATTAGCTTAAACCAGCTATGAATGCTTTAATAAAAAATTAAATTGGATTTCATGTTTAATTTGAAAAGGACTTTTATTATACAGATTTTTGTGTGACAGGTCCACTTTAAGCAAATGGTTGTACTTGATGCACATAAGTCTTCTCAGCATCAGCTGCTGTGTAGCCATTGCCTTTCGTTCTTTGTGGGTTTTTTTTAACTAGAATCCCCCACTGAGCACCCCCCCCACCCACCTTAACACAAAACTGTCTCTAACCACAGTATGCAAAATATATTATACTGAAAATTCCTTGCTTTTGCTGCAAAGGCTTGAATCCAAACATTGAACAAGTTCTTTTTTAAAATATTTAGCTATATACATATAACCATTGGCAAAGGAATACCATAGAATAATATATAATTTGGAAAGGTTTTAGCAGTGAACTGATTATCTCATCACATTAAAATGTGGGTCAGAGTAGCTAGTAAGTTCAACAGTTCAACATATCACAGTTTCCAGAGCCAGTGCCATTTGCACACAATACAGTTACACAGTCAGATGGAACCAACATATTCAGCTGCTGTATGGTAACATCTGTGGCATAGAACATTTTAACTGTTTTAATGCACGAGTTGCCCAGATGTTTCCAGTATTTTTCAGATTCAGCATTTTTTTATACAGCAAAATACAATGAACATATTTGTATTGGTACAGAAAAGTTCACTAATAGATTTCATGGACATGGAGTTTCATTTTATTAAAATTATGTAAAATGGTTTCCGTGTTTTCCATGGTTTCCTGGAAAAATAAAAGCATGGAGGCAGTTAATATTTTTTTTGCTGACTCACAGATAATAAGTGAATATGTATTATAAATTCACTGCTCCCCTTAAGCTGCTGAATACTTAAGTAGTAGAGCAGGGCTAACACCATTTTATTGCCCTGTCCTTGTGAGGTTGTGAGTGTAGATTGATTGATAAAGGACAGACTCATTTTCACATTTTGAAATTCATGTACATTTTTGAAAAATATAATCTCTCTGGTTTTTTTGAGGAAAAATTGAACCAAAAAAAAAAGTTTTCTTATTTCATTCTTGTAGTAGGGCAGGTCTCCACTCCCCCAAAATGTTGATTTTGGGATTTGTCAGATTGCACCCATAATTAAGGTAAGCTCCCCTTAACATCCACCAATACTGTTTGACCTTCTCTTTGTTTTATGCATGTGGATAGAACGCTGACATACAACCTAGCATTATCTTTTTGTTCAAAAAGAGGAAAATGCAACTATTTATGCTTCTGAACAACTACCTACTCCCTGAGCTCTGAAGCACACAATTCTGCAATTGCCCATATGAATACAGTACTTCTTGTGTTCGACAGCACTGTATTCATGATCGACAGAAGGGGAGGCCTGTAGATGTTTCCCCTCCTGCCCACTACCCCCTCTAACTTTCATTGTGATGAGTAAGTTAGGGAACAACAGAGACCTCAGGCTGCAACAGAGTCCTGTCTGTAATAAAAGTGCTGTGATTACCCTGGGTAAAGAGCTTTCTGCTTGAGCCCTAGTGGCCATTCTTTTACACCCCTCTGCCCAGGGTCATAGTAAATGTGCCTCAGGGAGTTTTTACATTTTAGATAAATGAAGGATTAAACAAGAAAAAAAAAACCCCAACATCTTGGAATGGTCATTACTACATTACGACATTGTTTAGACTCAATCCAACCTGATAAGATATGAAAGTAAATTGTGTAAAACTCTGTAGCATATGATCCATTTACAGAATTATATTTTTCTGTATCTGGAATTGTCCCTGTGGTATTTCAAAAACCACGGAAATCCTTTGTCCTACTTTGTAAACACAGTCTGATTTAGAAATCTAATAACACAAATGCAAGGGAAATCATTTCCATAAATACACTTGCAGTTTTTATAATAGTTTATTTGTAAAAACTTGACTGCAAATATACCAGGAGTTTTTATTATTATCATCATCATTATAACAGAATCATAGTAGAATAGTAGAGAAGCCTCACTTATGAAGTCCCAGGCAAAGTACAAACTATGGGTGCAGTAACCCATAGCAACCAATAAAGTAGTAGTAGACTGCTGATTGGTTTCAAACTTTGCATTTTTAAATACATAACCACATGGAAGGTTCACAAAAGAGCGATGCCTGACTATAAACAGTGCTAACAGGTAAGAAGGTCTAGGACAACCTTGCAACAGTTTAGTGCTCTGTACCTTGCAGCAGATTGATGAAAAAAGGGGTACCCTTATCACATAAACAAGTTTTTTTAAACATTGACCATAAAAATAACCAGTTGATGCAGGTTTTTACTGCAATGTAATTTTCTATTAAATTAGTGGTTCAAATTTTGTATCTTAAAACAAGTTTTCCTATCTCCTAATGAGCATGTAAAAGGCATCTGAGCCTTTCAGATAAAGAGTAATGGATTCTGCTGTGTTTCCTATGAGACTCTGACATGCTGATGCATTGCAGGAGCACTTAGAGCTGCTTGCTGAGAGTGATGTCTTCTGTTAGATACAGCAGAGAGCTACTGTATGTCCTGTGATGTAAATGAATGGATATTTCTCTCTGAACATACGCTGCAAACTGACTGTGCTTTGTGCTTGCGGAATGTTTTGTACATTACATATCTGTGTTTTTGGACACAGGTGAACCCTTTTTATTTTGATTATAGTTTGCTTTGAAGACACAGGTTTTTTTGTGTGTATGAGACCCAGGTTTTAGAGCATGTAAATACATCAGCTAATTGATTCCATTATATTCTGCTTGAGTGTACTTTATTGCAGCTGCATTTCATTGTGCATTTTAAATGCAACCTGCTGCATTGGCGCACATAATACAGTAAAATAGAGGGATGCATGTGGAACTCAGAAACTCAATATATGCATTTTTACATGCACAAAAAAATCAGTGTATAAGAGCCCTAATAGTCATCAGTTAAAAAAAAGTGCCATTCTGAAGTATAATAATAACACAACTAGTTAAATAACACAAATTTTGAGGCCCCCGACAATTTGATGTGCATCTATTTTGTCCAAATGCATTAAAGTCAATGGGCATCTGAATAATTTAGATGCGCATCAGAATAGTCGCAGGCATAAAAATTTCACGGGCATCAAAATTTTCTTTTCACAAATTCAACAAATATTTTTCACTAGTGTATTTTCACAGCAAATTTATTTCCTGGCCGTGAAACACAGAAATTTGCAGTGAATTCACGCCTGCAAATATATATATATATATATATATATATATATATATATATATATATTGCCCCTTCTCTAGACACACATTTGGACACATTTACGGAAAGCACATGTTGTTGCCCACAGATGAAAAGTACACACACAGGGAAATACCTATGCACAACTTTTCATGTTTTTGTTATACTATTTCTCTAAACAAGTTATTAGGAAACACAAAGCAAAGGCCCTGTTATAACTGATATTCATTGGCATTTTCTTCTGGTCATTCCCTTTATGGTGTCATACCACACAACTGTCCCGTTATCTATTTGTGTTTATAGGATCATAAAAACAACTGGAATCAGACATAATAAGGAGCTTGTAGACAGCCTGCCAGTAACACAATGGCTACTTAGACAAGGCTAAAACAGCAGATGAGCCATTAATGCATTCGTAGTGCTTCTATATATCAGATCTGAACAGGGACTTACTGTAAATATATTACTTTTCTAGTGCGTACATAAAGACAAAGGCATTGTATATGTTTTCTTCAGTCCTAAGAGATAAGATGATTGGTCAAGGAAACAACAGTGATGTGCTCCTCTTCTTTATGATCCTTCCAAAAACTGGAAAGGACAAGGAAGGGACCAGGACATTCTAATGAAATAATTTTGAGCATTGCCTTTTGTTGGCACTTGGTTTCTTAGTCAACTATGTAGGGATTGTTGGTAATGTTGAAAGCTTTTACAGATGAGAATTAAGGTAATGTCATGACTATTATGATCAAAATAAAAAACATTTACAAACTGTCTACATCACATTATAATAAACTGCCCCTCTAGAGAGACATTAGTCTAACCATTTATTTTTAAATTTCTCTTGTTAGAACATTCCATTCATATTGAACACACAGAAACATCTGAATAAATCATAAATGTGCTTTTATATCATATTATTAAATAGAGTGCACACAACAGACCTCACCCCTAAACATATTTTATTATATAATGTGCCAAAATTTTGGCCTGGGACATTTAAAAAAAAAAAAAAAAAAAAGCCCTAGAATCCATACTGGACCAGATTCAATTTGAGAAGAAAAATTCATGGTTTATCACATGAAAATTCCTTATCAGTCTATGATGACAAAGGCTGGAATTAAATTAGAAGAAAAACTTCTTTTCTTGGATTGAATCTGTCCATTTGGTAATAATCACAAAAAGATGACAATCAAATAATAAAATCTTCTTGAGATGAGGTCTGTGGGGTGCACTCGAATAAGTCATGGTGCTGGACATGTGGAGCAGCACCTGGGCATTTAGCATATGAAGATGAATGTAGGTTATTTAAATTAAAATTATTTTGAAGATGTATATCTATCTATCTATCTAATTCCAAAAAGCCAGCAAAACAAAACCATTATATGCTTACATAAATATGTTTTTGTTTTGCACAAAAATTTCATGGTCTTTTTTAAACACTGTATGAAGTTAATATCACTTGGGTGAGGTAAAGTGGTGTGCCACCCTACACTATACATGACAGCACCCAGGCATTAACTTCTATGTTTGTGGAGTGCACCACAGCTGAAAGTGAAAAAGGCTAGAGAAATGATAGTTTTTGCTGAAATAAACTTGTATGTCTGTGTAAGACCTGTGAGTGCAATACTTCGTTGGGACTATATATATGTGCACACAAAAAAAGGGCGAAAAATAACAATGTCCTTAGTGTAATGGCCTGCCTGGAGTTGAACCAGGGACCTAGTGTTTCTGGGCTCTTTGACTTGATATGAGCAGTTCGGTCTTGCCCTTGTTCACTCCCATTGCTATACATGTAACTGCAAGTAAGGCAGGGCTTTGTTCAGCTTTTACCTATCAGATCCATGTGATCAGCGTAAGCCATTAGACTGCCTATAAAGACCCCTGCCCTGCACTGAATCATTGCCCAGTATAGGTTCTGCTATTGTGACTTCCTGGGTGTGATTCTACTTTGATTCTTGTGTTTGACCTTCCTGTCTGTTCCTGACTTTGATTCTTGCTGCCTGTCCAGACCTCCTTGCCTGTGACCTTGACTACGCTGTCTGATCCTTGTTATTGACCCAACCTGTTCCTTGACTACATTTCTTGTCCTCCGTTCCTGTACCACGTGCGGTTCCCTTGCTCGCCCAGAACTCTCCCCCTGGTCCTCTCACGTTAAGACCTGGCGGCATCCAATTAGCTGAGGGCTCCTCCCGAAGTGAAAGGCGACTGTTAAAGGCAGAAGAGTGAGCTGTGACCGGGACCTTGGGGTTTGTTCTGGGTTTTGGGATACCAATTGTTACACTGAGGTTTCCTTTTATACATATTGTTTTATACAGTTGGATGCAGTTGTTGTATACAGTTGGATGTCATTAACTTTAAAGGGGTGGTGGTAACTTTTATTATGTCATAGAATGGCCAATTGTAAGCAACTTTTCAATTGTTTTTCATCATTTATTTTTTATAATTACTTGTCTTTTTCTTCTGATTCCGGCAGCTTTCAAATGGGCGCCAATGTCCCCTTCTAAAAAAAACAAATGTTTTGTAAGGCTACAAAAATATTGTTATTGCTACTTTTTATTGCTGATCCTTTTATTCAGACCCTCTCCTATACATATTCCAGTCTATTATTCAAATCAATGCACGGTTGCTAGGGTAATTTGGGCCCTGGTTACAAGATTGCTTAAAATAAAAACTGAAGAGCGCCTGAATAAAAAGCTAAATTACTCACAAACCTTCAATAATAAAAAATGAAAAGAAATTGCTAATTATCTCAGAATATCACTCTGTACAACATACTAAAAGTTATCTCAAAGGGGAACAACCCCTTTAAGGAATTTATGTGCATTACGTACTTTTTTTATTCCATTCATTATCCCACCATGAAAAAAAAAACCTTTTTTTATTTGGCCAAACAATATTTAAATAGTGCAATTGAGACATCTTTTATAAACATGTCTAACAAATTCTAAAGCAACTAATGTGTGGGCTATAATTAATATAAATGTCAGCGACAGGCTAGTCAGAGGAATGGGAACACCATAAATCTGTCTGCTGCCTCTTCACATATGCTGATGGATGTGTACTTTCAGTTTAAATATCTTGCAATCAATAATTCAAATACCTGCCCAGTTCTATTAAATTTGTCATGTTTATAAATAAGAGAGTGCGCTTGGGCCGGGGGTAAATGGGAGACTTTACTGGTTAAATACGCAGATCGTTTCTAGAAATCCTTGCTAAATGGATACGCCAGACTGATACTTTCCTTTGGATGTCCATTATGGAGAAAATCTGTTCTAGCTTCAATAGTGTCAGTAGTATAGTAGAATGCACTCAGTCGACTAAGCAGTACGCACATGAGGGAAAGACAAGGTTCCTTATCAAGACCAGACAGTTTTGCAGATGAAATCTAACACAGTATTGAATGAAACTGTAAATTATTTACACAGAACCCTTCAAGTCCTTTGTGCCTCTAAACTATATCAGCTCTCCCGGTGAAACGTTAGACCTTTTCTTCTGTGCCCCTTGAGAGAATTGAAGTACTGCACATGGATGAAACTCTTTGCTGCAAGTCCTGACAATTTGGTATTTGGCCATTTGCTATTTTGTTTCGTATCTGACAAACGTCCATTTGGACAAGGATTTGTGCATTCTTCCCTCCTGCAAGGAAAGTGTTAATAGAGCAAATCTAAAATATAAGGGCTGCATTCTAAGCCTAACATTGACATCTACACTTTATCTGGAAAATAATATTAAGGAAATATTGCATCCAGGCTTGCAAAGGATTTTCAGATAAGTGGATCCAGACTAATGCATGTACTCTCACAGGCCACAAGGTGACCTTCTTCTGCTAATGAACACATGAAATAAAGAATTGATCTAAAAATACCAGCCGCTGAACTCTAGATGGCTTATAGGAGTTTAAATGGATTTAAGGCAACAAAAGCTTCTTGTTTTATTTAACCAAATTACTGGCAAATTATTGCAGACTAACGTAAAACAAGGCAACATGATAAAATGTTTCAACCTTTGGACAAGGAGTCATTCTGTGTAAGCAGTGTAAGAAATCAGCTCATGAATTATGGCGTACACCATTCCTCATGCAAAAGATCCGAACTGGGAGAAAATACAGATTGCTGTGCATAGTAAAAAAAAAGATTTTTAGGAATCTTAACTGTGATCCTGGGTGTATCTAACTTGAAGGGTTACCATAAGGCTAATTATAATGTTTTTTACACTGCAAGAAATCATGTTGAGAGTTTAATTAAAGGAAAGACTCAGCAACTGCGTGGAACCTTCTCTATACAATAACAAGATGTACATTTTATTCAGTGGTGTTGGGGAATTCCAGATAAAAGAGATTGTGAAACTCTCAGAACAGGTATTGTAGTATTATTAATGCAACAGATCTTCTAGCCTGGGGTGCTACTCTTTCATGGAGATGTGTCATATCTCTGTATTGTTTCATGGATTTTCTACTTAGTACATTTGTGATGGTACAGTATTTGGTGTTTAGTGCCTGCTAGTTAGATGCTTATGGTAGGAGTTACTAAACTTCCCCTGACAACTTCTTAAGAGAATCAAGTGTTTCTTGTGCAGTTTTCCACAAATATATTGCAAGCTTAAGCCCCAAAGTCACTTTTTGTGGTATCATAGCTAGAGGACGGACACAAATCCTTCTTTCTTGAAGGAGTCAGTTCAGTGCGGTTACACTGATTTTAGTGCAATTCTGAAGGAGGCTACACAACCGACTTTCCTGAAGAACTTATACTGTATATCAGGGTTCCCTGATTGCATTCACCTTAGTTGATGTGCTAATTGACTCACTAGGCTGTAAATGCAGCATTAACAAGCCAGTATATCACTACAGCCCTTAAGTGGAGGTTTCAGTGCAGTCCGACCAATCTGTCAAATGGGATTCGAACGCTCGTACATTGTACGATTTTTCATCCGACATCTGTCAGACAATTGATCGGCCAGGTTAAAAAATCTTTATCGCTCCCAGTGCACTCTGTCTATGTTTGCAGGGCCAGCAGGCAGCTACTCTTCAGTTTTGCTGGCAATATCACCTGAAATGGTAGATGGACAATTTATACAATCTGTTTGAGATAATTGTGGTCTCACGATGATGATCGGATCTTTTAAAAACCTTTACGTCTATGGCCAGCTTGAGCCTAAGCGGGATCATGGCTCTAGCAAAGCATGAGATTTCCAATTGACATTACCTGTCTGATAGATTACAGCATCATGTGTCAGTCAGACCCTGCTGTCCTTTCAATCCTGCTTTGCCCATGTCGCACATTTACCAAAGTGCAGATTTTGGACTTTTAAAAACTTGTTATTTCTTTTTATTTGAAGACTTTTATGCTCAGCATTGTAATATTTACCCTGTGGTAATTTATTAAACACATTTTACGCTATTATATTGAAGCATTATAAAATGATACAATAACAAATATCTTTCACTGGATTATAAAAGGGAATTCTCATTTTGAAATGGGACTTTTATGATTCTAAAAGCTCCAGCATAGCAAAACCTATAAATAATGCTCACCAATAACATGAAAAAACTGTATGAAAAATAGCATCCTAGACCAATGGGATAGAGGCAAGGTAGCACATTGACAACAATGCTCTGCATGCGCTTTAGTCAAAACCAACTAATCTGATCAGATTTTTATGTATGCATTTTGGAAATGTCAAGTAAAATATGTGTTGGTTCTTGTTTGGGGGCTGTTATGGAATGTCCCTAAACAAAACCCTTGTAGTAATCTCTGTTTATGTGGACATTTTAGTTAAGGGCATTTCTACTGTTTTGCCATTTGTCTTATAATTCCTTATCCTGTTCCTGTTTGCTACTTCCTGTCTAAGCTGAGAGCATGGAGTAGGCCAGTCATACCCAGGGCCACCGTTAGAAATCACGGGGCTCCGTACAACAAAAAGTTCTGGGTCCCGCCCACACGGACATCAGCGCTAAAAACAGTAACCCCTCACACACATATTGATGGTCAGGGCTCCCTTATAAGTAAAAAAAAACATTGGTGCCAGGGCCCCCCATAAAAATTTTTTTTTTTTAAAGCATTGGTGCCAGGGCCCCTCTTACAAGTTAAAAAAAATTGGGGCCCCAAAAAATATTTAAAAAAAATACCTTGGCACCAGGGCCCCCTTACAAGTAAAAAAAAAAACAAAAATTATTTTAAAAGAATTAGTATTAAAATAAAAAATTGGTGTCAGTAGAATTGAACTCCTGGCTTGAGGATTTCAATTATATTGTAGCTGTTTTTGTGACATTGGGTATTTTCGCCACATCAGGACTTCGGTGTCAGCTCCTTGGGGTCTTTCCGCCGCTCCAAGACTTCGACTGTTTGGCACTTCATGCTGTTTGGGACATTGGAAGGCAGCATACCTTCAGTGCTCATAAAGGGGGCCCGGTACTTCGAAAAGTGCAGCACTGCTGGGCCCCCCTTCAGGCCCGGGACACTTGTCCCCCCTGTCCCCCCCTGATGGCGGCCCTGGTCATACCTGTCATATAGTAAATGTACCAGAAATACTGTGCTTTTCTGACTGCTTCACCTGAACTAACACAGCAGTAATGATATAACCCATTGATTTCCCAGTAATTTATCACACCCTAGGGTTACATCATTTGCTGAATCCATTGATTGCCCACAGATCTTCTCCCTTATGTCTGTACATCTGGACATGGTCACACCAGAACTGTGTTTGGAAGCCCCTGTAAATGTTTGCTGGAATCTGGCTTAGCTTTGGATGCAGAATTGTGGAAGAAGGACTGGAGCAGTTGAAACTGTGGTCGACTGTGGAACTATGTTATTCTATGAATCATTTATAGTTGCAAATAGTTCTATCGCACAGGGTGGATTGATTTCTTGTGTGGTGTTGCTTCAAGCAAGTGGAAGCAATGTGTAAAGTAAAATGTAATACAAACAAGACATGAGTACAGATTGGGCTGCAGACCAGCCAGTCTTCTTCACCTCAATGGCACAGGGTGCTGAGAAAGTTATTCACTACTGGATTTATCTTTATGTTCCTTGGAGTCATCTAAAGTTTTACTAATGACAGCACAAGTTATAGCTATAGTGGAGCTGGTGATGACTGCTCTGACAAGGTAGACTACTGTATAGGCACTAATGAAACCAGGAGCTGGGCTGCCTCATTGAATTTCATGGTGGAAGTCTTGCTTTGAGAAAAGCAAACCTTTATCTCACAGGCATAGGGGTACCAGGGTTTTACTGAAAAAACACATTGCAAAATGTCTGCTGGTTTTTAAATCCAAAACTGGTGGAAGTATTTGTATGTGTGGTCATGCAGTGTCCATAGGTATTTTTAACAAAGAATTGAGTTTTTAGGGATTTTATTTATGTAGAAGGGTAGGACTGTAGGACAGCCTATAATAAGAGCCCATACCCTGTCAGTGGACTAAAAGCAAAGATTTCATTGGTGGGTCCCCACAGCCACCTGCGCTTAGGCAGGTGAACTAGAATATATTACAGCAGGCAATAAATAAATTATCTGTACCTACCAACGTAGGCATGGGGTCCAGGTACACTGCTCTGAACTAACTGGCAGAAAAACATAAATATAAAAGTGATTGAAAAATGAGCCATTGTAAAAGTTTTTTTATAGAGAGAAAAAGAGAGAATTTATGTATGTATGGGTGTTTTGTAGAGCTCTTCCAGATGAATAAAATGGGGCTTCTGCATCAGTAAAAGGGATTGTTCACCCATCAGATAACTTTAAGGCGCAGATTTACTATTGGTCGAATTCGAGGGTGAATTTACCCTCGAATTCAACCAATCAAATTGTGGTCGAATTTAAATCCTTTGAATTCGAATATCAAATTCGAAGGATCGATCAATTGAACGATTTGAATGATTCTAAAAATATTATAAAACCCCTATGGGAGCATTCCATAGGGTTTAATAGCAATTCAGTAGGTTCAATCTGGCGAACTAGGCAGTCGAATAAAAATTTAAAGGGCAAGTAATTCAACTGACGAATATTCGAATAGAATTTTATTCAAATTATTCGAATCATTCGATTCAATCAAATTTTCAGAATTCGATGGTCGAAGTGGCCTTCAGAAATATTCAAAATTCTAATTCGAATCTTTTCGAAAATTCAATCGAATTCCGAATCATTCATGTGAATTTGATAAATCTGCCCCTAAGTATGATGTTGAGAGTGATATTCTGAGACAATGTGCATTTGGTTTTAATATTATATTATTTGTGGTTTTTGTGTTATTTCGTTTTTTTATTTAGCTGCTCTCCATTTTGCAGTTTCAGCAATCTAGTTGCTAGCATCCAAAATACCCTAGCAACCATGCATTCATTTAAATAAAAGTATCCAGAGAAGTAAAAATTGTGTGTGCTTCAACCACTTGTATAACCCTTGTGAAATGAGTGCAAAGCAGTCCAGAAACCCTTGCCAGGGGTTACATAGGCATACAAGAAAAAAATGCTGCTGCAGCACCTGTTGCAAAATTGAAAGGTTGAATTTATTCTCACCCTTTCTCAACTGAGAAAAGTTGAGAGTAAGCCCTAAATGTTGCCTGGTTGTCTGATCTAATCATTTCAACCTTTCACTATTTGCAACAAAAAGGTGCTGCAGCAGTATTGTTTTCTTAATTTGTATAAAAGTCTGGAATATGAATAGGAGAGGGACTGAATAGAGAGATTAGTAATAAAAAGTAGCAATAACAATACATTTGTAGCCTTACAGGGCATTTGTTTTTGTTTTTTCTACTTGAATGCTGGTAAGAGTCAGGAGAAGAATAATTCAAAAACTAGGAAAAAGAAAAAATGTAGGCCAGTTGAAAAGTTGCCTAGAACCGTCCATTGTATAACAACTTAGTGAACCACCCCTTTAGGGCAGGGGCACATCAGGGGGGGGGGGGTAGTCGCCTGGCAACTAATCACCTCTTTTTACAGGACGTCAACTGCTTTCCCGACAGCTTGAATGAAAAATCACCAGCGGGATAGCACACGCGGTGCTTCGTTTTCCGAAGTCACCTGAAATTTCCTCACAAGGTAACTTCGGGTGACTTTGGAAGATGAAGCACTGCGAGTGCCATCCCGCTGGTGATTTTTCATTCAAGCCGGTGGGAAGACAGAAAAAGGCAGTTTCTGGCCTGTGTCCCTGCCCTTAAATGTTTATAGCAGATGAAAGATCTGATTATGGGCCATGGCCAAAAGTCCCTTTTGTTCATGACTGATCCTGCCCTGTATTTAGGTCCTGCTTATCTGAAGATATGTGCTAAGCTGATTACACCAGCAGGTTAATGGGGCACAGAGACTGCTGAAACTCTGTAAGCAGCTGAAAGAACTTTGCCCCATTCATACTGTTAGCAGGGTGTGCTGCCATTCACCTACTGATACCAACATGGGGTACATCACGCTCATCATACTAATATCTCAAAAAGAAGCTTTAAGGCAGACTTATAATTGTTGGGGTTCCCTCCGTATCCTTGAGAAAGGCCCCAAGGGGGGCCGAAACGTTGGAAACACATGCAAATAAAAGTGATTTGATTCACAGCATAAAGAAGTCTGGAGTGCGGTTCTTCACATTCAACTGTGATGCTCACGGGTAGGCTACACGCTAAGAGAAGGAGGATGGTAGGGAGCGGAGGAGGCGCGTGGTGATTCAGCGCGTCCACATCATTATTGGAATGTGACACTAAGGCTGCTGGGAATTGGGTGACGCAAGACGATCCGGGCTGTTTGCCGACTTGGAGAGCGAATGATTATACACCGGTGGATGAAGGTGGATCGCGGTTTTTCTACACACACGGGATGCTCACAGTAGGTTCTACTCTCACATTTCGATGCACGAATTTTAGATACAAACATCAACTTTTAATATAGGAAGTATGTTTTATTCAGATATTTTGAGCACAGTATAGGATTATAACCTTTAAATCACGCTATCTATGCCTATATATGTATTGGGATTTGTTTACATAATTTTAATCATGTGATCTATATCCATCAGGGCACTCGGTCACAAGGTGATGACATCACTGGGGTGGGTTTGGCGCCAAATTTTACTTATTTAAATGTGTTTTTCACTTGTGTAAGATTCTCTATTTCTCCTGAGGACGGCTCCAGTCAGGATGCCGAAACGTTGAGAATAAATATTGATACCTTTTTCACTTTAAAGTAGTCCTGGATGTGCGGTGTGTTCGGTGCTTGTATGATTTTTTTTTACCAGCACCCAGGCAGTTGATAAACGTTTTGAGTGCACCAGTGTATGGACTTTATATATATATATATATATATATATATATATATATATAGTTTCACATGAAACATTTGTGACAATGCAATGTTACAGCAGGGGTCTCTCATCTTAAGACAAATCCTGTGACAATGCAATCACTAGTAGGCAGAATCATGTAAAATCCAGTCTTTCTTGAGATTTTCTGCAGGTTGAAAAGAGTAGAAAAACATTTGAAGGCTGTAAGGTTTAAAGTTTATTCAACATATAAAGAGAAATGGAAGAAGTCAGAATAATGTCAGGCTGGACATAAAATACACAGTTAAGTGCTATTTAATAAAGGTGAAACATCTTAAAATAATCTTGCAGAGTTTCGGATAAGGCCCTTTTCCCAGTGGAGACAATGCTTTTGGCGAGTTACTAATCACTGCGATGTCTGAGCATGCCTACAGGCCACGGCATGACTTACTATTACATAAATCTCCGTCACAAATTTATTGCCACAATTTATCAGCTCTTGCTGCTGAATGGCCAAGTAGTTAATTTTAAAAGTGAAGTGCTGCTATTTTCATTAATACCTTAGTGCTAACTAGCCATCAAAACTCTCTGCAATTAATACCATGCCATTGTAGGTTTTAACCAATAAATATTTTAGCCCTGGCTTTTCTTTGACAGGTAAAATACATTAGGCTGTCCTATTACCTTAATAATGTTTGCCTGCTTTTATTATTCCCTTATTGTCTGATGCACTTAGAATTTAACAAAACACTCAATAGGGACAGATATTTATGGATGGGATGTTATTTTATGACACTGTAGGGTTTTTTTTGAGCCATTATCAGCAGAACCTTAAATATCTGAAATAGAATTGTGAAACTAAAGGCTTTGATTTTCAATATGAGTATTAAATGGTCTTCACATAATCCCAAACAACCGTTTTTAACAAGGCCATTAATTAGAATTGTTATAGTCTACACCCTGTATGTAATAAAAGGCACAATGTTTGCCCTGCTGCAGTAACAGATAATGACCAATAAGATGTATGTGATTAAACAGATGATCAGTTGCTATAGATGATATGAAGTGTAGCAAACTTTGCACCTTATATTGGGTGCTATGGGTCACAGAACCTATGCACAATGTGTACCTTTCTATTACAAATGGGAGATAGTCTGCACTTGCCTGTCTGACACATGGAGTAAATAATATGTATGGTGTGAAAAAATTGTTCACAGTTTGCCAGGTTTTTATTCTATGTGTGTAATTTTTCTAAATTACAAAAATAATTTTTGTCTTCATCACAGTGTAATTAAGTTTTAGGTAATCTAGTTATAAAATTCAGCTGGGTCACAAAAGATAAACACAAATAGGGGGCTTCTAGTGCAGGGAAGTTATTCCTAAACACTACGGGAAGAGCTACTTTTGTATGTGGGACTGTGTGTCATTTTTGGGTGTGTTGGCATGTAAGAAGAAATTATGTTCCTTTATAGGAAATTGCTGGGGAGAGAAGATATGATGCTTCACTATAGTATATTGCAGGGGGGAGAGAAGAAAAGATGCTCCTCTAAAGGGATTGATAGGGGGAATATATACAATGCTTCTCTATAGGGGATTGCTGGGGGAGAGGGTATAGCCCTCCACTATAGGGGATTGCTTAGGAGAAAAGATATGATGCTCCACAATAGTGGGTTGCTGGGGAGAGAATATATGATGCTTCTCTATAGGGATTTCTGGAGAGATAATATACAGTGCTTCACTATACGGGATTTGTTTCTTTTTTAGCTTCTCAGAAAATAACCCAACCCTGTTATCATGTAAATTAATTGACTAATATGACTCTGTTGAAACGAGTGTACTGTGTCCCACCACAAGTGTAAATGTACCTTAAAGGAAAACTATACCCCGAAAATGAATTTTTGAGCAACAGATTTTATATCAAATCAAGTAACATATTAAAGAATCTTACCTACCTGGTATATATATTTAAGTAAATATTGCCCTTTTACATATCTTGCCTTGAACCACCATTTCATGATGGTCTGTGTGCTGCCTCAGAGATCACCTGACCAGAAATATTTCAACTCTAACTGTAACAGGAAGAAGTGTTGAAGCAAAAGACACAACTCTGTCTGTTAATTGGCTCATGTGACCTAACTTTATAGTTTGTTTGGTATGTTTGTGTGCACTGTTGAATCATATGATCCCAGGAGGCTATCCTTATTTTTTAAAATGGCAATTATCTATTTATGATTACCCAATGGCACATGCTACTAAAAAAGTATATTATTATGAAAATGGTTTATTTACATGAAGCAGGGTTTTACATATGAGTTGTTTTATGCAACATCTGTTTATAGAGACCTACATTGTTCGGGGGGTATAGTTTTCCTTTAAGTGCAAATTCCTTCTGCTTCCCGGCAGTTTGCAGAATGAAACAGTTTTATCTGGTGCTAATTATTTGGGTCAATATCAGTGCTGATCTTTGCAATCTCTTTAAACACATATGCCTGATAAAGTCAGCTTTCCACTTGATTTCAAAGGTGTATTTACAGTATCTTATTCATACACTAATCCAGGACCCAGAGAACGGAATTCACAAATATATTAAAAATGTGGTTTTCAAAAGGTTGGTACCATATTGTAAAACTGTCCATTAACAGAATTAGTTTATGGATTTTTTCATAATGCCACCAAATTTTCAAAAGTGTCATTTAAACAGTAAAAAGTGTCATGTGTGCCTCAAACCTTCAGCAAATAATGCTGCAACATTTTTTCCCAGCATTGTCATTGTGGCACCAACATTTTGGATGAAAATCATCTTGTTATACAAACATAACCACACCCACAGCGACATTTTTGCTAAATTGTCAGTAGAGGAGAAAAAGATGAGGGAAAACTGAATCTGTGATTTTGTCTGTGACATTTTTCATGAACTTTTTCTTAACGTGAATTCCATCTATTCATGAATGGTGTTAATGCAGCAGCAATTTTGTATTGAATATTATGCGTATGTTTCATGTGTTACAGCGCAGCATACGAACATTAATGGTTGTGGAAGTGTTATTGAAATAAATGTTATACCCTGTCCCTCTGCTTCCTGTGTTAATTGGTCTAGCACACTTTAGACTATAATGAACAATGAATTGGCAATTGCACTGAACTGAAATGGTTTTTAGATTTCCATATTCTAATAATAATTTTATATGTAATGGAAGCTGCTCTGTAATTCATATATATGGATATGGATATGGAAATGTCCCGCGAATGTGTTTCTATCCCTGGAGCAAATCACTGACACCAGGGAACCTTCCACATTCTACTCCGGGGATTGAGCAAAAGCTTTCTGTACAAGTAGGTATGGCAAGTGGAAGGATAGCTTTAGGTTATGATACTGTACAGACAGTCCTTCAATAAATCTGTTTCTGCTAGTATAAATGTGCAACTACCTTAAATCAAAACAGAAAAAAAAAATCACCCTTTGCTACAACATGGTCCTTGGCTATGTGTTAGTCTTTGAATAAATGAATAATGGGAAGCTGAAATCTGTCTTTTCAAAATGTATTAAAATCAGCCAAGGTCTGTCAGCCGTACACTAAGCCAATGTCCGGTGGAACACCGAGGTCGTGAGTGTCCTGTGGTTGATAAAACTTCATGCAGACATGCTTTTAATATTGTGGTTGTGTTAGATTAATCATTCTCTTTCATCTGCTTATTTTAGGAATGATTACGTCCAACATTTGCCCATGGGTAAATCCTAATGAAGTACTCTTAAATATAAAAAAAAAAGGTTCTATAAAATCAATCAATCATTATCTGAGAGGCTGGGAAGACAAGAGTGCCTTTATATTAGACACATCACAACTGCACAAGAGAAGAATTGAGGCTGGAAATATAGAAAGAAAATCCCAAATTAAGAGGTCAATACTTTCTTACAGAAATGTTGTTCATGAGTGTTTGCACTGCAACTAATACAGTCTATGACAGCAGCAACGTACTGATGCTATAGTCTACCAGTACAGGGTTCTCTTTGATCTGTGCAGTGTTTTCTGCCAATATACAGTATAACAAGATCAAAAAAAGAAGCTTCTGTGGAAAAGGTTCTTCAAGGTTGTGGCATAATGTATATTGATGCCTTCTCACCAATAAACTAATTTGACTATTAATCCAACTGCTATATGAAAAAAAAAAAAAAAAAAATTATTATTAATCCAACTATTGGAGCAATGTAGTATAGAGGCCATATCTGACTAATATCTCTTGTACTACTAAACAGTTCATATAAATAATACGAGAGTGCAGGGGTCCCCGACACATTTCACCTATGAGCAGCACTGAGATGTAAAAAGTATTGGGGAGCAACATAAGCATAAAAACTATTTGGTAGCCTCTATATGGACTGGCAGCCTACAGGAGGCTCTGTTTGGCAGTACATCTGGTTTTCATGCAACCAGAACTTGCCTCCAAGTCTGGAATTCTGGAATGCTTTGAGGCCACTGGGAGCAACATTCATGGGGTTGGGAAGCAACATTTCTCATAGGCCACTGGTTGGGGATCACTGATCTAGTGTGTGCTGACAAAGGCTTATCCATAAAATGGGCTGCAAACATATACCAGTAGCTGTGTATAGCCATATGCGCTTGTGTCTTTACATTATGGCTTATTTTCCTAAAGCTGAAAATTGACTTAAGGTAGGCATATACACATTGGAGAAGATTTATTATGTGGTGTAAAAAGAGGTGGGATAATTTGCCACACATCAGCGGGCTTTGTAGTGTTAAAAAAAAGCATAATTATTTTACATGTTTTTTCTTGGAGTGACTTCCATGCTCCATGTGTGTGCCATACTCTGCCTGCCCTATGCTCCTTGTGTGAACCATACTCTAACTCTAAACTCTACGGGGCAGATTTATCAAGGGTCGAAGTGAAAATTCACTTTCGAAGTGAAAATACAATTTTGAAGTAATTTTTGGGTACTTCAACGATCAAACCTGCTGAATTGCTGTTTTAGCCTATGGGGGGCCTCCTATAACCTTTATGAAGTCTTTTTGAAAATTTTGAGCATTCAAATTGGAATCCGAACGAAAACGGTTGAAAATTGAAAATGGTTCCTTTTCTATAAAAAAAACACTTTGAATAAAATTCGATGGACAAATTTTGCAGTTTTTTCACTTCGAAATTCGACCCTTGATAAATCTGCCCCTAAATGTTTTTATTACATATGAGTTATAAGTGATAAACCATTTGGTTTTTTGGTGTGCTATACCCATTCATATGGACATGGTTTTGAAAGTTCTTGTGGTAACATGGATGTGGTTTAAAATGGGTGTGGTTTAAAACAGGTGGTCAAGACTGACTTCCACTATCGGCCCTCCATCACCTACGCCAGAAAAAGTCCAGCCTTCATTACCACAGACGTTGAACAGCACTAGGCTAATTTTAATAATGATTTATTTTATTAAATGATTAATGATTTTTGTTGCATCCTTGGCATATTAACTGTAATTTCTAATTCATATACATATTAACCATATATTATAATTTGCATTCAATCCAACCCTGACTTGTGTTAAATGTTCATTTAATGTTGATTATCTGATCATCCCATCCACTCACTGATTTCATCATTTCACAACTAAAATTTTTAAACCTGTTTGATCAACTGTTGGGACAACTAGGACAGAACAATCATACATTTTATGAACCCATTAATGCAACAATAAATAGATGAATTTATTGAATTCTTCTAAAATCAGATATTTCAGAAGACGAAATCTGCCCTTGTATGGACATCTTCATAGTCATTTCAATATTAATTTTTTGTTTTTTGAAGGTTATTGAATATGGTCTGGGAATTGGATAATTCTGAGTGCTGACATTACCTTCTGCATACACTGGGAGACTATATGTCAATATGGACTATAACTTACAAGAAAGGTAATACAGACGTCTCAGATCTTCCTAAGGCTCCCACTTTTTTGGGGATTATTGTACTTTTTAACTTTTCTAATCATGTATTTCACTGATGAATTATATTTTTTGGTATGTTCACAATGAACTTCATATAGATGGACTTGTTTGTATATCATTTTTGCACACATAATATTTATGGATAATTGTATCTAACCAGATGGATCATGGGAAACAAGACAAATAATGGACACTATTCTGTGAGAAATGGAAGGATTTGTTAACTGGACAATTGATTGACACATGGTTCAAGAATGTCATTGACTGAAAACTGTTGTTCCCGCCCAAAACCTCCCCTGGCCTTTCCCCACCCCCACTTACTACTATTTAACACTGAGGGGCAAATTTACTATTATTCCCCAAAATAAATTCGACCAAATTCGCAATTTGATAAGCATTCGACCATCGAATTCTTATCGAATTGTTTTAGGCTATCATTTTGCTCGATATCCGATTTCTCTAAGAATTCGTACGATCGGATACAGATCGTTCGATTTCACGATGAAATCGTGAAATTTCATTTGAGCGTCCGAAAAATTTGCATGATTTGAATGCTCCGATCGTACAAATGGTATTCGAGCAGGACTTAGCCTCAGAAGCCTATGGGGAGCTTCCCATAGGCTTCTATTAAAATTCGGTTCAATCTGGCGAAGTAGGCAGTGGAATAATTTTAAAATTTTAAATCCTTCGATCATCGAATGATCGAATTATCAAATATCCGATCATTTGATCTATTCAATCTATTCGATATCCGAAGAGGCCAAATTTGCATATCTGATTTCACGAAAAATTCGTACAATCGGTATTCGATCGAACTTCGATCATTTAGATCATAAATCGGCCCCTTTGTGTTTTGTATGATAACAGGCTTGATAAAGGGCCCTGTGAGACCTGAAAGTTGCCAATCTTTGTCTACCAAAGTTTGAGCCAATAAACATTAAGTAGCACAATTGAATGAACTTGTCAGTGTGCTGCAGTTCTGTGGACTTAGCAATATTCATTGTCATCTTTTTGTGAAATTAATTTCTGTTTAAAGTCTTCCGTTGTTATGGTGGCCAAAATTTGCATTTCATATAAAGTTTCACTGCAATTGCACATTATTTAATCCCATGACACCAACACAGAAATGAAATACCAGGAGCACTACTAGGGACAACGGGCACCGTCATCTGTAAATCCAAGAAAATATTCCTATACCTCTTTTGGTGACCAGATGAGAACCACAGTCGGATCATTTCTACCTCTTTCCCAAGCCTTATGTAGTATATGTACCCCATGTGAATGCATTAAAGGGTTGAACCTCATCCAACTGTGGCCCACATTCATATAAAGATGGTTTCAAGACTAGCACTTGTCTTGAAAAATGTCCTGCTTAAAGTGTTCTTGTTTACTACAGTTTTTTTGTATTCTTGCCTTGAGCAAAAGTTCAGCAGTTGTATATGTCACTATGCAATTTGTGTGTATCTGTGTGCATATGCAAGTATGATAAACAACTACGTAAGCAGAATTGCCAAGACTTGTGGTTTGTGCCATGATGTTTTTAATAAAGTCATTTTAATAGAAGTGCACTGAATCCACTATTTAAGATCGGACCCCTGAATCCTTTGTGAAGATTTGTCCAAATACCAAACCAAATCAGGGAGGGGGAAAAAACTGTGCATAGTCACACGATTTAAAAAATTTGGATTCAGTTAAGCCAGGCATTAGGATTATACCAAATCTGAATCCTGCTGAAAAAGGTCCTGGCTGAATACCAAACCAAATCCTGGATTCGGTGCATCCCTAAAAAGAAGTCATGTGCAATGATGGAACATGTACACATTGAGTAAGAAATTCTATTTAATATACAATGGCATCAGCGAGAGAATAAAAACTATGGAACATACTAGTCGTATAGGAATTTAAGAGGTAGGGAATTATTTATATAACACTTTTCTCCCATGGCACTCAAATCACTTTTTACAGTAAGCAAGGCACCCATTATAGGCATACTAAGTAACGGGGACACCGGGAGATGAAGTACCTTGGGTCACAAAGAGTTGCCTCAGGGAATTAAACTAGGGTTTATAGCATGAGATCCCCTATCAAAGGCTGATCACATAACCTCTAGGCCAGCTGAAAATGATCAGAGTGTGAGTAGTCATATATTCACATCTGCAGGAAACTGGAAACTAATGATAAAAGTCAGCTGATACAATATGGAGTAAGGAACTGGTATATGTTATTACAAGCTGCTCTGTACAATCTGTTTAGTAGATTGGTGTGTATTATAGAAGCCACTAATGCAGTGTACTTTCTAGGTTAATACAATTTTGATTTCTTTCAGTTTCCTCGTGTGGAGTTGGCTTGTTCCCATTACATGTATTTATAGATCATGTGACAAAGTAAATACTCTGACCCAACCACCTGCCTACATTGCAGTCGCTATTATTATCTCTTCTTTGTGTGTAAGTGGGGAAATAAACAACAGAAAGCCGCATAGCATTAGCAAATTTTTTTTATTTTCCTTTTTTGTTGCATAGGAAATGCAGTACTTGCTTCCAGTAATTGTAT
>CM044437.1:77593200-77610834 GCA_024363595.1 Xenopus borealis
TTTTTTTTTTTTTTTTTTGCCTCTTCGTTGAGACAGTTCTTGCAACGGTTCTGCAGATACTCTCAACTTTGCCCTAGAACAGCGTGATGCCAGTAAGTCTTAAAACACCAATCACTGCAAATTGCCTGTCTTTCTAATTAGGGTGGATGATGGATAAATATTTTATCCATTCAAAGGGTTAAATGACAGAAACTGAACTAGTTTATTTGCACTATAAATGGGCAAGTTTGAGAATAAGTCCAATAAAATTTTTACAAAGATGATCCCTGTATGCAACATCAGAAAGGAATACTAGTTAACTCTTCCATACCATGCTACAATCCCACATAACTATAGAACAGATTTTGTTTCCTGGTCCACTCTTGTTTTCTCAGGCCAATAAACTGCATGATCAAATGCAGGCTCAGTGGATCCTTTTCAAAATATTAGGGATGCACCGAATCCTCTATTTTGGATTCGGCCGAACCCCAAATCCTTCCCGAAAGATTTGGCCAAATACTGAACCAAATTCAAATCCATATGCAAATTAGGGTAGGGAAGGGGAAAATGTTTTTCACTTCCTTGTTTTGTGACAAAAAGTCACGGGATTTCCCTCCCTGGCCCTAATTTGCATATGAAAATTAGGATTCTGTTCGGCCAGGCAGAAGGATTCAGCTGAATCCGAATCCTGCTGAAAAAGGCTGAATCCCGAACCGAATCCTGGATTCGGTGCATCCCTACAGAATCTCTGAAACACTTATGATACAATAATAACCACCAGCTACAATTCTAGTTTTCAAAGCTATCCACCTGAATTTGCTAAGAAGCAATTATTCAAACTGTTCCCTAAAAGGGAAAACACACATAATTCAGTAGTGTTAATTGCACATAAACAAGCAAGGGAAACAATTTGCCCACAGTACCCACAAAAGACTGAGTTTGTGCTCTAAATGGAAACAATGTCTGATATATATACAAAGACTGCCCATCTGTTCTACAGTTTTGTTGGGTTACCCATTATGACCTTTGGGTATGTATGTGTCTAGTTTGCAGCAGTCCAGAGGGCTTTTGCACACACAAAAATGGCTGCACTCTTGGCAGCTCCATTAAACCACTTCTTTATTTTTCCTAAACCTGTTAACCTGTTTAGTTCTGAACAGAAATAAAGGGATTCTGTCATGTTTATGGTGTAGTGTAATAATTAACTCTACCATGTAACCCAACAAGAGTTTTTCTTTTAGTTGTAACATTTGTGTGTAGGCAGCCATCTCAGGTCATTTTGCCTGATCATGTGCTTTCAGAAAGAGCCAGTGCTGCACTATGAAACTGCTTTCTGACAGGCAGTTGTTTCTCCTATTCAATTTAACTGCAGGTGTTGCAATGGGACCTGGAATTTTACTATTGAATGCTGTTCTTATGTCTACCAGGGAGCTGTTATTTTCCCATTGTTCTGCTGATGGGCTGCTGAGGGGGGGAAGGGAGGGGTGATATCAACTTGCAGTGCAGCAGTAAAGAGTGATTGACGTTTAACAGAGCACAAGTCACATGACTGGGGGAACCTCGGACAAGCCCCATCTCAGATATCAAAATTAAATATTAAAAAATCTGTTTGCTTTTTTGAAAAAACAGATTTCTTTGTATAAGTCTGCTGGAGCAGCAGTATTAAATGATGTGTTTTGGGGAAAAAACATGTTTATCCCTTTAAGTGTAAAATATGTAGAGCAACACAAATATCATGGGTTATTCATTAGCACTAAACTAGGATGGCAGGTTTCTGTGTGGGCATATTTACTATAGTTCTATCAATGGAGTCCTGACAGTTTCACATCAGTTCAAATTTTAGACTGACAGCCAGTGAGTTTTTTAAGGTGGTACATCTGCAAAGCATTACATACTCTCACAGATGTGCTTTTACATGAGCAGTGCTGAATTACAACAACCTAGAAAATGATATGCGCTATCTTGCAATTGATGACTTTTTGGGGCTGATTTACTAAGGGCCGAATTTTAGAAGTAAAAAAACTTCAAAATTCGACCCTCAAAGTTTTTTAAAAGGGCTTTTTCTATCAAAAATTTACCTATTTCAATCGAATAGGTCCATTTTCGATTGAATAAAAAATTGTTAGAATCATTCGAATCAAACGATTTGAGCGATTCTCTGCAAAATCCTTTGAATTCTTGGAACTTAGAAAATTTTTCAGGACAAGTTCTATGAGGTCCCCCATAGGCTAAAATGACAATTTGCCAGCTTTAAGCTGGCGAATAGTCGAAGTTGAAGGATTAAGGGCAAGTACTTAAAAATTTGAAATTTTTTCAATGCAAATCGAATTTTGGGCTATTCGATAGACGAAGTAGCCGTATATTTCTTAGAAATTTGAATCTTAAAACTTAAAATGTTATTTTATATTAGTAAATGTGCCCCTTTGTGTTATTTATTGAAGTAGCAAGGAAAATTTAATTCAATAAATTCTATGTAATCTAAAATTGCTTGGCAACCAAATATGCCAACATATTTCAAATCCCCACACAAATGGGAAGAAAGCATTATAAACATCACAATGAGCATGGCATAGTACAAGTGCCATTATTAAGAAGCAGGCTGAGAAGTGTCTGTATCATACCTAAACATAAGTTGCACTTCTCTATCCTGTTTAACAATACTCCTTAGTCCTTCTCTTTCTAGTGTTCAAGGTGAAACATCAAAAAGAATTCTGCAGCCCACTACAAGATCTTAGCTTTCCTTTCTCCAGTCAAATGAAGAAGTAATCTCATCAGGTTGAAAAGTGCTGACTAAGGATTTAATAAAGTGCCTGCAGATGTGTGTCATCTCTAAGGTATTCAGCTCATGCAAAGCAGTTCCACACCGAATGTGCTTATAAAATCCCATTTAACCATTGCTAACTGAAGTCGGTTTTACTGTCCTCTGAGGACACTTTTCCCCCCTTCTTAATTTACTGCACCATGAAAGTTAAAGCTCTGATCTGCTAGTGTCTGAGGACAGTAGTAAGATTTTATGAACCATAAACAATATATACTCCACTGAATCCTAAACAGGAAGTTCACCACATAAATACATCTGTCTGATAGCGACCGCCCAATTTGACAGACGAATACAAAGCTGGTTTTGACACTGCAATCATTCATGCTGAAACTGCAGATACCATAAAAAGAAAGCTTATAGACTGCGCAGCATGTAAATTGCTGTGAAACTGCCATGGTGCTTACTGGGCCTTTTCAAGATGAAGGCGGCAGCTTGTAATGACTGGGGAAGTGATAGATACATTGAAATGAGCGAGGGCAATAAAGGGTACACTGCTGGTTCACTGCTGTCCCACCTCCACTCAGTCTGTCCCAATCTCCCGTGTGATTACATTTCTTTAGCGTGCCATCCACAGGGCACAAGGCTCAGTAACAGAACTTTCTCTAAACTAGTACTTACAGGGTTTCAATTCATTTTGCAAGGGGTGCAGCTCTGGGCTTGCACTTTATAAAGAAAGTGGAATCCAAATTAGATAGGTTCAGGTAATCAGCACCAGTTACATCATTCGTCCAGATTTACCTTTAACACCTTCAACATGAAACTGGCATATTTCCCAAATGGAGTATCTCTCTAGTAACATTATCAGCCTTTGTACACTATTGGCTGGACAGATAAATGAAGAGGGACAGATGTTGAGAGAGGTGAAGATTTTTTTTTAATTGATTATATTTAGAAATTTTCCATGAGATGAAGCTCATGTTATAGTTCCCCTTTTTAAATCACCATTAAAAGGAAAGTAAAATCTGTTTTTCTCTTATAGTTAAGGGTTGTTTTGCTGCTATAATAGCTGTTATGTTATGTTATATAAGTGGTTTCCAATATAGCTCAATTAAGGTCATTGTTTGCTCTCCTGTGCATACATGGTTTAGACCCCCTAAAATCAGAAGCAAAAGGGTTGTGTTAGAGAAATCCAAGAAGAACAAGTGGGTATAGTTACATAAATTATTTAATCAGCCCCTCATTTCCTTTACTTCAATAGGAATAGTTGTAAACACAGACCACATTTCTAACCAATTACTGAAAATGGCAAGGATGACAGCCCAAGTTGGAGTTATAAGTTATGTAAAACAATAAACCATAATTTGTTGAATTTAACAGGCAGATAATTAATTAAGCTTAATGTCAGAGAAATATGGGTAGTTTGTCAAGGCAACTTTTAGCATACTGTGGTATCTTCCGATGTGGTCACAGCCATTGAATGTTAAAGGGAAATTTTCATTAATATGCACATTGGTGCTACAGTGGATGCTTTAAAGCTATTTGCACAAACAGGTTACCCTTTAAATGAAAAATTATTTATCAGACATTACCACCAGCGATGTGTGCCTTGGCTTCATTCATCTTGTTAAAAGAACCTCCCAGAATGTTCTGCTAACATTTGATTTATTTCTCACATTTCTAAGATTATATTCAAATATTTGAGGCGACTAAATACAGGTTGAGGTTTGGGGACTTCATATCAACTAATGAAAGTATCATGATTCATTGTATTTTGTTTAAAAAAAAAAAAAAACCCCATGGAAGTGTAATCCCAAAGAACAGGATGAAGCCAGAAAGTAGAAAGAAGAAAAATTAGAGTTTCAGTAATTGAGTTAAATAAAACATTAAAACATGACTCTGATACTATTTTAGAAATTACAATTACTGCCCCTTTCTTTATCTTCCCATAATAATTAAATTTTGCAGGCAGATGTCATAAACCTGAGTTGCCAATAAAGAAGTAGGCAAACACTTAATGGTTCTGGTTATTGGTTAGAACAGTGATCCCCAGCAGTGGTTTGTGAGAAATATTTTACTCACTAATCTTTTGGATGTTGCTCCCATTGTCCCTAAAGCAACTGGTTATTTTAAAATCCCTGGCTTGGTTTGGTTGAATGAAATCAAGACTACCAAATCCCAATCCCAGCCCTTATTTGGCACCCCATGGACTTTTATGAGGCTTGTGTTGCTCCCCAAGGCTTTTTACATTAAACTGTGGGTTTGGCTATACAGTACTTGGTAGGACTTTCAGAGAAAAAAAGGGAAGAAAAGAAATTGGAAGAGAAGAAAGGGAAAGAGATACAAAAACTCTGAAGATGTGTGGTTTCAATAACAGACAATGCACACTATATTGACTATTTTCATATTATGAGAACATTGTTGCCCAAAAGAATATAAATTTTTTTTTTCATGAAACCTAACCTTTCCCAGATTCCTCATTTGACAAACCCATTGTGCTTCATGGCTCCAGACAGCTCAATGTTTTAAGCTGACATTTCAGCGAGTAACTGGCAATAATCATCTAGAAGTGCACTTTGCATGAACCATATATATAATTGTTGCACATGAAGACAAAACATTGTTGGGACCATATATAAATACAGGTACGGGACAAGTTATCCAAAATGCTTGGGACATGGGGTTTTCTGAATAACAGATATTTCCGTAATTTAGATCTTCATACCTTAAAGGAGAATGAAAATCTAGACACACTAGGGGGTGCCAAATGTTAGGCACCCCCAAGTGCTTGTATTGACTTACCTGCAACCCTAGGCCGGAGCTCCTTTCAGTAGAAAACTGCCCTGGCCAAGGGTTTTAATAGTGAGCACCACGGCGTGACCGACTTCCTTCTTCCTGTCTTCGCGCAGCTGCACATTAAAATGACAAGACGAACCTTAACTTTAAAGACGGCTTTTTTGTTCATCTGCGCATGCGTTAGTCCAGGGAAATGTGAAGACAGAAGAAGACGTGGTGCTCAATGGTAAAGCCCCAGGCCGGTGCAGTTTTCTGCTGATAGAAGCATCGGCCCAGGGCTTCAGGTAAGTCAACATTTCGTAAGCTAAGCCTAACATTTGGCACCCCCATTAAATAAATCCTATAGGCTGTTTTTGATTCCAATAAGGATTCATTATATCTTACTTTGGATCATATACAAGGTGCTGTTTTATTATTACAGAGAAAAAGAAAATAAAATTTGGATTATTTGGATGAAATGGAGTCTATTGCAGATGGCCTTTCCATAATTCGGAGCTTTATGGATAACAGGTTTCCAGAAAACAGATCTCATACCTTAACTCAAGTCTTAACATACCTTAATTTATGGTGGGTTATGGCTCTGAATGCATTTACCAAACAACAGTAACATCTAAAAACTTCCACTATATATGTAGGGTTTGTTGCTAGAATATAGCTTGTGCTCTTCATAGGGCATTCATTCCCTGTACATTTCTGCTCAAAAGCATACTTCTAGAACCTTGAAACAAAATGTCAAGCTCTACGGCCAAACAGTGAGGACTCCAGTGATGGTTCCCATAGCAGCCAATAAGAATTTTACTTTTGTTTCAAACATGTAGGTGACCGTTTAAATCGTATTGCTGATTAGTTGCTATTGGAAACATCACATATATATCTCCACTAATAGAATATACAGGAATTGTTTCCTTATTATTTGCACTGTCACTTTAGTTAGGAAACTGAAGGGGGAAAGTTATTTCCCCACACGGTGGCCTCTGGTATCTACAACAAGTGTGCTTAAGTCTTATGTAATGACACTGGGCAACCTTCACTATTATTTGGAATATAATGAGAAGAACTCCTATTAGGGGCACATGTTTGAAATGCAATCCACTGTCAATTGTATGGCTGGTACTCAGCATTCATATATTAATTATGCATGGTAACTTTAGATATAAAATGAGACTGTAGCTTGCTTCTTACTTTCAAGACAAGTGGTTCTTCTTAACTCTTTCAAGGCTCAAAGCTACATCAGAAAAATCATGGATTTATATAAAGCAATACACATGACCGTATTTCTAACTTTTGCTTTGTTGTTCTCTAAAAGCCATGCTATATTAGTTCTTGCTTATACCAAGGATGCCTATGCAATCTGTGTAACAGTAAAATCTCATGTCTGCAATGCATGGTAGCAACCTTTGTATAGCTGAAAAAAGGAGAAAAAATACTTAGACGAAAGATGTAGGGATGTAAAAACCAATCCCATTTAGCTTTTTTGTTAGGAAATGGCATACTACATAGATCAGAGACTTTTCATCCTATAAAACCCCCACTGTACACAAAGCACAGGAAAATGTGGAGGGGGGTATAAAAAGAGGGAGAAAAAAACCAAAAGCAGCTTAGGATGTGTTAACTCTGCTATTCTGTCGGCTTAAAGAGTATTTTATGCTTGATCAACAGCTCCCTTTTATTATGCCTTTCTTTCATTCATTCAAGACTTCAAAGAGCACAGCGCCAGTGTACCTGATCTTCCAGAGGAACTTGTAAGGGTGTTCTAAAGAAAACAGGGAATTGGGAGCCAGAGACCCCTGTGGACAAGGCAGTTCAAAGAGAATATTTCAACAATGATTACATTTTGTAAATCTTTTTAGCGAGGACAGCTTGTTTCCTGCTTTTTTATAAAAAAATAGATGGCAGCCATTAAACACAGTCCTGTGCAAAAGAGACTCTTCGGGGCTGTGATTCCACATTAAAAGAGGGTTTAAAAAGAGGTGGTCATACAGTGAGATAACATCTGATGCTAATGTTGATTCTCATTTAGTAATCACGATTGTATATTTCATTAGAATGCACAGACAGTAGACTTTGTAACCTGCTTTTCCAACTGGGTTGCTTCTCTTTCTTGTTTTCACTGTATCTGCACTGAACAGAAGATGACTGTATGACATGTTATAAATATAAAAAGATTTATAGCAAACACATCATGAAAAGGAAGAAATGCTCAGGAAAAGAGCATGCATGCTTGAAACTTTTAATTCTAGACCCTTTGACACAACAGCATCCTCAAACTGTCCTAAGCCTAAAGAACTAAAGAATTCACTTTGCAGTGGTGAAAATTATCTTTGCACTGGCGTAATTTCACCTCTCTTCTCCAGGTGAAACTTCTCCAATTCACAAAGAGCACGAGAACGTATTTTTGCAAAGAGAAATGTTCAGGTTGCCAAAATACCATTACAAAGATGGAGCAGTCACTTTAAAATCTCATTTTCAACATCACTCTTTCCATTCTAATTTTCTCCATGGCGACAATTCTCTAGAGAATTTTCCCTACCAAATATACTGGCGAATTTTCAGAGAATTTATGCCAGGAGAAAATTCACAAAATTTCTCTTGAAAAAGTGTATTTCAGATTTTTAGTAAACATGAGATGTGTTATGACAATACACCTGGTGAATTGAGTGAAGTTAGATGAAGATTCACACTTTAATAAACGTGCCCCTATGACTATCAAGCCATCTTAGAGAATCACAATGGTCCGTACCGTCATTAACCATTTATAAAATGCTTCAATTCCATGATTAGTATCCTAACTGTTGAAATTTGATAATACTATTCAGGCATATATTTGAACAGAACTGGGAGTGAAAAACAAACTTGCGATATAAAATGCTATGCTGCAGTAAATGTGACCTAGATTTCATAGATATCGAAGGAGCTTTCGCAACTGTACCACACCAGAGGTTTATATTTAAAGTAAAGGCCATAAATCTTTGCCAAGTAAATTGTATTGTAAAATAAGAGTTGAATAATCCTCTAGCTGGACCAATTCTCTGTATGGAATGTCTCTGAAATGTGTAACTCATTGAATGTGTTTAAAGTGGACCCGTCACCCAGACACAAAAATTTGTATCATAAAAGTCCTTTTCAGATTAAACATGAAATACAATTTCTATTTTTTATTAAACCATTCATAGCTGTTGTAAGCTCATTTAAAAATATCAGCTGCCAATCAAATATTGTCTGCCCCTCCGGGACAGATAATTACTTTCACTTTCCATTCAGCACTTGCACTGCTCTCCACACTTTCCCCCATTCTCTTCACTGTTTAATTATGTAGCCAGGGCATGGGGATGATTTAATGCTTGTCTTAATAACACTGTCCACAAAATGGCTCCTGCCTGCTTGCTATAATTTTGAATTCCCAGACTGAAGGAAATAATGTATATAGTGTAAATAAAGTTCATTTTGCTTGACTAATGTGATATAATTGGATTTTAAATATTTCTTTTGGGTGATGGGTCCCCTTTAAAAAAATAATTTTTGGGTTATGTAATGAAAGTTGCAAGTTTAGTTATTTGTCTAGTCAACTATAGCAACTACTAAGTACTGTATGTAGCATTTTGGCCACCTGTTTAAAAGGAACCATATTATTGGTTGTTATGGGTTATTGCACCTGGGCACCTGGGTCTTTTATTAAATATAGAGGTTTCTACATAAAAATTATTTCTAACTTTCCAGAAAATATTGTATCTGTATTGTAGAGAAAGATTATAACAGAATGAGCATAAACTGTATTTAACTTAACAGTTGTCTGTTACATATCATGAGTTAAGCTGGCAATAGACACAAAGATCTGATTGTTTCAATCCTTGAACAATTGGACTTCCCTATCTCCCGGCCTGCCACTAACCTTCAGATCAAATAAAGTAGTAAAAAGCACAGATTAGCCGATGTCCTGCCAATGTTCTGCCAATGTTCTACAGGGATCGTATGAAAGCTGTGTGTGACAAAATGCAGTGACAGTCTCCCACCGAAAAACGGCTATACACGCAGAGATATTATCAGCAGCCAACAGAAATTTTCTAACCTGTCCGATTGACCAAACGACCGATCTCCGCTGGACGAAAAATGTCTGGACTCTCCACACATCCTCGATTCATATGATCGGATTGTAGCGTCTATGGCCAGCTTTAGTTCCTGGATATTTTGTCCCAGTACTCTTCCTCTTATTAACGTAGTACTGTTCCTTATCCATGTTCCTTATCCACAGAGGATCATCTGATTCCCTGTTCCCTCGTCATCCCTCGTCTGTATTGAACTTTCTAGCTTTTTCTAAACTCTGACCTTATCCAAATAAGTAAGTACTGGCAGCAGCTAAGTCTCAGATCAAAGACATAAACTGCTCTTTAGGGATCTTTAAACATAACAGAAAAGCAGAGGGGAAAAGCAGACCCAATCCACCATTCCACCTAGGTTTCTGTTACAGAATTGCCTCAGGTCTTTGTGCACTCTAATTCACTGGGTCCCCTTGATAAGTATAAACTTATCCCTCGTGGGGTTTACAGTTATGCCACTGCAAGTTAAATCAAGCAAGGATAATCATTTTAGTGCTTATCAACTGGATCACTTTTTTTTAGTTCAAGTTCAGTTTTAAACTATGTAACACAATGTTTGGGGGTTTATGGCTAAACCTCATTTATCTATGATCTTTCTACCTTCTCGCCACACTCTGTTTCCAGGGCCCAGCAAAGGAATGTCTTATAGTTAAGGCCCACACAGCTTTCTCAGACATTTAAGGCTTGAGGTTCAATGTCAAATTAGCAAGATTAAATAGTTTCATAACATTGCTGCAGTGAGAACAGACTGTCACATATCCTCTCTAACTTGTGTATCAGACTGATACTGTTATAATACATGTATAATGAGCATATTTAATGGACTAAGCTTTTCTCTATAAAAAGAACTACACTTTTAGTCTTACAATAGAACAAAAACAAACATGCTTTTCCAGTAGTTACATCTTACCTCTACAATGTTACTGTGTTGCATTGACTCCAATGTGTTTAATTCATTTTTTTGCCATTTCATTTTGGAGAAAGCTAAATGAGACTGATCATTCATCAGTCAAAATTAACATTGCTACTCAGTCTTCTATGAACTGTACTCTGTACAACTGCTATACCAACAAACAAGGCTGGTTTGTGTGAAGTTTGTGTTTAATCGCACCACAAATCTACCACTAGCTTAGCAATGAATTTCATATACAGATATAGCATCTGTTAGGCAGAAACCCATTATCCAGAAAGTTCTGAATTACGGGAAGGCCATTTCCCATAGACTACTTTAATCAAATAATTTTTAAATATCATTTCCTTTTTCTCTGTAATAATAAAACAGTATCTTCTACCTGATCCCAACCAAAATATAATCCATCTTAATTGGAGGCAAAACAATCCTATTGGGTTTATTTCCAGATTCATTGATTTTTTTGTATATTTTATAAAGTATGGAGATTCAAATTATCCATAACAGGTCCCACACCTATACTAGGCTTGGATTAAGTAATTTGATGATTACAATTATGTTTGCTATGTTAACACCCTCATTCACTACTTGGTGACTGGTTACCAAGGTTTAAACCAACGTTTTACATATTGTACAACCTTAGTACTGTAAAGGATAAAAGGTCATGCAGTCTTTTTATTTATTTCATTAATAATAATGATTCAACAGTCACTACCAGAAATCTACACCATGCTGCTATATATAGTGTAAAACTGTATATTTGCCAACTGCAAATGTACATTTGTTTTATGAATTCAGCCTTGAGAGTCACCAAACATAATCATTGTGTTCCTCAAAAGTTTTGTCAAGACTACAGGGTTTCGGACTGATCCAAACATATACATATATTGTGCCCTGGGTGATTATTATTCATATTTATCTGGTATGGACAGAATTCCATGTTAAGCAGTATGTCAATGTGCAATAATCTTGATGTACATAGTTTTAAGACTTTTTTTATGTCCAAAGTATTGTTAATGATAAAATGTATTATTTTTCACCAAGAAGTTATATAGAAACCTACAAAAGTCCAAATCTTACCAGTAAATGTAAGCTGAAAGTCAGGAATACAAACCTCTATTACAATGATATATAGAGAGACTGCAGTCTGAACCAGTTATGCCTGGGCAAAAATTTCTACAAACCTTCACACAAGTGATTTATGTTTCCCTGCACATCCCTGCCTACAGAAAAAAAAAATCAATTGTATTGACAGGATGAGTTCTATACTGCCAATCAAGCAAATGTGATTTGATAGTACCCTTAAGCATTTCAGGGATAAGGGAAGGAATACAGAGTGTGTTCAAGTCTGCATCAGCTGTCCAAGATCAATGCTTGCAATGAAACTACTGGCTGCATGATGCACCCAACTACCACTATAAATAATGTACACTCTGCTGATTAACTTAGTGTTCTTTGCAGTGTAAACACATAAAGATGCATAAGTTAAAAAAGGAAGGAACTAAGAGTCATAATTTATTTATACATTTTGCATCATTTGGGCACGTTCTCACATTCCATTTTTTCATGCAACAATTACTGTACCAACAACCCTGACAGACAGGGTCAATATATTGATTCACAGCCTGATGCAGTAACAGAGCAGACTAATTTCATACACTATTTTCTGTTATAGATGTGTGACTGGGCACTAAATGGAGTTGGAGGAGAATAGCAAACAAACAAACAAACAAAAACAATGCAACTTTAACCATTTTTGTTCCATGATATGATTAGGAATTCTTTGCTGAGAGACATCATAACATTCACTTTAGGCAGATGTATAAGCATGTGTAAGACAGTTGCATACATGTTTATAACACCCTGATGCACACAGACCAGTGTGGGATTGCCTAGACAGGTGATATACCTACCTCCCAGCATTTAAAAATTAGAAAGAGGGACAAAAATAAATACCCATGTCCATTTTACAAAATGTGGCATGTGGTTATGGAAAGTTTGAGCACATTTCTGTGGTTTTTAGGGCCATGTGTTATGTGTTATAGTTTTGCTAAGTGTTTAGTTATCTAAGTGCAGGTGCAAGAGTATTCTGAGCATAAGGCATCTTATTTGATTAAGTTTTAGAAACTTTGTATCTTTTTCTGGCTGTTCAGTGCAGAGATCAAACAGTAACTATCTGGGACTGTGGGACTGTACTGCGGGACAGTTGGGAGGTATGGTAATATAATAAAACTGTGCAGTGAAAATATCTGTATAGCCTAAACTAGTGTTTATGTATTTAGCTTTAACAAGGGAAGGCATAGTAGCATATCAGCAAGTGACAACCAAGGTCAACTTGCAACTGAAATGTCAAATTATACAATATGTTTTTATTATATTCAAATTAGCTTGAAGTACGTTTCATTTTTAAAAAAAATAAAAATAAGGAAACAAATAATGTGATAATTGTCCAATTGATTTGCCACAGTGGGTTGAAAGACACATACAGCTTCCTCAGATTTGGATTCTTAATACTCTGTGGGGCCTATTTAGGATTTCTGAAGCCGAAAATCTTGAGCAATTACAAATAGGCCCCTATATGTCTATGCAGGGCATAAGTGACACAAAACTATACATAAATCTGGCAGCAGAGTTGAGTCTAAAAGCTTATTTGAACAGATCCAGGTATTAGTAACAGGTATACAAGCATGCATGGATTGTTCTGATACAAAATAACAGTTTTGCGTACCACAGGGGATGTAAAGGCAAAAATTAAAATCCAATTTTTACTTTCTATACTGGAAAAGAAATCTCTAATATACTTTGATTAAAAAGGTGTACAGATTTTTTAAGAAACCTGAAATTGCCACTTTGTTTTACTTGCTCTGACTGCTGCAGATAAAGTTTAGAAGGTCCCTAGCTGCTCTGCAGGGAACAATCTTACTTTTTGAATGGCAGGGAAGTATTGGGCAGGGTTATTTTATGTTTCTTTTACCTTGCTTGCCTTAGCTATCTCTACATGAAACAACCCTGTACCTTCCTTCCCAAGCTCTGTTTGTCCCTGTAGAGCAGCCAGCAACTGTATATTGATTCATATCTGCAGCAGTCAGAACAAGTAAATGAAGGGGGAGTTTCAGGGCATATAATCATTTTTTTTTTAAATAAAAACTGTACAGATTTTTAAATTGAAGTATATAGAGGATAGGTTTCTTTGTCAGTAAAATTGGGATTTTACTTTTTTGCCTTTACACTCCCTTTAATGGTTCTATGCTACTGTGCCTTTAATAGCCCTAAAGGAATGATTAAAAGTTTTTGTTTGTTACTTTAGTTGCCCTTTAATATAAGGACCAGTGACTAAAATTGCTGCTTGGCTTCTGTGTTATTTTCCATTAACTATTATTAGAAATATACAAAAAAGTAACAGAAACAAATAGACCCCCATATGTAATAAAAGGCACTAAGTTTGCTAAGTCCAGGAGCAGCAACCAATACGATGTATGCTTTTAAACATGTGACCAGTAAATGCTACCTGCTGATTGGTTGCTATGGGTTACTGCTCCTGGGCAAACAGTGGCGTAACTACCAGGGGAGCAGGGGGTGCAATTGCACCAGGGCCCACTCCCTCTCTGGGGGCCCACTGGAGAGTCTAGGAGATCTCCAATGTGCAAATCATAGGGGGAGAGCCTGAAAGGGGGGCCCGGCTGCCAATCCTGCACCAGGGCCCACCAGCGAGTAGTTACTCCACTGTGGGCAAACTTAGTGCCTTTTATTACTTAAACCCCATAATCTATTTATGATAGAAAACTTAAAACCAAATAATGAAATTCCTTTTTTAAAAAGAGCTCAAATTTAACAGCCCTTTTTTAAATGCACACATACATTTATTATTTTGGTATAAGTTGTCTGGTTATTGCAACCAGAGCCAGTTTGCAGTGCATTTCGAATCCAATAAATTAATGATACTGCTTGCAAAAATAGCTCCTTCCTGTCCAATGATGAACTAGATAAGAATGTCCTTTAATAAAGGTTTCCACATGTACTCCTGTTTCATCAAACACTCATATTGCACTGGATTTGTGTGCTCTAGTATACTACATAAGTAAAGATTATATATCAAGGGCACTACATATCTAGATTTAGAGGGATTTAAGATACTACATATCTAGATTTAGAGGGATTTAAGCTACTAAACGTCAGGCTGGTTCTTCACTTTATTATGACTTTGGTCATGCTGCTATAATATTTAAACAGTAGCAGCCCAAGTAAATGTAGTAAAATAATTAGCCATCACACATTTCCAAGGCACCAAATAATGCTTTGCATAATAATTCGTATAGCGTTAGTCTACATTATTGCCTTTGACAGAATTGTGACAATGAAACATTGTGACAATGAAATATTTTTCATTAAAACTTGCATAATAGGTAATAGTTTTTTGTTTTAAGAAGGATTGCAAACATAACAATAAACATTGCTATCATTCTAGCATAAACATAACAAATTAAAAATAATTATAAGAAAAAAGGAAGAAAATGCAGACTATGCACTTTCCACCTGTTGTTTGGAATGGCCAAAATTGGGGAAAGACTGGCAAGTTAACATCCCAAAATAACACCACAATAATGGTTACTGGATAATGGATACTGAACCCCAAAAAGTAGGACTATGAATAAAAGCCCCAATTCAGAATAAAATAAATGCCTTGGGATAGTCAGTTTGGTCTCAATTGGGCAGTGTTTTTTCTATAGTCCTATTTTTTTGGATACAGTATCCATATTAAATAAAAAAATACCTGTTTATTAAAAATAGGGCAGTTTAATACTGTGAAACTTTTATTGGTAATCCAGTAAACACGCAAACATTACAACATTAATTCACAGGAATGTTACACTACCATTAAAAGCATTGTAAAAAGGGCATTTCATTAGGCCATAATGTCAGTGCATTCATAAAATAAATCAGATGAAATAGACCCGTTTTGGCCTCTATAAAGTAAAATGTCAAGGATCCAAATCAAATGATTTACAGGGGGCTTCACCTGTTCTTCACCTGTGGTTTTATGTCAACAAGTCCAATCCAAGCCAAGTTCAGCAATTCCTGAGCTAGTGCAAATACATTTTTGGTTTTAAATAGCACAACAGAATGGTTGGATTTTATTAACTCATACATGTTAAAACATGATTATATAAAAAAAACAGTATTATGTTAAACTGTTTAGCAACTGGAAAACAATGTAAAAAAAATGTTTATCATGATTAATGATCTCAGACTTAAAAGGCTAAAACATGTCCTTATAATATCACTGATCCTCTTGCCCTCAGAGTGCCAGCCAACAACTCCTTCACTTTGTCCACTGTAAATAGATGTGTTCTGGGACTTGAAGTTCCTCTGCTTTTCAGAGAATATGCAGCACCCACTATAAAGAGTAGAAAAACTTCAAGTCACAGAATCAAACATGTCCCAATGGAATTATATTGGATTACACTGTGAGCCTAAGGCAGTGGCGCAATCACAGACAGACTATTGCTGTTTTCTTTCAATCTGTGCATTCATATATGTTTGTGTAAAACCCCAACTGAACAATCTCATGTCAAACAGGGTGAGATATCTTTCCTGTTAGTAAAGTGCTTGGCAATCAGAGTTAAGGGGGTTGTGTCGGGATTGTGTCATCTATATTATATATATATATATATATATCACACTGTTTACACTGCAAATAATTCGCTCCACACACTACTCAACATATAACGTATTTCCTGAACCAATAAATGTATTTCTTTTAGTTGTAATACTGGTGTGTAGACAGACCTCTCAGGTCATATTGCCTGGTCGTGTGCTTTCTGAAAGAGCCAGTGCTGCATTGTGGAACTGCTTTCTGACAGGCTATTTTTTCTCCTACTTAATGTAACTGAAGATGTTGCAGTGGGACATGGATTTTTACTATTGAGTGCTGTTCTTAGATCTACCAAGGAGCTGTATCTTGTGTCATGGAGCTGCTATCTGGTTACCTTCCCATTGTTCTGTTGTTAGGCTGCTGGGGGGAAAGGGAGGGTGTGCTCAGTTTGCTCTTTTGAAAAACTAATTTCAGCACAGAAGTCTGCTGGAGCAGCACTATTAACTGATGTGTTTTGAAAAAACATGTTTTCCCATGACAGTATCAGTTTAAGCTCTTTAAGTATTTTGTGGTGAATACCATCAGGCCCTGGACTTTTTTTTACTATCACATATTCTAGTCTCATAATCATCATAAGATGTGAATAGTCTTTTTTCACAGTGAGTGTTGCGAAGTTGTGCAATTGTATCTCTAAAAGCAAGGTATAAAATACAGGGATATTGTAATTAACTTTTAGTATAAGCTGATCCAGGGACTGGTCTGATTGCCGTCTTCAAATCAAGAAGGAATATTGCCCTTTATGAAGCAAACTTCAAATTGCTTCAGAAGAGGGTTTTTATTATTTGTGTGGAGTGACTGGCAGTTAGGCATGTTTCATTTAGACAAAAAGTTAAATTGATGAAGCTATGTCTTTTTTCCAACAAAAATTACTATATTATGCTTAAATGTATTTTTGTAGGTATTTACTAGTTAAATCTAGAAACCACAAATGCAGCCACTACAGGCCATGAAAGTATGGTGGAACTTGGTATTTTATATGACAAAAAAATTTGGGAAAATCCATTTAGCTACTTACTCATATGACATCATATTTGAGATTCTCTGAACTAACATGCATGGTATTAAGTAGCACCTTAGGCTATAGAATGGGATACATGCATTAACTCTCACAAATTAATACAAACTTAGAAACATATTTTGTAACATCACTTAAAACCAAGAAAAACGAGGAGCAATACCTACTCATATAAAAGCACTGGAGAAGAGTGCTGAATATTGAATATATTGTATATAACCAACCTGTGTCTGTTGAGGGATATTTACAAAGCCTGAATCCCGTGGTCCAACACTGACAAATCGGTTTGCGGGGGAGGTGCTAGGTGTTGAGTAGGCTGTGAATGATAAGAGACAGTGGGTTTCAGAAATCACATTTAAAAAAGATACACTGAATCAACTATTAACAAACCACAATAAAAAAAAAACATTTATATATATATATATATAT
>CM044437.1:77612094-77649305 GCA_024363595.1 Xenopus borealis
AAGCAACAAATACTAATCAACAAAACAATTTAGTACCACTCACAATTCAATCCATTAGGCCCTATAATGTCTAATGTAAATATCCTAAAAGGTTCATGTCTCAAGAGAACAGCATTGATAACACATTATATCAGTGGCAATCATCAAGGATGTGCAAGTGTACTGGGGCTATTCATTTTAAGAGGTCCTTTCTTTGCAGAAATCAGAAATATACTGCATTACAGGAAATAAAACATTATGGAAGGAATTATTCATTGTAACAATGGACAAGGATCAATCCTTTGTATATTTTATGGGAGTTCTTTGCAGAAAACACTGCCTGAATTGCCCATGCACCTTGGTGCAACAACAAATACGGTAATATACTACTTGGAAATGTGAATTTCTTTGAGTAGCTGCCTGCTGGCAAATATCTGCATTAAATTCTGGATTAATTAAATGCCATTTCAATGATGGCAAATTATCGTATCTCACACTCTTATTTAATTATGAAATAGAACTTAAGCAAGCTCATAAATATAATTAAATGAGCTCTCTGCATCATCAAGCACATATGCTCACTATCTTTTTACTGTTATTTTCTTTACCCATCAACAACATTTTGCGATTTATTTTGAGCAGTAAAGATGCTTAATAATTAGCAGAATTTCAATTTTTACTTCATGGTGGGGCAAGCTGATCTCATTTAATATTCAATTGCCCAAACATCATTTTAAGACATTTGGAGGCAAGCATTTCACATAATGACGTGAAATAGAATAAGATACACATAGACCAAGAACTCTTACATTAAGCTTGAAAGTTAACATATTTTATACTACTAGACCTAAGCCTATATTTGGCTAGCCCATGTGATGGAAAAATTATACTAATTAGCATTACTGTGTTGGAAGAAGGTAATAATAAATTCATGGCAAAGAGACACTGGAAGTTAAACTCATTTAGAGATTATCTATTGCGGAGCACTCTGAGGGATTCTCTATTCAGCTATGGCAAGGGAATAAATAGCGTATACTTGTACTCGTACCGGAAGAAGGAAGGTGACTCCTTGCCAACTAATTTATTATGGCTGGTGATTTTACAGTCGTCTATATAAAACAACAAAAAAGAGCATACCAACCATTACATTGAACTATTGTGTGTAATTTTTAATCAGTGATATAGTTGACTCGTTTATTTTGCAGTGTGCACTTGCATAGTTAACATACTACAACTGGGGTGATAACAGCTCATCTGAAAACTGAAAGTTCCTCTATCTGATATTCTGCTCTTCTTTCATCTATTAGTTGAAATTAAAAAGTAGATGTACAAAGAGAGAAATGTGAGAATGGTTACAGACAACCCAAAGATCACCTCCAAAGACCTGCAAGAACATCTTGCTACAGATAGTGTATCTGTACATCGTTCTACAATTCAGAGCAATTTGCACATCTGTATGGCAGGGTGATGAGAAATACGCCCTTTCTGCACTCATGCCACAAACAGTTACTTGTTGTATGCAAAAGCTCATTTACACGAGCCACAGTCATTTTGGAACAAAGTGCTTCGGACTGATGAGAAAAAAAATGAGTTATTTGGTCATAACAAAAAGAGATTTGCATGGAGGAAGAAGAACACTGTATTCCAAGAAAACACCTGCTACCTACTGTCAAATTTGGTGGAGGTTCCATCATGCTGTGGGGCTGTGTGGCTAGTTCAGGGACTGGGGCTCTTTTTAGTCGAGGGTCAGATTAATGCAGCCCATTTTTAACAAATTCTTCAGGACAATCTTCCCTTGTTACACAGGGTTTGGATATTTGAACAAGACATTGACCCTAAACACACTACAAAATCTAAAAAGGTATTTATGCAGAGGGAGAGGTACAATATTCTGGAATGACTTGAATTTTATTGAAAATCTATGGGATGATTTGAAGCAGACTGTCCATGCTCGGCAGCCATCAAATTTAACTGAACTGGAGAGATTTTGTATGGGTGAATGCGCAAAAATACCACCATCCAGAATCCAGACACTGAAGGGCTATACCTCTTAGGCAACCTATAGAAACATAAGCTTGTCTACTACCAGTACTTTACCTTATTGTGATCGCTGAGGGTATAATATGAGTACATGCACCGTCCTTTTTTTAATTTATGGTGCTGCATGACTGATGAGAATACACTGATAATCAGCCAAGCTTGTAGAGAACCCACACTCAGAAGAGTTTGCTTTGAATCCAGTTCTAAAACAATGGGACTTCTGATGTGCCTCTAGGAATGATAGCAAAATGCTGTGGGTGTGTAGTAAAAGTAGAGATGTGTTGCACATACTTAATTTGTTCATACCACATCCAATCAACAGGGTATGATTTTCCCTGCTTCAATAAAACTGCCACTGTTACAACTTTGGTATTACTGGACATATAGGCCAAACCTTAGCTATATAGATCAATCAAGTAACTGTCCTTTTGCCATCATTAGAATAAATATGTTCACTGATATTTAATGTAATTATTAATTAATTAATTATTGACATTATTATATTGGAGAAAATGTTTGCTGTGCTGAGCAAAAACGACATAGTAGAGCTCTGGTCAGTTGGTAGTTAGTGTTAAATTAATATATTTGTACATTAAAAGAAAAAGAACAGAATGCAAGGGAAAACTGCTATCAGTCTATCTAATTTGATATGGTAAATGAAAATGTTATATGTCATACTTCTGATACGTTTAAGTCCAGGTGGGTCCTTTCCTCACAGTGTTTTAAAGCAAAGTTGCTGAAAGCCCTTGGGAGGCTGTACAATTGTTTCATTATTAAAAGTGTATATGCAATACATACATATGTAACATATTTTTAGATTAAAAAATAACATTAAGGGGGTTATTTATTAAAGGTCAAGCTGTGAAATCTGTAAAAATTCAAGTTTTTTGTTCCACTCTTTTTCGAGATTTATTATACCCCGATGCTGCAAAAAGTCTGAAAATTCACCATCTCAGACATGTGTAGGTCCTGTATAAGTTGGTGTGGTGTGATAGGGTGTTTCGTAAACACCACTTTCTTAGAGGAAAATGTACATAAAAAACTGTGTTTAAACTGCATTGTATGGTTTGCAAAGGAATACTCAGCTCAGGTAGAGTTAATATTCCCTCTCAGCAATGTAATTAAGTGGCAGCTGAGAGAGAAGCTACCTGAAAATGTAAAAGGGTTGTGTTCCTATAAGCTCAGAGCTCTCCAGGGAAGTGTGGTGCTGTGCTGAGACAGTGGGCAGATGGAGTTTTGCTGCCAGCAAGAGTTCCAGAGGTTGGAGCCTCTACCCCTTGTGCGGAAAGAAAGAGAAAAGGACTGGCAGAGTCCCAGGAGGGGAAGCCAGCAGGGCTGAGTGTGAAGCCCAAATCCTCTGAAGTTCAAGAGGGTGAGAGTTTCCCTTGATGGAGAGTGACCAGATTGGGGGGGGGGGATGGGGGGAGACCCTACATGTTCTACAATGAAGTTGTTGAACTGTAACCTGAATTTTTTCTGTTGCCTTTTTTGTTGGGAATGCCCAGTGCTAAGTAAACCTGTGTTTTGTCCTAAACCTTTGTTTCCCTGTCTCTAAGCTCCATATCCTATGATACCTGCTTACCAAACACTAAATCACCCAAAAAATGCATGTGCAGGCCAGTGGCATGTCCCAGTGGATAGAAGCTTTAGCAAAATTTATTTTATTCCACACTGCCACCACCTTCCCCTGTTCCCTGCATAATTAAATGGGTTGTAAAAGGCAGCTTTTCATTATCGGAAACCACAAAAGTAAATAAGTGATAGTGAAGCCAAAAGACTACTTACTACATTTTGACATGCATACTGTTTTTATAATGCAGCATCAGCAAACTTCAAATTGATGGTCATAGTAATACTAAGATAAAGGAAGATAAGGCAATGGCGACTACAAGGCTCAAAATGAAAAATAACACTGAAATGCATGAATTGTTAGCTTGAAAATACAAATACATTAAACTATCACTCTATGCAACAGTCACACTTTGGGAATGGAAAAAAAAGCCATTAATGAAAAAAGAAATATTCATATATTCATATATACATGCAAACACTGTGTGAACAGTTGTGAAAATGTAATAAAGATGATTTTGAAATCCAACAAAAGAGCCCCTAGAGCAAATGAATGATTTTTTATGACATTTAGGGCCTGATATATCAAAGGCAATTTTTTTTTTTTACCCGAAAAAGTTTTGACCACAAAATACAACTAAAATACTCAAAACAACTTGAATCTTAATAAATCTGCCCCTTTAATAGATGTTAAAAGAAAAAGTTAAAAATTACATTTTACTACATTGCAAATATTAACTGTGCATAGCATATATTTTACGACCTGGTTATATGTGACTTGTCTTTTGGCACAAAAAAGGGTTCTCGGTAACAATTTATATTAGATACACTATGCATTGGTGCAGATGATATAATTTGATATCATTTTTCCATTAGTGCATTGGTTGTGGAGGTTTGAAAAGCTATTCTAAATTTGTGGAAATGAAAAATTGTTTGGTCACATCTTTCATTTTGCCCATGTTATTCCAACTTTTCAGAACTGTACAGTTTGATCCAATGTGCAGTGAAGTCATCTTACCGACCAATACTAAATTGCAGCTAAAAAATATACTCTAAGTATGCCTTTAAAATGCAATATGCACAATTAAAATATCATAGAAAGTAAACATTTCTAATATTTAAACTAATGAAGAAAAGACCACTGTATATTTTGATCCTTATTTATGGAAATTTGCTTCTTGATTACAAGTTTTATTACAGTTTTCAAACTACTTTTTTTATCTATTTCTGTGAGAACACAACTTTGTGTTCCTTTTGTAGGTAAAAAAAAAATGAAAACACCAACATACTTATGAAAAGTGCAATTCTATACATAGCACAATAGAGTTAGAAGCACTCTTAGGGGCAGATTTACTAAATTCGTGTGAAGGATTAGAATATTTGCGCAAATAGTCGCGAATAGTCTCAATTCGATCGTGCGACTATTCGAATATGCAAATTAAGTCTTTTCGACCATCGAATATAGAATATTTGGGAGCATCGAATAGATCGAATAAATATATATTCGAGCGCTCGACTATTCGCCAGTCGAAGAACCTGCCCTTTAAATTTTTATTCGACTACCTACTTCGCCAGATTGAACCTACCGAATTGCAATAGAAGCCTATGGGGGGGATTTTGTGAATTTCAATCGTACGATCGAACACTTCAAACATTCGATTTGTACGATTTTAACTTTCTCTCTGCCTGCTATCCCCAGCTAACTTGAAAGGGAGGTCAAATAGAGCACATGATACTTCTGACAGGGACTGTTGTAAGCCACAGATATATGACTATCGAAGTCATTTGCCATTTTAGTCAGCAGCCTTTCAAATGGTCTTTCTGTAAAGTATAAACTTAGGAAAAAAAGAACATTTAGTTGAACTAATAAATATTAAGTTCAGCTCCACAAAGTTATAGAAATACTGTATCTCACAATCTCGAATCAAATTACCTAATTTCTCTATAATCTTTCTTCTTCCTGTTTTTCAATGTTTACACTATCCAATTGTAGTTCTTTCTAGTTCAACCAATGCAAGTGAAGGGTGCTAATATTTGCACGCAATTAGCAGCATCTTTTTATATAAGTATACAAATCATGGCCTCAATATAAAGCTTCCCACATCACTGAAGGGAATGAGTGGTCATTGGAGGTAGGTGGTCATCTAATAAGGGACTACCATGCCACAATCAGGAATGGAGATGGTCAAGAAAGCGGTCTAGAAATCCTGGTTTCCAGTTCCTCCCAGAGTAATGTCTCCACTACCAATGCAATGATTTGTGCAAAAACAGTGGTCAAAAATGTCACGATACATCTCTCCATTTTCTGTCATCTTGAAATGCCACTTGTAAGAAAATGATAGCCATGACCAAGTGTGGGTATTTTCCATAAAATGAGGGATTTCATATAATAAGAGAATGTCTTATCTATTATCCTTCATTTATAATGTCCAAACATACAACTGCTGTTGCTGTGGAACAACCATTCCAGCTACATACAGTAACATACAAGATACTAGATGGAATTATTTGTTCTAGTTCTATCATTCCCTTACAGATAAAAATGCATTGTACAAAGCTGAACACAATCTGTTTAGATGATGTGTGGGTGTCAGACAGCTCTGTCTATGGCATTTTTCACTAAAATAAAATAATAAACTATTCCTTATTCACTGAATTTCTATTCTGTAAAAAAGACAAAACTAAAGATTAAATAAATACAAAAAAAACTTAATAAACTAATGGTTATACATACTCACAACAAGTCTCCATAATAATTAAAGATTTCTTTCCCATGCCTGTTTCTAAATGTATTGCAAAGATGGGCATTTACTAAAATGTATTAACACCCGTGGCAAATTCCTTCCTTAAATTATCTTTAAGGAGCAATTGTATAAGTGCAAATGAGCCCATTACTTAATAGCTGACATGCCCTGGCATTGAGTACAATGCTCTGTTGTATCTATATGAAGAGGTATGCCATGGATTGTAAGCTATACTGACTGTTGGCATACCCTTCATAAGTTTTTGCACATAAATATTTATGCCAGCAATATCTGGTGCAGAAATATGGGATTGGTATAATTATACTGGACTTCTGGAAAACAATTCTGAATTACTAGTAATAATATGCCAAGCTAAGTTTATTCTTTTGCATTTTGCTTTATGAATATAACCTTTTGCACAACTTTTCATACTTTCTTTTCTTACACTCTAAGTTCTACTTGGGGAGGTATCATCCTACAAGTTTAACCTTCCATCACACTGCTGATAAAATTCAGGCTGCATTATGTGGATGCAGGGAATATGAAAGCTTTTGTTTCTTTGGAGGCTGCTAAATAAATTATATGAAATGAGCCATATGAAGTTAAGCTTAAACTTGAGTAAAAAGGCTTGTAGCAGAGAAGAACCACAACGGACCTCAGTATTTCTGGAACAAATTCACTGTTTGACTACCAGTTTTCTTTAAACAAACTCTGCAAGTTGTTATGGGTAAGATTTCACTTTTTGAAATGTAAACAGGTTTTACATAATCTAGATCTGTTCCAACCACTAAAGCCACTTACATTAAAAATATATGATTTAAAGGAAACATTTTAATTGAACAGCTAATGGAAGAACTAAATTTGTCATGGTCTTTATCAGTTGTAAATTTATGTAAAGGTAATTGATGTCCAAATGGCATTGCATTTCTTAAGTAATCCTACTCTGAACCCCATCACAAAGCAAACAGGTTACAGAATGCTTTGTACTTTAGTTTCTTGCTACAGAAGTTAGGATAGTAAAGTATATTTGTGTTGCATTATTTAAAAAAGTGTCAACGTTTTAGCTGTACATGTAAATATTGTGCAGCATTAAGAAAAGACACATACATAGTAATGTGACACATTGCTTTTTTACAATTTATGTAGAAAATATATTATGTTAAATGTTTACCATTCATCAACAGTGTGAAACAGGGCAATTTAATTTCCTTTCGGTGGGTACATTGTTTCTGTGCATACTCACTTGGTGATGTGGGAGAGGCAGCTCCTCCTTCTGTAGATGTTGTTGGAGGCTTTGTGTCTGGCACAGGCAAAGGCACAGGCCTAGCCATTGGTGGAGGAGGAGGTGGTGGCAACATTGGAGTAGGAAGGAATGGATTGTGCACCTTGCCTTGGCTGCTACCGTTAGGCTATAAACAAAAAAACAAGAGCTCTAATTAACTTTGAAGTGCAACTCAACCAGTGTAAATGAAAATAGGTATCACAATTGTTTGAAAGTAGGAGATCATTAACACAAAATACAATATAAGCAAGTTTCAAGCAGGTAAAATCTGACAGCAGCTCACAGCATCAAGGTTGGGTTTAGGAGAAAAACACGTTGGGTTGAGGAACGCACCCATCACACACAATCATTAAATACATAAACTGTAAGAAAAAGATTTAGCAAATAGCCACTACAATTTAGAGAAGCAATTGTGCAAGTGTTGTTACAGGCATATTAACTATATCATTCATCAACAACTATGCTAGAAATAGAGAAAACCTAATACAACTGCATCAAAATGTTTCTAAATGTGTTCTGCTCTAGGTTTCATTTGGAGTGTTATACTGTACATACATGTACAAAATTTCATAAAAAACACATTGGGGCTCATTTATGAACTTTGTGCAGGGCAGATTTTTTCACACAGTGAATATATTTGCCCTGCGCCTATTTATATTTATAAAGCTGAATAAGAGTGTGCAAACAGAGTTGCCACTTTGTTTTTCACACTGCAAAAAACCTGTGAATATTGATGCGCACACTCTGCGTTTGAATTACACCACAACTTTCGTGGCAGAGAAAATATTTGCAACAGTTTTGCAAATTGTGATTTTAAGTTACTGTCAACGCTATTTTCACGCTATTTTACAACCTTGCCTGTACTCACCCAAAGATCTCTCATTTGCGAAAATGTATTCACAATGTGAATTTGCAAAAACCAGAAAGACGGGCAAGCAGTGCAATATTTTAGCGTTCAGGAAAAAGCATGGGCAAAACAACCATATGCGAATAAATATTTACTGTGTGAATTTTATAAATGACCCCCCCTGCCTTTGAATTATGCCACAACTTCAGCTTTGGTGGTGGAGAAAATATTCACGAACAAATTGCGAACTTAAGTTACTGTCAGTGCTATTTTCACTCAATCTCGCACAGTGCCTGTACTCATGATGCAAAGACCTGTCTCATTGCAAAAATGTATTCACAATGCAAATTTGCAAAAACTGAAAAGACGGGCACAGCAGTTCAGGAAAAAGCATGGGCAAAACAACCATTTGCAAATAAATATAAGCTGGGCAAACTTTATAAATGACCCCCAATGTTTCTTGTTCACTGCTTTGTATAACTTAGATTTTTTTTGCCACACAGGAACAGTTGTTATTATTTACTATTTAATTTATGCTGGAAGGTGTTCGATTCCTGCATTCTGACAGTATCAGTCCTGACAGCAAGCAACAAATTGATCTGTGTTTGACAGTCTAGTACTATGTGGAGCAAAAGAGAGAGACGGCAAACAGAGCAAACCACATAACGACCATATTTTATATTTTCTTTTTGCAACAGGATTTAAAAATCTCTTTCCTAGAGGCTTTTTAAACACTATGGGGGCTACAGATTTGCCCTTCAACTACTCAATATCCATTAACATCTAGAATAATACTGGGGTTTGTTAGGAAAAAATTGTTCTCTGTAGACTCTTAGTGCCTCATTCTTGATTATTATAATTCCGGCTATGATCAATTGCTACGCTAAACAAAACTCTTTTGTGTCTTATAAAGTGAATAAAACTTTATTCCCAAAATGTGTTAAGGGTAAATTATATTGGTAGACAGCAATGCATTTAGTTACATTTGTGTATGTGATATGCACAGTGACTTCATTACTGGTGCTCTAAATTATACATGTGCAGTTGCCAGTAGCAATTGGTCAAGTATTCATTCTGTTAGTTAGAAAATTTCGCACCAATGTTCATTCATGAGCAGCAATTTATCACCAACCTGAAATATGAACTTTTAAAATAAAAAAAATTATTAAAAAAAGGTTAGGGGTGGTGCAATAGCTGGACACTAGGATAAGAACAATTCTGGTCAACAACATGGATCATAATGGACAGCCCTATGTTGTGGTGAACAACAAACAAACATTCCCTCAACACTACAGTTACCATGTAGGCAGCAATATAAGTCACTGCCACCTTATACATCACTTGTCTTCTTTGTTCATCAAATGTGCTCCTCATCACACAAACATGCATTATTATTTGGAGAGTGAGTGCTCAAATATGTTTTTTATAAACTGGCTAACATTTTTTTAGTACGGAATTATCTCAATGTAGAGAATTGTACTAAAAGCCAACTAGCTTGTGAAATAGTTTTAACTTTGCATACAGATTAGCAGGCAAGATAAATAAGACAGAGAAGGAATGATATTTGTGGTATATAAAGTTCAAGCTGTGGTCAACTTAAACTTAAGTACCTCATGTCTAAGTATAAATAACATTACAGACCCAGAACATCTGTCTTTCGACAAGCTGTTAAGATATCATTTAGCAAAAGTGAACTAATTTGGTGCCTTCACACTGTTTAATAGTCAGTATGTACACAGGAGCAGTGGGCTTATTCACAATTATAGGTCAAAAGCTTCCAGACAGTTTTTATTTAAAGGAACAGTAACATCAAAAAATTTCCTGTACTGGTAAAACAGCTGTGTTTGCTTCAAAAACACTAAGATGCAGGCCAAGATGTGTTCCTTTTCATAAAACTAACTTAATTCTTGTTTTTTTTTTTATTTGTTTTTTTTTTTAAACTTCAGTAATTAGACATTGTGATGTTAATTCAATTCAATTAGAACCACTAGGCAACTATTTGCACTAAAATTGGTGGAGGTGCTTGCTTATAAGCATTATTACTAAAACTTACAATATGGCAGGGGTCACCAACCTATTATACCATTGAGCCACACTCAAATGTAAAAAGTGTGTGTGGGGGCCACAGAAGCATGAAAAAAATTCTTGGTTTTTGCATGTGAACATCCATCTTCAGAGGCCTTGTTTGGAACTTATGTATTTATGCCTCCAAGACAGGAATGAAAACGCACCTACTCTGGGCCAGCAGTGAGCAATATCAAATATAAAGTTAAGAAACACGATGATTGCAAGCCACTGTATAAGTGTCACTGCATTCCTTGTTTTGAAATCACAGACTATGGGAGGAATGTAATGTTTTGCTAGCTCAAAAAACCGGCGCATAAATGCTTGCGAACATTATCAACCATGTTTGCGTCCTTTTTGAAGGATTAAAGTCTTTGAAACAATTAGTTTTTGTGAACATTCGCAGGGGATGTAATAACATTTTGCAATTGCAAAACCTTTTTTGTGATAAAATATTTAACGAAGCTCCAGAGCAGGTGCTGACGCTTAACTTTTGCTTAGCGAAATTGCGCAATGTAATATTCGACAGCGAGCTGCATTTCAATAACGCTTGTGAATTTTAATTACACTTTGTGCCCTTTGCATTAAAAATATGATCTTTAAATATTATCTAGTTTTGAAAAATGTGTTTAGCGCATTGGGTAAAGTACAGTTTTAATATGGCTGTTTGTAATACATTGATTAAAATATTGTGAAATAATGCCCACCAGCAATTCAAAATCAATGTTGCTAATACTTGTCTGTGGGAAATAACTTAATTCTGTGGTGTTTCATATACTTCTGAAGTAGTAAAAATGGTTTCCTTACATTTAGGAACCCCACCTGTCCAGCCTGCTGACCAGCGTCGGGGCAGACAAGTTGGACAAACTCTTTCAGCGTCTCCTGCGGATGATAGCGGATTGCTGGGTGTGAGAAGTATGGCCCAGGCTGCTGGATAATAGGCGATGTTGGAAAATGAAGAGTTGATGGAGTTGCATGTGGACTTGCTACAAGAGAAAAATACAAAAAGACAAACGAGATTCTGTTAGTGGTTGTTATGGCATGTAATAAGTTCAAGAAGAGGTCTAAAGAATCTACTTTAAACAATCATAAGAAGACCATCAATTATTTTAGTGTTTAAACAGAAAAATCTTCTTGAAAGAAATATATACTTTGAGTCTTACTCCTGGTGTTGCATTATTTTAGAGTGCACATTTCCAGTTATATGTCAAAGAAATTGCTAACTAACTAACTACTAATGACTATGAGACACGTTGGGTAAGGTTTATGCTGTGCTGATATAAAACACATGCACTGAATAAATATTTAAGGAAGAAAGCTTCTGTACTACCCCCAATACTAACCAATATGTACAAAAACAAATTTAATATCATACAGGTTACCAAAAAAGATAAATACATTTTCACATCTGAAGGCAATGCTAAATAAAACAAGCTATTACATGTGTAACTACTATGAAGCAAGATGATAGCCATGGTACTAGTATAGTGCAGTCAGTACAAAGCAGAATCTTTTGAAAATTGAAATTAACCACACTGCCAATTTCATTCCAAAAATGCAAAGGTAAGCCTATATTTTGGGTATAAACAATATATATTTCTATACGGTTAATAACAGTTCTTAGCAATCATCTCAGTGCCTAAAAAAGTGTATTTTTTGTTATGGATTATGCATGCATTTAACATGAAATACTGATAACATGAAATACTGATAGAAGGCCCTAATAAAGAGATTATTTCAGACTTTATGCCCAGATGCACAGCTTTGTTGCCTATTTGATTTATTCCATAGGAAAGAATAATGAACAGAAGAATTAATATCCATAGCATGATACATGTTGGGACTGAAGTTACATCCTCTTCCTTTCCTTGCTTCACACTAGTACTTTACTCAACATGTGTTAGGTCAAATTACACAACACTGATTATCCTGTCTATCTGCTCAATGTATTTGTCATTTCGATTGACCATATTAGCGTACTAATTGGCAGCGCCATGATTCCCACTGATGTGAAATGCTTTCAAACATCATATAACAGCTGTGTTTATCGGAAATTTGAAGAGTGACTCTTTAATAAGGAAGGTGGGCAATCTGCCAAGATCTTGAAGCGATTTTGCACCCTAGTGCATAATGTAAGATATAAGCAAAGAAAACTAAACAATCATTTTCTAGCTCATCAGATAGTACAATCAAAGCAGTTACTCACAAATTCAGTAGTTTTTTCTCTACCTGTAGGGAATACCTTAATGGCATCCATTAGTTGGAAACACTTGCAGATTAAATAGTAAAAATAAAAAGATTATGCTCTCTCTATATAGATAAGGAGTATAACTCTCCTACAGTATAGTAACAAAAACAATACAGCATGTCATTAGGGAATGAAAACATCCTTAGATTTTGTGGTGCAACCATCTTAAAGAGTGATAACCAAAAGCGGAAACGTATATTTAGGGGTTTATTTACTAAAACTCAAGTTTATCTCCCATCCACGAATTGAATCAATCATTTATCAATAATTCTTCGCAAAAAAATAAGAGCGAAATTACGTTTCAACATAAACGAGTGTCAATTTGAATCATATGATTGATCTGAAAACTGCACTATATTGGATTTTGATGTGAAAACTGGATTTTATCGGATTATCTGATAAGTAATCTCATGGTTTATCACATGAAAACTCATGGACGAGATTCAATTCAAGGAGAAAAATTCTAATTCAGTTCCACTTTTTCCCCATAGACTTTAATAGAGTTTTCGTGAGATACATTTTAATGAATTGAATTGCATCTCAAATTGAATCTCATTAATGAGTTTTCACGTGATAAACCATTGTATCACTAAATTGAACCTGGCACCATTATCGGATTATACAGTTCAGATCACAATGTCAAGAAACAACGTCAAGAGCATCTGTCATGGACTTCTACATGACCTCAACAGTATTTTCTGATTATTTTCAGCTTTGGGGTATAACAAATCTCAAATGAATTGAGTTTTCCCCTTTAACAACTCGACCAGATAAATTTGAGGTTTAATAAATGGACCCCTAAGTAATAATTAGAAGAAATAATATTAATTAACACAATAAAGTTGTAAATCTGTACAGTAAAAGTTGCCCTTAAATGAAAGGGAAAAAAACTTCAGTAATGCAATGATTAACACCTCAGACTGTGAATGGCAGAATCTTGATAATGTGCAGAAGCTTCTATGGGCATGGATAGCTTTCATAGTACCCAGATATGCAAATAAATTAATATCTAGAGTGAAGGTCCTAGCCTGTTCTGTAACACTTGCATATTGTTTTACCCTTCAGATCTTAACAGACCATACTCCCATAGCTGAGATGAAGGGGAAACTGTCTAGCTGCAGTGTTTTCCAGGACATTCTTGTCTTGGTGACATTTGTCAGATGACAGACATGGCAGCGTACGATAAAACCACCATAGTTCTGGTTGTTTTCAATAACAGAAACCCAGGCATCAGTATCTTGATTTTTTTTAAACTTCTTTAAACTTCTTAACAAAAGTCCATTATGAGTTGAGAAATGGTCTATATTCATGGCAGTGGAAGAAATACCCCATGCTACTTCTTCAGTGAGAAAAATGTTTATCACGTGAAAACTCATGCACAAGATTGAATTTAAGATGCAATTCAATTCAGAAAAACTTGTGGTTTATCATGAGAAACTTACTGAAATCTATGGGAAAAATTGGAACTGAATTTCCTCCTAAAACGGAATCATGCGTTTTCACATGATAAACCATAACTTTCCTCACTGAAATGAATCTGGTCCACAGTTACAACAAAGTTAAACCAGCTACATTTCTGCAATAAAATGTCATATTATAATTGTGATTCCTACAACAAACCTATTTAACTGAAAGTTGAAGTTAGCTATTTAATTTCTGGTGAGAATGATTGGTCAGTAGGGTATGACAATAATGCTAATGAAACTAAAGTTTATAAAAATGAGGAATAATTGAGTCAAGTTAAAGTTATTTTTCAAAACATATTGTTGCCCTTCATTTATATAGCCTCAACATATTGCATATAACTTTACAAAAAATCCTGCTTCATTCACATCAGCCATACCCCAGTGGAGATAAAGCTATAAGGTCCCTATTACATACAAACACTATGATGAATGTTTATACAATGAAAGGTCTTTAGAACACACACAAGCACAAAGGAGTTCATACAAACCCCATCCATATAGTAGAATGAAACCTAAAACTCTTGCACTTCAGCAATAGTGACCACTGCACCACCATGTTCATGGTTAAATGAAGTTTAACATTAAATTGGTCCTCATTATTTTGTTAATCATTTTTTATTACATTTTTGCCTCTCTCCACTTTTAAAAATCAAATTGCCCCTGCATCCAGAAAACATAATCACTAAAATGTGACAGTGTTATTGTTTTTATTCATCTCTTTCATTCGAATTTGAATATCTGCTGAGAGGAAGAGCTGATTGTAAAATAGAAAATCAGAACAAAACCTTAATGAATTCAAACCCTAAAAAATATTAAAATGACTGAGGGAGTTATGTCATAAAAGGCACTACATTTGCCCAGGAGCAGTAATCCATAGCAATTTATCAGCAGTAAACATTTACCAGTCAACTCTCATCTTATAGATTGCTATAGGTTACTGCTTCTGGGCAAACTGAGGATATTTTACTACATATAGGGGGTAAGACTTTTAATACAATGTTTTTCATCAGCATTAACATCATACTCAGGCAATTAGTTTTAAAAAGTTTAGGGGGCTATTTACTAAAACTCCCTTCCACAAACTGAACTCAAGTTGTGAGTTGTGAAAAAATGCAGTATTCATTCGTATTGTATGATTGGCACTCTGGAATCTTGATTTTATAGTATTTTTGTTGTGAAAACTCGACTTTATTGGCTTATCAGTTGAAAACCCAAACTTTGTACCAGATTCAGTTCAGTGAGAAAAAGTTAGCATGGTTTATCATGTGAAAACTAATGGACTAGATTCAATTAGAGGAGAAAAATGTTTTCTCCAAATTCGGTTTCAGTTTTCCCCAAAGACTTCAATGGAGTTTTCACATGATAAACCATGAAATGGGTAACTTAAACTTTTAGTTAAATAGGTTTATAGTAGGAAGCACAATGGTAATATAACATTGAATTACAGAAATGTAGCTGCAATTGCTGTAACTGTGGAACAGATTCAATTCAGTGAGAAAAAGTTATCTTATGGTTTATCACTTGAAAACTCATGGACTAGATTCAATATGAGGCGAAAAAAAATTTCTCCTAATTCGTGAATTGAATTGCATCTCAAACTGAACCTCATCCATGAATTTTCACATGATAAACATTTTTCTCCCTGAATTGAATCTGGCCCTTTATCGGATTATCCAGCGCAGATCATAATGTCAAGAAGCAAGAGTTGTCCCCCTAAAAAAACTCAACCAGAGAAAATCAAGGTTTAACAGATGGGCCCCTTGGTTTCTTGCAAGAGGTGAATGAAGATTTAAGTTATTATATTACTGAGCTATTACACTTTTAAAAAATGATACTGATTTAGTATATATTTTTTGCATACAAAAGACTTTTAGCAGGTTAAGCAAATACACATTGTGTTTCTCAAACTAATCTTAATCATAGAAACACAGTAACACAATTCAGCTGCACAGCCATTTTAAGTGTTTGTAGCAGTTAAGCCAAATTAACTCAGCATGACGTCTCTCACATCTATATGCCTGCAAATTATTATTGTAATACAACTTTTAGTTATACGTTAGTCTAGTAATTATTGATGCATTCCGCAAAGGGAAGCTGGCTAATCACTGCCCTTTATAAGCCGTTCTCAGCATGAGCTTATATAGTTAATTTAAAATAGTACTAACCCTTGCTCTATCAACAGATAAATGGGCAGAGCAATCTTTCTTTATGTTTTCTAGGTTCTAGCAAAACTCTCCTCAATAAAGCAAAGACAAAGTTCTAATTACATGGTTTCTGACTTTTGTTTAATAGATTGCCTGCTTTTCCAGACAGTTGTGCAATAATAATTAACAGGATAGTACTAAGGCAATTAATTAAAAAAAATACTAGGTTATTATTTATCCCAAGTTCTCTGTCAAAAGGTTTACATATACTGGCACTGAGACTTCATTATGCATACTTGCTGTGAATACCTTTTAGACTTTTTAAAATCGCTAGGTATATATATATATATCAGAACACACAGTTGAAGATACAGAAGTATTCACAGATGATGAGCCTTATAGATATTGTGGACAGTGTTTTAAAACCATTCCATTGTTATGAGTCATTTATTTCCAATTGGTCACAATTTCACATTTATAAATATGGAGCTGTGGGGGTTTGATTAACTTATTTGGTTTGGGGATTCACCATAATAAAAATGCTTTGTTTGCCATTGCATTTCAGTAATTCATTGCAGTCAATCAAATTCCTCACTAGAATACAAGCCATACAAGGGTGAATATAAGCTGCCAACTTCGTAATTCTGGACTGGGTCAGCAGCTTATTGGTCCATGTATGGGGCCTGCCAATGGAACCCCTTAATTGATATCTGGATCTATAGATGTATGACCAGCTTTATTGCAGTTGCCTGATCAGAGTTTATTGATGAACTTGTGTTAAGAAGTAGGTTTACAATTGAAAGAATTTGTGTATAGAAAATTTACCAAAGGTCATTCAACAACGATGTATCACATACATAATTCTGTGCAGAGCACTTTATATAGAACCCATGCATCACACATCATGTGAGCATAACATGGAGACCAGGACCTCCCCTCTTTTGTGGGGGGGGACGTCTACCTTTAACATAAAATGGTTGCATTTCTGCTACTTGCTGAATGCCAAAAGCTAAATAAACTTGTCTATATGGTCTACATTTTTATAGGATGTGTTTTATTGTTATAACCTAGAAGTTTTGTTGTGGGGCTATAAAATCAATAAAGGTCTTTTTTACCACTCCAAAACATGGCATTTTACAAGAATTGCTGGTTAACTTTTTGCTTAACCATGAATGATACAGCTGAAACATTGGTTATTAATTCTTTTTCCACATGTAATGCCAGGAAATGTTCAACTGCAAGCATTTTATAACCATATAAATGCACAATATAGCAGAAAGAAGGTATGTGCTGTGTAAAAGTGCACAAGGACTAGGCATATAGTATTCAACCTATGAAGAGTTGAAAGGTTGCCTTTGTCTAAACTTCAGAACATGCAAATATTTCAAACACTGTCCAAATCAATTAAGCTGGCCATACACAAACCAATAAAAGCTGGCAATTTAGTCTTCCTGGCCAGTCAGCAGCTTATTGGCCTGTGTATTCGGCCTGACCAAAATCTGGCAAGATCTATGTCTCTGCACTCTCTTTAGCTCATTTATATCCCTCTTAAGGACTGGACTCCAAAACTGCACTGCATACTCCAGGTCAGGTCTTACTAGGGATCTATATAGAGGCATAATTATGTTTTCATCCCTTGAGATTATGCCCTTTTTTATGCAAGACAGAACTTAATTTGCTTTAGTAGCTACAGAATGACACTGCCCAGAATTAGACAACTTGTTATCTATAAAAACCCCAAGATCCTTCTCATTTAAGGAAACTCACAACACATTACCATTTAGTGTATAACTTGCATTTATATTATTTTTGCCAAAGTGCAAACCCTTGCATTTATCAACATTGAACCTCATTTTCCAGTTTGCTGCCCAGTTTCCCAACTTAGACAAATCACTCTGCAAAGTGGCAGCATCCTGCATGGAACCTATAGCTCTGCACAATTTAGTATCATCTGCAAAAATAGAAACCGCACTTTCAATGCCCACATCCATTAATAAACAAGTTGAAAAGCAAACCTCTAAAACTGGACCACATTGGCTCCCTAATGCAGTCCTCATCCTGACGTCCTGCATTTTTTCCATTGCTGTGATCAGACCCCATTGGAGAAAAGATCCTCTTGTTTGGCTTGTGGATCATTAAGGAGGTTATTTATTATAGGACAAGTTGATTTTTACCTGAAAAATTTACATTTGTGACGTTTTTTTCAGTCAAAAATAAAAAAGCTTAACATTTTTAATTTATTATACCTCAAACCTGGAAAGAGATAGAAGTCATGTAGAAATCAATCCCTTCAACCATTTGAAGATGTTTGTAGTCTTCATGATGTTGGGATTTTTTTTGGGTGGGTTTCACTCAAAAACTTGATTAATTCAAGCAAATTGAGTTTTCTTTCTCCAAAATCTCGATCAATTTAGAGTATTTTTCACCTGAATTTACCGATTCCCATTTTTCCCATTCGAGTTGAGAGTTTATTTGAGATATAAAAAAACTCACAAACCTTTTGATAAATAACCACCTAAGTGTATGGCTAGCATAAGTCAAAGAAAGCACAAATATTTTAGTATTTCAGAGTTGCCTGTATATGGATTTTAGTTGCATTCAAGTGGCAGATATTTATAATTGAGGGACATTATATGTGGATCATATGCAGTATGCGTAATTTATTAACTACATTTGTTCACCCTCATATAAGAAGAATTGAATTTAAACACAGCAAAGATAAAATTACATATAAGTGCATTTTCATGCTTGTAATAAAAATGCATAACGTATACTTTATAAGGTTTCATGGAAGCAATCTTTGATAGAATTAGAAAAATATGCTTTTAAAAAGTAGAAATAGGTAAGAAGCACTGGATATACAGTTGTGCTCATAAGTTTACATAGTTTATACCGCCTGGGTATGTAAACTTTTGATCAGGGTCATTTGGGCAGTTTGTGTAGTGATTATGATTTAAAAATAGTAAACACAGTAAATAAATGGCTTCAGCCAACCACTAACCATGAGTTAAAGAAAGGTTTTTGTGGTATCACTCATACTCTCTGAAAAATGGTTAAGAAATCATAAATTCTGCCAGGGTATGTAAACTTATGAGCACAGCTGTATATACACAGACAGGATTTAAAATTTAATCTGTTAGACAATGATGAACTCTGATAGATATCAGAGCTTTAGCAAACTAACAAGAGGTTTGCCTGAAGATGATCTGCCGTTCAAGTACTGAATCACAAGCAGAGATTGCTAGGCACTTTCAAAGCACTAGGCAGGCATCCGGGGAGATGGGAGCCTAACACTCCATTCACTCTGAGTGAGACTGCACAAATTGTAGCCAAACATAATCTGGTATCTATAAATTATTTGAATGAAATAGGTATGTCCTGTTCTGTTTAGGACAAGGACATTTTCTACTGACCAAGGGAAAAAGACACCACAGAAATGGGGTGGTGGTGGTGGGGGGTGGTGGGGGGGGAAGCAAGGCAAAGTGCAAAAACAGGCACAGATTTAAAACCCCCTTCTCATGTAAAGTCACTGGCTCTGCTTCAGGTAAGACGATGGGCCTGTTTTTGCATTGGGGTCTGAAGTTGTAGCTTAATTTGCCCTACTGTTATTCCAGACATAAAATCAATTAAAAAAGCATCAAGTGAGATAGTACCATGTCATTTGCTTGTGGCTCATGCTTAGCAATGCCACCCTAAGTATACAGTATTAACTGCCTTCATTTGGCCTAATCATCTTCACTGCCTTTCATTATTACACATCTCTTCAATATTTTTCTTGCAGAAAATAGATCTTTTTCTAGCCAACAAAATACATAGTGTCATTGAAGTACAAAATAGCTCTGTCTGATTAGTTCATTCTTAAAGGCTGTGGTTCACCTTCAGGTTAACTTTTAATATATAATAGAATGGCCTATTTCTAGCACCTTTTCAATTGGTCTTCATTTTTAAATTTTCTATAGCTTTGGAATTATATACCTTCCCCTTCTGATTCTTTCCAGCTTTCAAATGGGGATCACTGACCCTAGCAGCAAAACAAATAACTGCCCTGTGAGGCTACAATGTTATTGCTATTCTTACTCTGTATTCTTTCTATTTCAACCCTCCTCTATTTATATTCCTGTCTCGCCTTCAGACCACTATCTGGTTGATAGGTTCAATTAAACCCTAGCATCCAGAAAGATTTGTTTTACCAAATCTGGCTTTAGAAATTAAGAAAAACTTCTTGCGCAGCTTTTTACTTGTTTTGCTTGTATCTTTGCTTCCAATTGGGGCACAGAAAAGATACACTTCTTACATAGCATTGGGATCCATAAAATTGTGCCAGAAAATGTCATTCCTGTCCCACGTTTTGTAAGTCCCTTACGGTATAATGCACAGAAGTATATCATACGGAACAGATATTATTTGTTGATCAATATCTTGAACATTCTCTGTCAAAAATAGAAAACCTGAGAGCTGTGCTAGTTTTATCAGGTTTGCTAAATATATGGACATTTGAAAAATACCATGCGCTTTACTGAGTTGTTATCAAGGTGACATTCTCAAAATTGATGAAAACTAGAAAGCCTAATGATCCCTTTCCTGGCTTAGAATGAAAACTGGTAAGTAAAGTTTAATTATTCTTTTATAAAGAGCTCATTCCAGAGTTAGCGAACAAAGACAAGCTTGTGAAAGCAGAAGGGTTGGAATCTTGAAGCGTGGGCCAAGGAAATGATATGATGCACTGGAGGCATTCTATAACACCTCAAATGCACTGCTTCCAACTAGACACTTGTAGATAGGATATATTAGGGGCATGTATATAAGCAGCATGGGTTTTATTAGCTCTTATAAGTTTAAATAGCTTTTGCAGCTAAAAAAAATATGCCTTGGAGGGATAACGTCCACCAGAGTCCTCTACACAAATGGAAATGCAGCAATATGCTATTTTTCTGTTGTATGATCTACAAGAACTACATTGAAAAATCTTACCAAATAAAAATTATTATGCAAATCAGAAAAATGATGATACTATTCAGAAAATAGCAGTTGATATAGATAGTGGCAATGCTGATAAACCAAAGCCCAACATGGAAAGTAAATATTGCTGAAGAAATTCGTTCATGCTATGACTCAATCATTGTCTCCATTGTTTATATCAGCCTCAGTATAGAGACAGAACTGGTATATTATGAAGGCTGTCACTACATTTATTTACATTGCAAGCTCTTACATTTCTTTGTCCATACAAGTCAACACTGTTTTAACAGCTCACCAAATGCTCCTGCTCCTAACTCTGCAGCCAGTACAGGTATGGGACCTGTTATCAAGAATTCTCGGGACCTGTGGTTTTCCAGATAAGATATATTTCAGTAATTTGGATCTATATACCCTCTATTAGAAAATCATGTAAACATTAAATAAACCCAATAGACTGGTTTTGCTACCAATAAGGATTAATTATATCTTAGTTTGGATCAATTACAAGGTACTGTTTTATTAATACAGAGAAAAAGGAAATTGTTTAAAAAATGTACATAATTCAGAGCCTTCTGGACAAGAGGATTCCGGATACCGGATCCCATACCTTTATTACTTTCCCCCACGTTTTAAGTACTACCATTTTTGTTTTAAATGTTGTTTATGCATATTTGTTATTCATAGAGAGTAAGATGGATGCACTTATAAGATATATAATTTGTGTGACAATACGAAATAGTTGCAGTTATTGTGCAGCAAGTCAATAAAGTTGCATTTTTCACAACTTTTCCCGTTTGGATCTTTTAATACATTTTATAGAGGTATACCTCCATTTACGGTTCAGAGTTCAGTACTGGGTTCAGCTAGTCTTAATTAAAGAAATATTCAAATGTAATATTGTTTCCATGACCTTGCATGGATGACAGTTTCTATTCACATATTGTCATTAGGACCTAACACATTTCAAAGCTTGCAAAAGTGAGAAGATGGTTATCCATGACACAATTTTTTTTAACAACCTTGATTTAACCTTGAAAGTAAAATCAGAAATGAAGGCAGCAATATTATATTATTTTATCACAAAGTATGGTTAAAGCACTTAGATAGAGCAGTTTGCGCTCTTCCACAAGGAATGTCCTCCTTTTTTAAGAATGCCACACCTCATGATTCATAGATGTCATTATTCAAAAAGGGGAAATTATTCCAAGGAAACAAGTAATGTCCAGAAAGAAAAATCACTTGTGTTGTGTTTGGTAGCCGAGGATGAGGAAAGTATAACAGTGCGCAGTTACTACATTTTGGGTTTGAATCTTGTTGCTGAAAACTAGAAATAAGACATCATTTTATTTATAGCAAAACATTATACAACATACCATACCATTCTTTTGCACACATTTTACAGGCACAAACAGACTGAAAAAATAGTATCCAGTTACTGTAAGTTATAATAAAGCTAAATTGGTGTTAGGGAAACTGCTACTTTAAACACTAGGGAATTCTCATACACCCTTTACCAAGAAAAGTGAGCACAATAAGAAGTGTTGTTAAGAACAAACACAGCTTTATCTGAGAAGCTGTCAGATAGATCATCCCACTAACCATAGAGATAAAGACAAGAGGCGCCACTGGTCCAGAGAGAGTTGTTAAAGAGAAAGAAATGATTCTGAGATGCAAGCAGCTTAACCCCTTTAACACACACACAGCAGCAGAAGTTTTCAGTAACAGTAGGAATGTATTTTAAAGTAACTCAAAGAACTGTCTTGCAATTATTAAGCCAATCAAGAATACAGAATCATATTGAGCTAGAAGATAAAGAAGATTAATTGCATTGCATTTATATGCATTGCAGTTTAGTATATTCATTTTTCAAATGGGAATAAAGCATATTTCAACAAAACCTGCAAATTAAAAGAAAATTTTTTTAAAAAAAACCCCACACTTTTGTGTTTTTGCCATGCTAAGTTATTTCTGTGGAATGTTATTTCTATTTTGCCATGCTAAGTTATTTCTGTGGAATAGTTAAGGTGTAAGTTAAGGTACTGAATTGATAAGGTCCAGAACAACAAAAGTGATTTAAAGGGGCACACAACCAATGTGTATGCCATAGTAAAATAAATAGTTAAATACCACTTTTGTATTATGCCCGTGACTTGCGTTACGTTTTATGAACATGTTGATATTATAGGACTGTTTTATCAATAAATAAAATCATAATTTTCTGCAATTCAATAAAACAGTTGCAAGAAATTTTATTAATATATTAATAATAATAATAATAATAATAATATGTATTTGATAATGTATTAAGATAGTTAACATATGTACTATTCATTGGATGCCCCCCTAGATTGAGGGACATTCAGAAGCCCAAACTAGGCAATGCCAAACACCATAAGGAGAAATTGACCCTGTATTTATCAAGCGCCTATGGCAGACATTATGCACTGCATTCCACTTGGCCCAAAGCACTCTCACTTGTACACAATGGCAATGCCTTGGGTGTAAGTGCTCGGCGGGGGTATGATTTTGTATCCTTTGGTGCTCTTGATTTTCAAAAGAGTATGGCGAAGAGTAGTAAATGCAAGTTCCATTATTAGCTTTTTAAATGAAGAGGAAATAGGATATTTATATGATACTTTTCTCCCATTGGGCTAAAACCAACCAAAACAATGACGCCATCTTGGGCTTCTCTAGGTATGATAAGATAGCAGGAAGTGATGCAAAAAAAGCAATTTAATATAAAAATGTACATTTAGCTCACTTATTTCTTTTAATTTAGGCACTGAATAATTTAGGCCCAATGAAATATACATTTGTACACATCCAAAAAGTGTTATTTTAAACGATAAATATACCTTACAGTTTGGTTTTTGTACAATATTTGCAGTACAGTACAATATTTAATTTAATAATGTTTTCACATCATGTGTCAACACATTTTAACAATATCCCAAATACAGAAATGTACCTTCATTTCTAAATTAATACACTAGTCTGATCTTTCCTCTTGTATTAGCCACTTACAAAGTGGTGTCACTACATTTTCTTAATACTGTTTTAAAAGCTATTTTGCCCTTTAAACAAACATGAACGCTTTGCAAGAAAGGGGAAAGGTATTGTATTAGGTTAATAATGTATATTGTTTGGAGAACTGATTGTTTGATAGCACTGAATGTGATCAAAACTATTTTTTTAATTAGGATGACAAATAATACGTTTTTAGTTACAGAAACAACCCTAAACCAGTTTCATTAGAAATAACGATAAGTTATAAGTGATAAGAATAGAGTGTTTGGAGAACGACATGTATTTTATAAATTACTGTATGAAGCCATTTGAAAAAAAAAAACTTGAAGATTCAAATAAATATCTAGGATTAGGAAAATATTTTGAAAAAAATGACACAGCATGAACCCAAATTACTTGATGTGGGAATAAGGGAGAGGGACTCCTTAGGTAAGGCCTCACCTCTAGGTCCTGTAATGACAGGTCGATGATGCTGTGTGAATGCTGTTCCAAGGGAAGAGGTCTGCGAAGGAGAGGGACTGCTGAAACCAGACTTCTCTGACTTCTTTAATGTAGTAGGCGATGGCATTCCTGGCAAGAATGATTGATAAGTGCAATTTAATAATGCTAAGTCATGGAACCACAGCCTATGCATTGTGAAAGTGGGTGCAGAAGCAGGTTATTCAGTGATACTCAACCTATTGCTAATTATATGTTCAGGGTGAGTTTTGTCTTTTTTGTTAAAGGATTAACAAAGCTGGGAAAAGGTCCCAACACAATCAATGGGGGGGAGGACATTTAGCTTTTGGTTTCATTAAACAAAATAGGGTTTTATCATAAATATTTCCATATTAGGAATTGCCATTTGAAATATTAAATCAATGTCTATGAACTGCAGAATGAGACCTCTAATTAAAATCTGAGCATTCTATGTTCTAAAGTCACCTAAAACAGGGCTTTTTGCCTGAGTTATTGTAAAATATTATGCTAGAGAAAAAGCCAATATATGCTTCAACGTTGTCTAAATCATTGTATATAAATCTATTTTGTGGGCAAAGGTTGAGTATCGCAGAACAGAATATAATTTAAAAGGATAGTATATTGGTAATAAATGCTTATTGTCAGTTTTTGATGAAGATAAGATGATTTAGAAATTGCAATCTATGTGTTTCTTTTTACATCCTAGATATGAAAAATTCTGATACATTTTCATAGGGAAAATCTCTAATTTAAGGGGAAATGTATTCTTTGCAAGTGTAAGTTAGTCTAAAAATGTTATTGTTCTAAGTACATACACTATAACTGCTGCTATAGAAAGAAACACTATTCCTTAAAAAGAGCAAAGCAGATTTCATAGACTAAATTTTAAAGTCAGGGAACATTTGCATGTATGTTGTCCAGCGTAGATCTAATTAATGCAGTCAGAATGGGTTTTTCTAGTTGTGTCAGTGCTGGTCTAGGACAACAACAGTGAATGACAAGTTTGATGCCACTTTGGGGTGTCTAGGTTGACATTCAGTCATCTGGCTACATTTCTGGTGCTGCCCTAAAATATGTTTGAACGTTTATTATGGTGTTTAAACTTACAAGAATCTTACCAGTCTGTCCTCAGTCTAAGTACTCTTATCTTAAATATTTAATTGGGAAAGTTATGCCACTAATGGAATACTGTGAATACTGTACTCACGAGGAAACTTAGGGCAAATTCATAAAATGAAGCACCATGAGTGCCATCCCACTGGTGACTTTTCATTCAAGCCGGCGGGAAGGCAGTTTGAGGAGATTGTTGCCCAGAAGAAGAGGTGATTAGTTGCCAGGCGACTAAATCTCACTGAATCTTGCTGTGTGTCCTTACCCTAACAGGGACTGAAAAAGGTCTACACATTATCTGTGTCTACTTGTTGCACGAAGGGATTTTTTTATGGGACTCATATAGCTGTTTACCATAACTTAGGCCAGGCCTTTCCTAGTCAAATGTTTTTAAAGAGTTTAAACCACATCACTACATTATGGCTGTATTTCATTGGTGCTAAATGAAAACAAAATGCCCTGGTTATGCTATTTAATGTAATATTGTGCTTCTTATAGTGCCATTCTAAAGAAACAATTTGTTTGGGGCTACCTAATAAAGCTTAATTTTGAATATAATTAAGAAGTGGGTGCTGAATTATTTTTATAACTGTATACATTGTCTGAAATCTGTTGTAGGACATGGAACCTACTTCAGGACTCCATAGCTTTAACATCTATATTTAGAAGTGTGTGTGTGATAAGATCATAAAAACTGACAATAAACAGAAATGCATATTTCTCAGTAGAATTATTTTGGCAATTAAGAACAGAGAGCAGAAAGGAGATACAGTGTTAGTCAGCGTAAAGCAATTAGTACCATTCAGAAATCATGATGCATTTGCATGTTTTTGAAACAGTCTGGTGCCACAAGGATCTCTTATAAAGGAGATTAGTATGATAAGTTATACTGTGAACATGCACAAAAAAAAATGAAAACAGGGACACTGTGCATAAAATTACCACTGATGTCACTATTAATGTTTTCTAACTGAAAATAGCTCCAAGGCTAAATGTTTACTGAACAAAGCCTTTGTGAATTCTATTCATGTAGAGTATATACATACATATAGAAAGTTGGGGAGCAGGAATATATTGATTGTTCTTAAACAGGACTCAAACAACAACATTCCTCCAGGTTGGAATTAATAGGAAGCCAATAAAACATGAAGAACATGTAATTAAAGTATACCCACAGGGAATGGCGTTCATATACAGTGATCTAAATTATATCAGGAGGATGAGGGAAAACTACAAAACAGTTACACAGTATCTTAGTCCACCAACCAGGTTTACTTTTTGTTCTACTCTGTCTTTTTTAGTTCAATAACATTTTGCAAATAATATATAATTCAATGCTTTAATCAACTATTATTTAATATTTAGCTATTCTTAAGCAATTTGCTTTTTGAATTATCACTCAGAACATTAAGTTGACATCAGAGTATGGCACTGCTAATGTGATACATAGCACTAATATTTCCAGGGCATGCACAATTCATGAAAGTAAAAAATGCAAGCACGTGATCATGTCAGAGTTGTTTCAAGTTGCAGAAATCAACATTATTTTTGGCAGTGGCATCACTTCGCAAACCTCCAGTGTATATTTATATAAGATATTTCTCTGTGCAAATTGCTCTTATATGCCCAATATGACAAATAGTCTCACAATATTCAAAGCATAGCAAATATGTGAGAGAAGAAATCTCATCATAATGTTTTTAAACTGAAATTTTGAACTGATTGAAAAAACTATGTATAAGAATCAAACAGGTAATTGAAGAATATCGAAGACTTGTTTATTTGTAAATATAACCCAGCTTATAGTTATATAGGGATATGGCAAGATGGCTCAATTTTCTGATTAAATAGAATGTGATTAAACAAATATAACAGTTTACTAGTACTATAATTTGCTTAAAAAACAGATACAATGACAATATTAAAGTATTGCACCTCCATGAAAGCAATAACATCCAAGGTATTTAAAATTGCATTGGCTAAAAACTGCACTCACAGCACATTCTTCTAAAAACTAGAACCTCCTTTGTCTTCTAGCTATGCACAAATCCTCTAAATACAAGTCACATCCAGCATTCTGTGTCCTTGAAGAACAAACTACAGCCCCTTACTTAGACACCAACAGCACCATTCTATCATGTATGACAAGCACAATACCTTTTTGTTCCACTTAGATTGTAAGCTCTTCCAGTAAGATATCTTTTTCCTTCTGACACTTGGGGGGGGGGTTATTTACCAAAGGTAGAATCCTAGAGATTTTTGCATTGTTTTACACTTTGCATGAAATCACAACTCAATTTAAGAAAATTTGCGATTTAAGAAAAAACTCGAATGGAAAAAACTCAAATTGATTGAGCTTTTGAGCGAAACCCACAGAACAAAAACTTCAACATCATGAAGGCTATTACCATCTTCAAATGGTTCAAGGAACCTCTGCCAATGACTGATACATTAGCTGGAGCCAGGGCCGTATTTACATAGTGGGCACCCCTAGGCCTGCTGTCGTTTGTTGCAACCTGTCTCCTCCATTTTTTGCCCAAATTTTCATCATTGGGATGGAGCAATGGGAATTGGCACATGGGAAATTTACATTTCTGAACCAATGTGGGGGTGGCTGAGCAGCATGCCACCGCCTAAAATCTCTCCACAAATCCGGGCCTGGCTGGAGCATTTTAAGATTCAATCTATTTCCAGTTTTAGGGTATAATAAATCCCAAAACCCCAAAGAATTCTATATTATTTAAGCCCTGAAAATTTTTTGTGTTTTTTTATAAGCCAAAAATTTGGGTTTGGACTCAAAACTATCCTAAAAAACTAACATTTTTCGGGAAAGCACAACTTGACTGTTGATAAATCTGCCCCTTAATGTTTGTAGCTATGCACATCTGTCTCCCTTGTCTGCAAAAAATATACAGAGCTAAACATACATATATGTATATTAAAATAAATACACAGTAGTTACACAAACCACAAGAATTTTGAACAATGAGCAATGAATACAGTTTTACAATCATGTACAGTATGGCAGAAAACGAGAATCAACTAAGAAATGCAATTATATGTTTTATTTTAAAAAAATGTGCCTGAGGATTTAATTACAATACTGTAATTACTGTTTCCAAAATGTTAATACAAAACTGATGATGCAAATATATAGTATATAGCGCATATGTAGTACAATTTTAGTTTTCACAATAGTTTCATTTAAACTAGAAAATTGATTCTTATGGATTATTATATATTTTCAAGGTAGTAGGTGGCCACTACACACTCAAAAATACTCATTGCCTCTTTTATTAGCCACATATCCTGTAAACATGGCACCAATTGCCATTATACATTACACTGCACTTTACGCTGTATTTATTTTCTATAAAATCTTCATTAAATTTGTTAATATATTTGTGTTCAGAACATTCCTGCTGCTCCTATTTGCAGTTATACACACGTTATATATACAGATCTCAGTTTCCTATATTGCTTAAATTAGCTGCATGAATCTCCTTTGACAGCTAAAGCAATAGTACCTCTAGAGGCACCAACATGTATATAATTATCCCTCTATTTTGTCTAAGGAGACAATGAAACTAAGGTGTTTGCTTCAACAGAAATTTTCTTTAATATCATTTTTATTTATGATGACTAAATAGAAACTCTAAGTTAACATTTACAGATGGCCATACCCCTGATCTGACCAAACAATGTCCACTTAAACACAACCTAAAAAATGCTCACAATGAAGTAAGCCCAACCCAATCGAATTGATTGTCCTACTGGAACATGTGTAATTATGTAAAAAATACATAATTTGCACATTAGATGCATTTTAATGAATACATTGGTGTAAGGACTATAGCAGCCTATCACTCTGAAAAAAGGAAAAGTCACCAGAATTTTTTGAACTGATGTATTTTCCACTTACATAATATGACGTAAGTGACACTCCGCCTAGTCTGAACTGGCGAAGGCAAGTCTGACGAAAGAGTGAGAATTTGCGGAGTAATGTCCATTTGCTAGAGCGAAAACTAGCCTGGCGATAGAGTGAGAATGGTCGCTAGCATCTATCTTTTTCACTAGCGAATTGGTGCTTGCGTTCATTAGAAAATTGGCGATGTCCCTGTGGGTGGTAATGCTAGCGAATTGATGTATATTGATGGAATAGCAGATGTGCTTGCAAAACTTAGTTAGGCTCTTGCTTTTTCGGTGTTGGACAGAAATAAAATGTAATTAATATACTAAAGCATGCAACAAAATCCACTTTTTGAGAAATATGTTAATTCCGTACATATCAAATTGATCTAAAGTTAATCTGCATTTAGGTGAGATGGTTTCCACAATAACTTATCAGATGATCGATTGTTTTTAGCACAATGGCAGAATGCTTGCTTTAAAAGTTATCCTGCTGCCTTTTTTTAGTAGCCAAACACATGGGCCAAAACTGAGGCCATTGTCTTTAATGAGTCAATGAGTTAAGCTGGACATAGATGCAAAGATCCGCTCGTTTGGCAACATCGCCAAACTAGCGGATCTTTACCTGATATGCCACTAGCTGGCAGGGCTATATCAGGGTAATCCGAAACATCAGCCCTATGGCCGAATGATCGGATTACGATGAGCGCAATGGACTTCCAACAGGACGGTCGAAAGAAAATCCAACCTTCATGAGCAATATTGTGTCCAGATATTGGTCAAGAAGACCTGTCAGAAGCCCCCAGAAAATCAGGAAATATAAGAGTAGTGGTTTATCTGCAGAAATACAGCAGAATGGCACAAACGAGCACTACAAAAAAGGAAAAAACTGGAAAATATTCTGTAAAAGTATGGCATCTATTATGCAGAATGCTTGGGATCTGGGATCGTCTTGATAAATGGTCTATGAATAATGTGAAAACTATACATTAAAGTTACTAAAGACATGTAAGCTTTAAATAAGCCAATAGGATTATTTTGCCATCTGCTTGGATTTATGCTAGCTTCAATAGTGTCAAGTAAAAATTGTTTTATAACAGAGAATCAGAGGCAAATAGAACTGTTTGTTTCATTAGGACAGTATGGGAAATGGTAATGCAATATTTCACAGTTATGGATAGCAGATGTCCAAATAAAAGATTCCATTCATGTACAGTTTTTCAGTTGCACTTTGCATTTTAAAATTGATACTACATTTATTATAAGCTTAAAAGAATTAAAGAAACTGACCAAAAATTAGGTCCTGGAGAAAAAATATCTGGAAAAGATTATTATTTTTTCAGCATTGTGCATAATGCATGTATCAGGGCTGACTTTACCCAATGTGATCTGTCAAGATGACCTGAATGCTGCCCATGAACTGGTCCGTAAGGTGGCAGTGAAAGAATGTCTTGCTAATGGTTATGGCAAGACATTTACTGATCTGTACTGTGGTTCAGTTTTAGTTTTTTACAGGTTTATTTTTATTTTAATGAAGGAAAGGTGGGGTATAGAAGTATTCCATACATGACTTTACAATCCCAATTAAAAGATGCAAAAACCAATGCTAGAGCTTGTTTCGTTTTGGCTAACTTTATGTAAGTTATTCTACACATAAAGACTACACATTGTGTAGAACACACATCTTCTAAAATATTTTGGTTTCCCAAGCGCATCTTAAGTGAGTTTAATTTTATTTATGTGTTCCAGCTGTCTGATTTTTGGTATAGAAACAGGGCGCATCTAGTGAAAAACTAGAGTTTTCTCGGGGTAATAAATAATATGGCTAGACTGTTAAATGAATTGTTCAGTATAGAAATAAAAACTGGGTAAAACATAGGCTGTGCAAAATAAAAAAAATTTAAATAATGTATAAAGGCTGGATGTTTCACATAATAACCAGAACATTACTTCCTGCTTGCAGCTCTCCTGGTTTACACTGTTTTTAGGCAGTAACCAATCAGTGACTTGAGGTGTGCCACATTAGCCATAATTGTTTGCTTTTATATCTGACCTGCATTCTACGGATCAATTGCAAACTCACTGAACAGTTATGTCCCATGTTGCCCCCCTTAAAGTCGCTGACTAACTAAGAGTTATACAAAGAGCTGAAAAGCAGGAAGCTGTGTTCTGTTATGTTAGACATCCGCTCGATCAAGTCTTTATACATTACATCGTGTAACTTTGTTAAACATCTTTGCAAGGCCAAGACTGTGCACATGCTCAGTGTGGTCTGGGCTGCTTAGGGATCGTCATAAATTATCAAAACTGGGAAACTAGAAAGGCGGGGGATTGTTTCCCTGCCAGCAGTTAGGGACTGACAATTCCTATCCACAGCAGCAAATGAAAGGAGAATTACACTGCATACAGTCAGGTTTCTTATAAAAACTGTACATATTTTTTAATTAAAGTATATTGGAGATAGGTTTGTTTTTCATTAAAGAAAGTAAAAATGGGATTTTTTTTTGCCTTTACATGCCCTTTAAGTTCATAATTGTGGAGTTCTTGAGTGCCACCAAAGAATCCATATAATGTGCAACATTATTATGTTTGCATTGAATAAATCCAGGTTAAATTACAAGATAATAAACGACAGAAACTCATTTGTCTCCCCCTCTTGCATAGGCAGTTTGGATTGTCTTAAACCTATGTAAGTCACCATTTTTCAGCATTTGTTATTAATTAGAAGTAGACCTATAGTGCATTTCTGGAAAATCCTCTATGCAATTAAAGCAAAGATAATGAATACAGTGTAAATATTATGTTTGTTATAAAATACCTTGATAACATTACTGATGTCTGAACTCCATTCTGAAAACTAAATCTCTTGCAATGGAGATGAACCCAACCGTTTCTGCTTTATTTGAACAATGAAAATTACAGTGCTCAAATTATTAAATTTACTTTTCTTTTTACAGTCAAACAAAGTTTTGGTATTAGACAAAAAAGTTCAAAAGTACTTACAAAAGCTCTTTAAAAAAACTCACAATTATATACATGTATATATATATATATATATGTATATATATATATATATATATATATATGTATATGTATATATATATATATGTATATGTATATATGTATATGTATATATATATATATATATATATATATATATATATATATATATATATATATATATATATACTAGAGCAGGGATCCCCAACCTTCTGAACTCGTGAGCAACATTCACGAGTAAAAGGAGTTGGGGAGCAACACTAGCATGAAATATGTTCTTAGGGTGCCAAATAAGTGCTGTGATTGGCCATTTGGTAGCACCTATGTTGCTTGTTAACCTACACTGAGACTCTACACCTAGTTTTTATACAACCAAACCTTGCCTACAAGCCTGGAATTAAAAAATAAGCACCTGCTTTGAGGCCACTGAGAGCAACATCCAAAGGGTTGGACAGCAACATGTTGCTCATGAGCTACTGGTTGGTGATCACTGTAATCTCTCTAATGTTTTATTCACCAGTAGGTCTTTCCAGATGACACGAGGTCACCCATTCCGTTTAGAGGAAAAGAGGTTCCGCCTAAATATTCGGAAGGGGTTTTTTACAGTGAGAGCTGTGAAGATGTGGAATTCTCTCCCTGAAACTGTTGTACTGGCTGATACATTAGATAGCTTTAAGAAGGGGCTGGATGGATTTTTAGCAAGTGAGGGAATACAGGGTTATGGAAGATAGTTCATTATGCAAGTTGATCCAGGGACTAGTCCGATTGCCTTTTTGGAGTCAGGAAGGAATTTTTTTCCCCCTCTGAGGCAAATTGGAGAGGCTTATGATGGGGTTTTTTGCCTTCCTCTGGATCAACTAGCAGTTAGGCAGCTAAAAATTAAAAATAAGAAAAAAAAAAAAAAAGGTTGAACTTGATGGACGCAAGTCTTTTTTTCAGCCTAACTTACTATGTTACTATGTTACTATGTTACTGTACTAGAGAATAAAATTCAGCATACTCTTCTCTCCTCCAGTTACAGGCATATGTCACAGAGCCTTCCGATGTAATGAATGAAGAATGAAATATCTCGGGCATGACAGTAAGCAGACAATGTACATAGCTTTAGCAAGCAGCAGACCAATTTTGCTGTTAGACCATCATTTAGTTAAAAATATGTTTGCCATGAAAATGTCAAGGTACTGTATGAAAAGAGATTTAAGTTTCCTCTGCAATTACATTTTTTTATTTAATTGCCTACATTAATGTAAAATAAAAAAAAAAATCATTTTTTTCACACACCATAGCTCCATGTCTACATGACTAGAAACATCACGCTTAATAAATGTAGGTTTGACAAATCATGGCCATTCTTAAAAATAAAACATGTTCTACTTTCAAGTACAAAAATTGTTCAGTGGGATCATGAAGATTTAAGCTATCAGAGAAAGGCTGAATCATAACCACTGCAAAGGCTTTATTATAGGTCATTATGGTTCACAGTTACATTTAGAATATGTATTTAATATTTCCTAAATACATGACAATAAAGATGAAAACACAAACACATGCATGTGAAAAATGTATGATTAGCTCTACAATAAAACTGACAAGGCCTTCAAGATAGCACAGTGTTAATTCTGCAAGCAGTTGAAGACTAGGTCAAAGAATGGCTTTAGTTCTGGGCAAGTGAAAATCATATCTAAAATATGGATAAGAACATTTTAGAACTTGCTTATCCATGTGGTCACAAAATGACATCAGTGTCAACTCACATTTTTTTATTTAAGAGACATACAACCTATTGTGACTGTTCAATGCTATAGATAATAAATGATGGCTATTTAACTTAATATACAGACTAAAATGAATTTGTAGATGAAAACTAAAGGAGGGAATTATGAACTGAGGCACAAGAATGTAACAAAAACATAAATGGATACATTTTAACACTAAAAAAGGTCCTGTCAGCTGAAATCACTGATCAGCAAAGTCAGCAATTTCTCCCTAAACCTTATTATGGCAAATCTTTTAAAGCCTCAATTTTGCACTTTCTTCCTCTCAAAAAAAATAAACTAATTTGACCTCAGCTTGTTACTTAATGCAAGTTGTCTGTCATTGCCTGACTAAACCCCCATTTCTTTCCTTGAAAGTCCTTCTAGCCATAGAGATGAAGAGGGATAATGTAGCTGAATGTCTGTTAAGGATAACAGCATTCACAATTCACCTTCATTCTTCACTTTTTTACCCTATAAAAAACTAAGAATTTAGTTATTTCTAATAACAAAATCTACAGCAGTTCTGCTGCAAGTTACACAAAGATCTAAGTTTTCCAATCAGGAGATCAATCATGAGGAATCCTATATACGGTAATTATATAGTTACTGTTCTTGCACAAAAGTGTGGGAAATGGAGAAGAGATAAACTCTCGGTTCTGCATTCCAGGTTTATACCTTAGCTGTATGGTCTTGATATAAAACTACAATTGTTTCACCTATAGGCAAAGAAAGACCGAACAACCTATTCTATTTTTTTGGAAGAGTCATGATCAGGGATGGAAAGTGGGTGGGATATAGGTGAATTTGGAGTGGTGTAACTGGCCGTGACTCAGAAGGCAGGGGGTGTAACTTCAAATGTCCCAATTACCTGCAATTTTTTGTTATATATCCTCTGGTATGCTTAGAGGTTTTGCAGTATTTATTTGTCACTAGATAGGAAAAGACCTGAGCACAGTACTTTTTGTTCACTTTAAATTGGGGGTGAGTTAGAGCATCCTTGGAGTGATAAATTAGGGGGTAAACAAATCTGCCTGTGTGTCATTATCTATAATGGAAGCCATTTACTGCAAAACTGATCTCTTGCATAATGATTACAGGTGAAAGCAGGTTTTTTTTTATATGTCTTTCAGATCTCTGGGGCAAATTCACTAAAGACTGATAATGCGCTAGAGACAGCTTGCCGGCACTTCGCCGCACTTCGCCAGGTGAATTTTCGCCAGCGCTACGCTAATTCACTAAAATGCGCATTTGCGCTCAGGGCAGCGAACTGTAGCAGAGTTGTGCTACCGTTACTATGCCAGGCAAAGCTCATTTACACTAGCGATGCCTAATTTTCATATGGCACAAACTTAAACGTATAGATAGATAAATAGAGGTGTATGTTACAGTGACTACATTACACTACACAAGCACAGGAAACCTTGAATAAATAAAATAAAGTTGTCCTATTGCCCAAAACAAGTGCCCACTGTATAGTTGAGTTGCAATATGTTAGGAAATGTAGGGGGGAAGGAGGGTAACCCCTCCAAAAAAATTAGCTATTTTTCAGACTATCACCCCACAAAAGGTAAAAGATGCCAGCATTTTTTGGGACTTAAAAAAAAAATTTTTTTTTTTTTTTTTCAAACTCTTATCTATTGCGAAGTAACGTCTAGCGCAAGAGATAACGTTCAGTAAAATGTTCATCTTAGTGAATTAGCATAGTTACGTCCCTTCGTCAGTGCGCAACTTCGCCTGGCGTAAGGGTGTGAAGTTGCTCAAGTCTATCTATTTCACTAGCGAATTTTTGCCAGGGATACGGTTAGTAAATCGGTGAAGTTGTGAATTGGCATCACGCTGGCGAATTAGTGCTAGCGTTAGTGAATTTGCACCTCTGTGTCTGAGTCAAAGTTAACAGGAGTCACTTCTCATGTAGGTCTTTTAACCATCTTATTGGCTGGCTTGCAACATTGTTTCAGGACTCAAAGCCATGATAATTTTAATGATCAGGCAGCAAACAAATTTACAAATGTAACTTTCAAACCATTGCAAGCTTGTAATTAATGTGTATGGTAAAGTTGCTTAGAATTACATTTGATGACTTCTTGAAAAGCAATAACTGTAGATTTGTCTTTTTTTAAGATTTGTTAAGCGTCCGCAGTTTGTTTTGGTAATCTTAAGGGTGCACGGTCAATATTTAGACATATACTATATTTAGACATATACTATATATTAGGAATAATTCATCCCTGGACCAGCAGTTTCTTGTGAATTTATGGATATCTATTTAAATACACATATTAGTGAATTCACAAGAAAGTGCTGGTTGGGGATGAATTATTCCTAATTGAAGTATATTTAATATATTATATATATATATATATATATATATTATATATATTATGTGCACTGAAATCCAATGTACACAGAGCAGAACAAAAAACCAACATCAATCTTGATAAAGGTCCCAATGGGGACTGAAACATCAGTTTACATATAATAATATTTCACTTTTTTTCAAGTCAAGACCCTTGGTGCTGGCTTTTTATTCTATTTTATATATATATGTATATATATATATATACTGGTGTAGTATAAGTGGACGCACTCCTTCCGGACTTACTTTTC
>CM044437.1:77650050-77741954 GCA_024363595.1 Xenopus borealis
TACTAGGTAAAGTGCCTTGACAAAATGTCTCTTACAATAATGATATCATATATCAGAAAATACTTTCTGTGTTAAGTTGTGCTTCATGACTGTTACAACATTCAGAGGGACAGTGTATGTCTTAGTGCATTACAGATTTATCTGGCCCGGATTAGCAAAGAGGTTCTGCTTAACGTCTCTCCAGTTGACAGCTCTGTGACAGCACATTCAGGCTTACCAGCCTAATTAGTGAAAACCCTACTGTTTTCTTAACTCTCACCATATCGTGCAAAATATTTTTTATGGGATATCTTATCTTGTGGTATGACTAACATGTTCAGCATAATTTCCTAAGACTGGGTTATGCAAACAAAAGTTGAAGGTCTTACTTTTGTTCAGTTTCTCCAACTGTTTCAGAAAACTGAATGGGTTTTTAGAACAGACAGCAGCTAGAAAATGAAAAAGCATTGCTACTTTTTCAGATTCAAAAGCTGCATAAAAAAGTCCTTTTCAAATTAACATGAAATCCAAATTCTTTTTTTCATTAAAGCATTCATAGCTGTTTTAAGCTCATTTAAAAATCTCAGCTGTCAATCAAATACTGTCTGCCCCTCCTCTATACCATAGGCATAGAGGCAGAGCAGATAATTACTTTCACTTTCCATTCAGCACTTCCGACATGTCACTGCTCTACACACATTCCCTCATTCTCTTACCTGTTTAATTGTGTAGCCAGGGCATGGGGATAGACATCGGGTCCCCCAATCTGGTGCACAAACAAAATTCTGAGTTGATGCAAGGCTTGCCTTAAAACAGTGTCCACAAAATGGCTCCTGCCTGCTTGCTATAATTATGAATTCCCAGACTGAAGGAAACAAGATGCTGAACTGTGTGCTGAACATCCTGTGTGCATTGTGTGAATGTTACAGGGAAATTAGATTATATGCTCCACTGTGACAGGGACTGAAGTGAATCAACCTCTATAAAGTGTGATTCAAAATGTTGGTGTTATGTAAAGAAAGGACAATATTATTATCCTTTTATTTATAGCACTGACATATATTAGTGATATTTGCATCACTCACATCAATCTCTGCCACAGTGGAGCATACAATCTAAGGTCCCAATTACATTTAATCACATCCTATATGGTTTGGAGTATATGAGGAAACTTGATTACTCAGAGGAAGCCTGTGCTTGTCACAAGGAAAACTTACAAATTCCAACTGGTATATACAGAGAACCCCACAGCAATGCTTAGCACAAGCAAAGTTGGTATAAAAAGTCATATTAATTTTAAAATAACATTTTAAATATATCCCAATGGATATTACATAACAGAAATGTTTCCTTGAATTATAGAATATAAGGACGCCCCCCATTATTGGCAACTGTGAAATGTATGATAGGAGACCGCATGGTTTCATGTTCACATGAGTCTTACCCTCAATTTTTATGCTGACAACCAAGGATATTGTTAGCAATAGACAGGTTGAGACATTTGTTCCCAGGACTTTGAAACAAATGCCTTTTTCACAAACAGTTTCCATCTGGTTTTCTTTTGTACAAGGTGCTTGAAAATAAGTGCTTTGTTTGCTTTCCTGTAGGGCTGCAAGCTGTTGCTGTGACCATGTGTCTGGAGACTAGGTGGTACATGAGAAAGGGCTGTTCAGATGGTAAACCTCAACAGGTATAGTCAAACCTTTTCTTCCTTCATTCTGTGCACCCTCCTAATTTACACCAACCTTTTCAGAAAACCAGAGCAACTTTGCTTTCTGTTTATTTATCCAGGTGCAGCATGTGTTTTGGTGAGGTCATGTTAATATTCAATTACACAGCTGGCCTTGCTTGAACATTTCAGGGCATGGCCCTCCCTGACATTTTCCTTCTGTAAATACTTTTAGCCTTGTATGCCCATTCTTCAGCTTATCCCTTCACTGACACACAGACTCTCGGTTTCATGAAGAGTTATGGATGAATGACAAAGATTAATGTTGAACACAAAATCTACTTGCTCAACATTATATTTATGCCCTGACTTTAAATCTGACAAGCAAGCACCATGCATTTTAAACAGAGTTAATTTTTACAAGACTTATTTGTCTAACATTTATACACATTTATTTGCTTGCTGTAAGTCAAATACATCTAATAATGCACAGCTTTTCAAATGGAAGGTCTTGACAGTAACAGCTTTATATAAGAGTAAATTTAAACATTAGTGGTATATTTCAGAAGAAAATACCATACATGTCTATGACGCTTTTCATTCATCCAAGTCATGATACACAGTACTTAGTAGTGGTGAGTCAAAAGCAACCGCACTTGCCAAATAAACTTGAAAAGGTTGAGAATGAGCAGTGAAATGTTCTAGATTACTCAGTTAGTCCAGACGCTACTACTAAATACTAAAAATACCTTAAACATCCATAGTCTGAAAGCAGCATAAAGAAATTAAAATATGATAAATCCTCAGGGACACTTATTCAGATTCAATCCAGTGGCAGACCATCCATTCGACTTAGGGGAGTGATCATTTACTAAAAACCAGTATTTTTACTAAATGGTCAGAGCATTAATGCAGAGCATTAAGGGGTGGAATATCACTGTGACAGGGCTACGCCTTGTGCTGGATAAGGTGCAGAGATAAAGGCCAAGCTCTTTCTAATTTAGAATATATTTGAAATTTTATCAAACTTGTCAATGTCTGGTTATGTATTAAAAACTTAAAATCTTAAAAAATTTAAAAACTTTAATGCATTGAATTCATATCCTCATCATTTTCAATGGGTATACAAACTCTCAAATAAACCACAAAAACCTGAACTGAAAAATCGCTTACATTTTGTCTAGGATAACTATGATTGGGGGGAATGTAATATTGGACACTAACACAAAAATCATGCACAATTTGTTTGCAATGCGAATAAATGTTCGCAAAGTGAACCTTACCTTTGTGAACACTTTACCCCACACTCAACAGTAGTATAGTGATTGCGAATTTTATCATTTGCACCAGTGTGCAGGGTATGTAATAAAACTTCTTAATCAAAAAGTTTACTCCAAAAGTTTACTCCACCTTTAAACAGGTGTCAGAGGTTCACAATGCACAATTAAGATTCACAATGCAATAAAAGCATAATCAAAAATATTAGATTATGTCATACAAATTGTAATTTACAAATTTATTATCTTTGTGAATTTTATTACATTCCTCCCATTGACTTCTACATGAACTCACAAGCTTTTAGGGTAGGGCATGGGTAAAGGCTTATGTGCCACCTCCATCCCTCTTAAATGGAGCACTGCTGAATACAGGGGGTAGCTGAAGATCTCTGTGCTCCAATATAGAATTAATTCTTGTGATAACTGTAGCAATGCAATTGTGGCAGAAATAATTATATAAATGGTACAAATGTGGGTGATACTGAAAATTAAAAAGTATTGTTAATTATGGAGTTCTCAAATCCGCACCTTACTTTAAAGAGTATTGATACTTACATACACATAATGATACCTACAGTATTTATTTTATCCTGAATATTATATTCTTTGTTCATGGCCCTTACACATAAACTCATTTGAGGCAAGTTGTAAATAACCATCCAAAAAATAAAATGTCTTGTAAAGATGGAGAAATTTACTCTACCACTTATTTAAAATCACTAAAAAGCACAATACAAAACAGATTTCTAGGGCATAAAACAGCTTGCAAATACTATTTACTGGGGCACTCATTGTTTTCCCTCAAGAGCATTTTTGATATGTAAAGAAGTATTTGCATGGCACTGAAAGAAACATGTCAAAACAGCTTAATGTTGTACATCAACTTAGCAGAAACCGCAGGAGCAACCAAAAACAAATCTATATGGAAATAATGGTTGAATACTGACTTAAAAAACTCAGCCAAAATAATACATGACAAAAGCTAAATATAAAGAGATTTTCTTTTCACTTTTGAGAAAAGGTTTTGATCAACAGCCATTTGAGTTGCTTACCTGACATTTTTCTTATTCTCTTATGTGCCTCTTCCATGTGCAAAAAGATCAGCATAGGGGGTGCCAAATAAAATAATTATGAGGCTTATACCAAAGATGGTATTTAAAGTGGAATGCAACAGAGTATTCATGCATTGTGTCATTATTAGGGTGCAGATTTATCATGGGTCAAATTTCTAAGTGAAAAATCTTCAAAATGTGACCATCAAATTTTTTTCAGCAGTGTTTTTTCAATCGAAAATGGACCATTTTCGAATGAATAAGTCAGTTTTCGAGCAAATTAAAATTGTTCGATTGAGAACGATTTCCTCCAAAAAAATTAGATTTTTCAAATTTCAAAAACACCTAGGAGGTCCATAGGCTAAAACTGCAATTCAGCAGGTTTAAGGTGGTGAAGGGTAGAATTTGAATCTTTTTAAAAAAAATTTTTAATTCAAATTAATCACTTCGACCCTTGATAAATCTGCCCCTTAATGTATACAGGTCTAGGTGCTTGGTTTGTAAAGAACAGTTAACTGTAATTAATCATTTCTTTTGCACTCATGTCATTATCATTCAGTAGATGACCAAAAAGGGACACTCACATATGATGTACAAAATAGATCAGAACCATTATGGGCCTGCTTATAAAAAATGAAGGGGCATGTTTACTAACATTAGATATAAATATCTGGAGAGATTTATGGAGATGTTGCCCATAGCAATCAATCAGATCTTTGCTTTAGATTTCCAACTTATAGATGGCAGTTTAAATGTAATTGCTAATTGGATGCTGTGGGCAACATCTCCAAAAATCTCTCCAGATATTTATCTCCAATGTTAGAAAACATGCCCCTTGGTTTAGAAATATTTTACCTTCTTTGCCTATTTATAAAAGTTCAGCTTTTACAGGAATGTTTTTCTCCAATACAGAATAAGATATGAATGTAACTGTTCTCTGAATTGTTTTCCCACTTTTTTTTTGTAAAAAACAAATTTGAATTAAAATTTTATGTGAAATGACCAGGTAAGATCTGGAAAGATTTGGAAAAAGTCACCTTCAGTATTTCTTATGAGAGGGTCATTTCTATTTGGCAAAACGAGAGTGAGTGAGACCTGTTAATATATTCAAATTCATTTAAATGATAATGAAATAATGCTTCAACAACATTTTCATTACTACTTTGACATTAAATCAACGTTGCCAGAAACGTTTGAAAGTTTAATAAAAAGGCAAGTTTTAGAATGGTTTATAAACTGGCCCCTTATTTTGAGTACTCGTACCACTGTACACCTTCCCCGTCTTTATCCAGCTATAACACATAAAGGGGTTTGATTGCAGATACTGAACAAGTTGTGTCACTGTAAATCAAAACTACTGACAGCAATGGGAACACACTGATAAGCCCCAAAATTAGCATTTCCCAACACAGTCAGTGGAAAGCAAAGCATGCCAACCTTACACATTTTGATTTCTAAAGTGGCAACCAAAATGCCTAATATTAAATAGTACCAACAAACACAAGTCATTAAAATCCCACATCCTCTATTTAAAAAAAAAAAAAAAAAAATACTAAAAGAAAATAAGTAGAACGGAGAAAGATAAATTAAAACTCTGTTAAAGAAAATAATGTTATAAACTAGAATCTTAAGTAACAGGAAACTCTGGTGTACTATATACAAATGCATAAAATAAAATGCCATTTTTAAAAGACACTTTGTGGAACCTGCCTTTCCCATCTTGGGCATTAGAGCACAAAACATTGGTGTTTTCCCTTAAAGATATAGTGATCTTTTAAAATAATGGACAAAACTCAGCATCTTATGTCCATTAGAAGTAAAACTTGAACTTGGGTCATCTATGATAAGGTGCCTATTAATGATAACATTTGAACTCCTTTCCTGCATTTTCTCTGCACATGGAGTGGAGCCGATCTAGTCTTTCTTGCCTCTGCACTAACTCAAACTGCAAAAATATGACTCATATGGCAGCTGTAATGTTAATAATGATATTACAGTTTGATTGTACGGACAAGCCTCAATTTTAAATACTTTTATAGTAAGTTTTCCCTCATTTTACATTGTTCTTTGTGGTCTTTAAATTTTCAATTTTCCTGTATTTTACACCATTTTTTTGGTCCCCTGAAAAACATAAAATGGGGGTTCTACTGTACATGTAATAATATTAACAGGCTCATAAATGTGCCATGGTCAAACAACTTGGTGGTGACCTAAAGTATTATTTATATTAAATCCTTTTTATGGTGGAGATTATCTCTCAGTTTCTGGAATACCATATCTCTTTAGAGTCCAGGGATTTGCATTAAATTCATAATTACACATTCAATGTACTATGTACTGAGTAAGAAAACATTTCCATAACATAATGCATCTGTAAGCCACATTTGTTTAGTATAAATAAAAATTCATTAAGCCCAAAGGGTTGTAAGATGCTAAAAAAAAGCTATTAAAAGTGCTAGCCAACCATTTTGCTCTAACTACCAGAACACAAAAACACAGCAATTGCCAAATCAGCACGCTATATATTAACATATTTTTTACTTAAAAGTAAAAAACGGCAAAAATCTGCATGAAACAAGTAATGCATAGGAAAATGTCCCACTGAAGTGCAGATCATTACCTGGCTCCACATCATGCCATCCACTTGACTGACTTCCACTTCCAGGGGAACGTCCTTGGCTTGAATAATATGGCTCTTCACCAGGACTGTCCATCTCGTCCTCTACAGATTTGAGGCGCTTTGTGGAACTATCATAAAAAAGAAAAAAAAAAAGAAAAATATAGTTGATATGGTCGTTAAAATAAACATTATACTGTACGGTGTAACAATCTAATAGTGGACAAGCTCCAATTTATTTAAACTACGGACACAAATTTATAGCATTGTTCTCTGTACTAGATCCCATTATTGTTTAAAATCAGGTCATTCTTAGTCTTAGCATATTACAGTAAAAATAACCAGATATAGATACATTTTTTATTCAATGAATATATTTGATTACCTAGTAGAGGACGTGCTGGGCAGTGATCTCCTCATTGCTCCTGGGCTCATGCTGTAGTATGACGAACTATCCAATTCAGAAATTGAGAAATTGGGACCTGTTCCTGCTGCAATAGGTGCTAGACAGAAAAAATTACCTTGTGAGAACTTCTGGTATACCATCATTTTATTAATACTTAACAATAACAAATAATAAATAATGCTTGAGAAAAAGTATGTTTAATTTCAAAATCAGAGACATTTATATAAATGGTTTTCTATAGCTTATATAGATGTATGATGTTTGAGTAGTAAATAAATCAGATACATTTATATAAATGGTTTTCCATAGCTTACATAGATATATGATGTTTGAGTAGTGAATATAGCATGTTGTTGATAAACAAGTTGTGAAAACACATCCTTGTCAAATCAAGTGAGTCTAATACAAAAAGATGAGTTGTCTTGTGTCCTGGTGTAAAGAACCCTCAAAATTGCTCATGCCACAGGCAGAGGAAAAGAGCACAAAGTTAAATAACCACTTCTGGCAAAGATTATTAGGTCACCGTACAAGCTCATGTTTTGCTAGTTGGGTAGAAATTGCGTAATAATGGTGATAAGGTCCCTGCCAGAAGTACAATACGAGGTGGATTCAGTTCAGTTTCAGTGCAGGTCAGCCTAGCTGCTGATTGGTTCCTAGAAGCAGTAGTGATGGGAAGGACTAGTAGGGTTTTTAATAATGCACATTCCTCTTATAAGAGTATAATACACTCTCACATTCTTGGTATTCACACACTAAGTCTCCTTTGAACAAGGGGGCATATTGTCCCTTTAAATTCTGTGCCAGAATATCTAACACAAGTAACTCAAAACAACTGGACTTGCTGAGACTCCGAGCAGCTTCTTCAGTTCAACTGACTGGTGTAGGGGAGTTCTCGGCATATAGACTCTTCTTTTTGAGTTAACTGTGTTAGATATACCATGACCTGGATGAGAATCTTTCATAGTCTGTGCCAGAAAGTTCACTATAAGGGTAGTGACACACGGGCTGATTCAGGGAGATTTAGTCGCCTGGCGACTAATAGCCTCTTCTTTTGGGTGACAATCTCCCGATCTGCCTTCCTGTGCCATACCGCAGGCTTAAATGAAAAATTGGCAGCAGTATGGCATTCAATTTGTTTTCCAAAGTTTCCTCATAAGGCAACTTTGGGTGACTTCGGAAAACGAAGCGCTGTGAGTGCCATACCGCTAGTGACTTATCATTCAAGCAGGCGGGAAGGCAGATAGGGGAGACTGTCTCCCAGACGAATAAATCTCCCCAAATCTTGCCGTGTGCCCTTACCCTTAAAGAAAAAGTTTGCTTCCCCTTGAATATGCTGGAGATTCTAGTTACTAAGATGGTAGAAGGTAGAACATTGGTGTCAGCACAGAGGGAAAATCAGATGAATAGAAATAGTCGTGTTCAACTAATTTCCCTTAAGTTCACTAAATATTTCTGGAAAAATGCTTTGAGGAAAAACAAAGATGTGAAAGGTAATGAATGCTTTTTTTTATTTTCTGATGGTTTACTAAAGGATTACAAGCCTGAGTTTATAGTGAAAAATATATTAATGTTAAAATAATGCTTTATGAGGTTCAGATCCTGTTGCCAAACTAATCTACTTGTCTTCTATGGAGAGGTATGTAGGAGTCTAGATCAATGCAATGCAGTAGTCATTTCAGTACAACATTCATTATGGTGCCACTCAAAAGGCTGGTTTTGACTAAACTAGATGGCAAAGCACATACAGTATTTCTACATGACTTGATTGCAGTAGCTGTTTCTTGAATTCAACTTCTTCAAAAAGATAGATGTTTACTGTAACAATGGTTGTGTAAACCAAACCTCACATTATGGAACCAGAGACAACCAGTTATTACACTGCCTTCTTATCCAATTAGAAGTCAATGCAAACACTATATCATTACATACACCCCTTGGTCTAAACATTAATATAACAGAAATTGATTCTCTGTAATCTGAATAACTGCCTGGTTTGGGGGTTATCTTGTTCAGCTTGCTAACTAAATAGAAAGTAGAAATAGAAAATAGAAACTGCTGTCCCATGAGACCATGTAAGTTGTAGGTGAAATATACATTTAATAGCCAAATAGGGGGTAGTTTTGCTGTAGACTAACAGAACAGGAGACAACTTTGGTAATTTTGTGAAACTTAAGTAAACTCATATTTATATTAAACAGTAGCTTCTCTTCAGTGGTGGGCCAGGTCTACCCCCTGCCAAAAATGATGTCCATGCCCCCATTCCACCTCATCTGCACATCTTCAGCTGCCCCCAATCTTCACCCCTACCATATGTATGTGCTCCTGCCTGCCTGTTTGCAGAGGATGGCAAGGGATGAAAGATGTACTCATACGGAAGACTCTGCAAATGTATGACACTTGATGTGCCCCATTGTTGATGATTTATCAGAGCGCAGTCTATATAATACTTGCTTGAGACTGAAGTTGGCAAATATCTTCATGATAACAAGAAAGTAAAATAAACAACCAATCAAATATATATTAATATTATATATGAAAATATTCAGGCTAGTAGTTATTTGCTTGTGGCCTTTAATCTAGGCTTTATTGCAGGACATCAGCATCTAGCCCTTCAAGCAGAAAACAACCAATTTTCAGGTAAGAAGAATTTAAGGACTTTTCTATTTGCTAACTTTATATTTTTGTTAAAGGGAAATTGGAATGACACTGTTGAACATTATCAACCCGTAGAGCAGAATGGCAGACAACTGCTCAAATCACATTCTGACACAGGTATCACTTTTTATAATTCCCTGACGACAATTTTCCTAATAAGAAAATTTGGATAAAGTAAAAACAAACCAAACTGCTTGAAATTTTCACATTTGATCTTAATACATTAACCCTAAACTGTTCACCCTAAATCTCACCCCTTTGACCCACTGTTTGCAATCCCAGGTGTGTCTAAGGACATTCCTAGATATTCTCTCCAAATACAATCTATCTGGCCTTCAGGCTGTGTGTCAGTTACAGATCCCACTTTAGCATAATAGATACCCATTACCAGAAAAGAAAATGTGTAGGTTTACTATGACTTCTTAAACCAAAAGCTATTGCTAAAGTAAAATGTGGTTGAATAAATTCTTATGACTTGAAACACTGTAACAGTAAATACTTTCATAAATGTGCAGATTCAATAAACATTCTCCTGATAAAAATCTCAGAAAGAAAATGTTAAAAAGCTGGGATTCCCACTGGATGCTTCAGTTCAACATTCAGTAAACCCACCAAGAGCTTGTTAAATCTAAACCTGTCTGTACTTTTTTCTACTGAGCAGTCATCATCATTATTGCTCACAAAAATTACCAGTGGTTAATAAATCTGCACCAGTGTTTTCAACTTGAAAGAAATGAGTATTTGGTGGGACTGACCATTTAAGTAGGCATGGTTCCTTCTTTCAGTCTATGTGTGAGAGATGCAATTATTGCCATTAATCTTCATGACAGGTCAACCACGTATAGGCTTAGGGGGCTTCACTAAAATGTTTAGTAGCACTTATTAAAATCAATCTATGCAGGGAAGATATGAAAAGTATGAGGTTACAGCATTTCAGGTATGCTTTTAGCAGACACAAGTAAAATAAATTTTAGAATTACAAACAGGCAAAGCTGCTATTATCAAAGCATCTGCCATCAGCTCCAGTGGTAATTGCAGTTTGAAGAATAACCCATCAGGGACATGGACCTACACTCTGAAGGCAATTATTATAGCAGAGCTTTCATGTTTCCATGTGGTAAACAGTTTTCACAGAACCTCTCTGGTATGAGAGCTGTAGTTATGATACCATGTAAAATGTTCACATGATACAGTTCACTCATAGATCAAACAGGGAATGTAAGTATTTGAATATGTCTTTCTATAATTAGCTGGTCACCATAATAAGGTGTTGTGTTGCTGAATAATGCAGAAGTCATTTTTGCTCTTTGGGATATCAAAACACCATGGGCTTTTAATAGCACTGCTGAAAGATCACCTTAGGCCTGTATTTTCAATCTGTATACACAGCAAAAACATTATACATTATACATCACATATAGTCTACTTGTGCCTCTATGATAAAGCCCACCATATTTTTTTAGGAAGACTTTTCTGACTTATCTCTGAATCAGTTAAATAAAGGTTCACACCAATTCACTGATATGTTTACATGAATGTATACAAAGAAGGAATATCATGGAACAAAGAAATACCTCTTCCTTTTAAACTATATTCTTAGCTATGCATATAGTATACAGGCAATCTCTGGCTGGCAGGATCATCTTGCACATGGCTCACAGGTAAAAATGTTTGTGGGCCCCTACTCTAAACCATTACCATATCTTAGGTCTTCAGGGTTTTTCTAGAGCCACAGCTATAGAAGCTTTTTCTCTTATCTCAGATTACCTGCCTTCAAGTCAAAGCCCAACAGTCAACTTATTAAAGAGATGTGTGGCACAAAAAAGGGTTTCTTTATGGAACATTTTACCCTTTAAACATAATCTTAATTTTGGACTACAATAATAACGATCCATTTAAAGGCAGCGAAAGCAGAATGCACAAAAACAACTGGAATAAGCTGCCATCTAATTTTCATTTAGTATTTTGAAAATTTATTGAATTAGAACTTAGTAAATCCAATAAAGAGGGCCAGATGGTGTTTTCTTTCCTTGTTATGTAGCAAAGTTTGATTAACTAACATTTACTAAAAGGTAAAATAGAGTGGCACTATAAAACGATAAAAATTCATCAGTTCCCCTGCATAAATATTGCAATAATAATGCATGTGCTCAAATATATTAAGCTTTAGGAAGAAACATTATGTTGAACTAATAAACTTTTATGTACCTAATAAGTAGATATAAATATAAATACTGATCTTGTGGAGTTTAAAAAGTAAGAGATAAAATAAGGGTTGTATTTTGTGATAAGGATATGCTGCTGCCTCAGACTTGCGTTTCTTTCACAGAAGACAAGAAGAGATATGAAATGTGTGGAGTTCTTTTGGAATTACTAGTGCAGGCTTCTATTGACCATCTAATTATGCTGAGTTCCATTTATAAACATGGCTAACCACTAAGTTTATGGAGACTTTTTGTGCTGCTTTAATAGGATATTGATCGCAAGCAAGGTTTGAGTGGACTGCCATTGAATTGTGTAATGGCATACAAAAGGCAAGGTCACTGCAACTGTTCATTCTGTGCCTGGAGGCTATTTTTTATTATAATTTTTTTTTTTTTTAAACTGAAAAACTGAAACAGAAATGGAGTTCTTTTTAGTAGCACATTTTAGGACAGTCTGTGTAGGGACATTATTCATTTGCACTTCCTGAATTAGTATAACCTGAAGATATTACTACCTCAAGGCAATATGCAAACACATTAGTTTTCTGTCAGTCCTCAATGACTGGTTTCCAAGTATGTGATCTGTGAACTAATGTACATTTACTGGACAAGTAAAGCCCACAAGCTAAAATATGTCTGGATGATAACCATGTCATAAAGTGACGGTACATGTCCAGAGTTAGCATAGTTCTATGATGCTAAATAAAACCTGCCCCACTGCCCCATCTAGAACCTGCCACACTCCTACATCCCTTGCCAGCCATCTCTGCTTGACAATGAACACTTACAGAAGCCCAGAGGGAATGTATCAGTGTCAGTGAACCCACGATCAGGCATGTTTAGGTGTGTCTATCTACTTTCCAAAGCTAAATGATATATAAACGCTACTAGTTGTAAATGCAAGGGGCAATGTGGGTGTCATGTAGGTAGCATGTAAACTAAGATGCCAAACAATAAAAACAGAATAAGCAGTTTGAGTATACATAAAAAGAAATACTGTACAATGTATATATATATATATATAATTTGCACCTGGCAAATTTATTCACCCATCACTAGTTCAGGAAAGGATCAGTGAGAAATCACCAGCTAATTTCTCTGAATGTTAGTACTTACACCTATAATTTTACTGCTGCAACTTCATTTCACAGAAAAGTAGCAGCAACATAACAGTTTGGAGCAGATTGGGATGATTGGGGTGATGACGCCAAAATATGTCTCGTCTGCTTAACTGTTGTTTTTACCCACAGAACTCAATTGGAAACTATTTCAGTGCATACAGTATATCTATACAATTAGGGAAGCTCTGCAGAACTAAAATACCCAGTGTGCCATAGCCTTAGGGGCTGATTTACTAAGGGTCGAAGTGAAAATTGGAATAAAATTAGAATTTTTAAAATTTGGATTTTGAGGTAATTTTGGGCAACTTCGACTACCTAATAGCCCAGAATTCGATTTTAAATGAAAAAATTTGAATATTTGAATTTTAGAATTACGAAGTACTGGCCCTTTAAAAATACTTTGACTATTCAGCAGTTTTAAGTTTATTGACGTTTTAGCCTATGGGAGACCTCACAGAAATTGTCCTGAAATTTTTTTCTACGTTCTGAGAAATCGAAGGATTTTGGTGAAAATCATTCAAATCGATTCAAATTATTCTTCATTCGATCAAATATGGTTGTTTTTGAATGAAAAAGGCCATATTTGATCGAAAATGACCCCCCCAAAAAATATTTTCTAATTTCGATATTTTTTCCACTTCAAAATTCAACCCTTAGTAAATCTGCCCCTTAGAATGTAAAGAGCAAATAGCAGAAACCAAACTGAATATGAACAGTTACAGAAAAGTAATTCTTACATGTAAATAAAGTGACAGTATAACTAGAAATGATTAATAATTTAAAATAGTGACTGATGTTCTACAGAAAGGTAGTTTGGAATATCAACAGAATTAACAGTTAATTAATTAATCAGGGTGAAATTTTTTTTCACAATAATTTAAGAGAAGGCAGTGAGTTTATGAAGTATCTAGGGCCATACTATGGGGCAAATTTACAAAATAGATCGAAGTTCGATCGAATATGATCGAATTCCGATCGTACAATTTTTTCGGATATTCGAATATGCAAAATATGGCCTCTTCGATCATCGAATACCGAACTATCGAATAGAGCGAATGATCGGATATTCGATCATTCGATCATTCGATGATCGAAGGATTTAAAATTTAAAATCTTTCGAATGCCTACTTCGCCAGATTGAACCTACCAAATACCAATAGAAGCCTATGGGAACCCCCCCATAGGCTTCTTTTGCTAAGTCCTGCTTGAATACCATCCGTACGATCGAACGCTTCGATCGTTCGAACCGTACAAATTTTTTGGAGGTTCAAAGGAAAAAGTAAGATTTTTTCATGAAGTCAAACAATCGGTATCCGATCGTACAATTCAACGAGAAATCGAATATCGAGCAAAATGATAGCCTAAAACTATTCGATAAGCATTCTATAGTGGAATGCTTATCGAGTTTCGAAGGGATTCATAGGATTTTTGGTGAATTTTAGTAAATTTACACTAGGTATGTTTGTGAGAATTTCAGTAGTTTTGCTGCAGGCAACTTAAAATCCTATTTTGCAGTGTACCATGGATTACAAAAACATTACCCAAACATCACCCAATATGTCAAAACAGCACTTAAAAGATTAGATTTTGTTATAATTACATAAAACTATATGTGTCTGCAACAAAATCCTTGATGATAACAAAATATGCAACAAAATGTATATGTACATTTCAAAATAATGGCATAATAAGACCAATAATGACAAGCTCAACCCTTCACAATGCTGCTCTGCCACTGCTGATAAAACTAATCAAGTTTTCTTCCTGCCTTGTGAATGCAGCTACATGTTTCCATTAGTCAAATGCTTCTCACTCCTATATTTCCTGAGCGTAAGCTGGATCAAACCAACAGAACAAAGTTTTTGTTGAGGGCCAAATAAGTGTTTCTGCTTCCTGTACCACTAACAAAGAACATAAAGTCAGAGAGAGCACTGAAACAGAGGACCACCATGTTTGTAAAAACAAAGGACTATACAGTTACCAAAATATAATGGCACTTTTCTTTATGTAATGTAAAAATATATTAGTGTCCTAAGCATTAGTCCACAGCAATATTCAACAACCACTTGCATCCAGGGCATATTGGTTTTGAAGGGTGCAAATTGGAGACAAACATCACTGGTAATGTTGACTATACCAACCATTCAGATCTGTGGGGTTTTTTCTAACTTGTAGGTGACTGCTGAAATGTAACGCCTGATTGGTTGTTTTGGGCAACCTCACCGATGATGTCAATATTAATGAATATGCCTAACAGCAATAAGAAATGTCACTTGATTTCAAGTATTTCATATTAACTCGTTGCCATTGCAATTAGACCACCAGTCAGCTAGATGTTGAAATCTACCACTGCCAGTTAAAGGTGGTTAAGGGTGCTGAGAATCATCCCACAGAGACATCAACCCCACTATATGAACTAGAGTGATTATTTGAGTCTCTGGTGTAAGTAATGCTTTACGGACTGGCTGATGCGTTCCTTCATTGTCAGGTCAGGTTGTTGTACTGTGCAAGGCACAAATTCAATGAATATTTTGTATATTCAATGTATATTTTACTGTTGGTCATTCCCATTGCTTCAGGTACAATTTTATGAATGTATCTCCACAGTGGAGATTAGCTATGTGGAGCAAATACTTACATTGATATATGTCAAATTACATCACAGGTGTCCTTAATAAACATACATGTTTAGCAAGAGAGAACTACAGAAATTTGAATGCATATCTCATATATATATATATATATATATATATATCATATCTCATATCACATACATGAAAATTTACTGAATAGATGAGAAATAAAAACATCTTGCTAGTCCAACTTGATGCTAACTCATTTTGACCTAATAAAAACAGTGGCTGCTATAGTCTGTGCTTTATACTCATAACGACCATAACGAGGTCACTTCCTTCATTCCTTTATTCATTTCCTTTGAACACCTGCCCAGCTTCCCCAAAAATGGCCAGGGATTTCCTCATGAAACATGAAAGATCTTCCAGCTGTGAGGTGATGTAATTTTTTCCAAGTAATCCTTTTAGGAAATTCATTGTTGAATTGGACATCAATATATTATAAATAAATTTATCATATTTCATAAATAACATTTAATGGAGAAAATGCAATGGAACGGATATGTTTTATAGGAGTTTTAGACAAATATGAAACATAACAGCAAAAACTATTATTTTTATGGTATGGTGCAGTTTTTGATAAATAGTGCAAATATGTTTTCCAAAGGCAAACCAGGCACGACCTCAAGCTCACCAGCATATTAGAAACCTCCAATAAACATTTCTTGAACCTTCTCTTTTTTTCATATATTGTTTTATTTGAAGTTTTGACATTGAATATAACTATTACTTGATCATATTACTAATGCGGTATATCTGTGCATATATGATCAAAATGTAAATACAAAAAAAGAGACCACTTCCACCAATTCTTATGGAGGCCCCCCTCATTCTTAAATCAACTGATACAAATATAACACATTAACAATAAACCACTTGAATTAAAGTTCCTGTTTCAAATAAGTAATTGAAATCAATGTAGGGATGCTATAAAGCTTTACAAAAGAATGAGAGACTTTAAACCACAAAATGTGCAAAACTGCTAATTTTATTAGTAACATTTTTGATTAGTTGCAATCACCAGCATGTGCAAAAAAATGCAGAACAGCAGCATTTATATTATTTAACTTACTTTGTGATACTCTTACAAGTTCAGTAACACTGAAAACACCTGATGTGACAAAACTGTCCTGGAAGCCCAAATGACCTGAAATGAGAATGCAAACATAGCAATTAATACTTAACTATGTAAAGTTATTGTTACATTTTTAAATGACAGTTAACAGATTATTGATTTCATAAATGGATAAGAGCTATAAATCCAATATGCAAAAGCTCTCCCTGCTCTGAATTATTGTGTGGTTTGGAGCAAAAATACACTAAAAGGATAGCGTATCTACACCTGGAAGATTCCTTAATGCATAAGCAATTTACCAGGAAATCTGGAACAGAAAACCTTCCTTTAATAAATAGTTACCTTGAATAACCTCTAATGACTTAACACATGAAACAAACGCACAAAATCTAGTTTTCCTTCAAGGAGTACTCCGTTCGTTGATAGTTTAAGAGCGTTTTTTTTAAGTAACATCTGATCAGGATTATCTAGAAAAGTGTTCCAACAAATCAAATTGTAAAGAACTATCCAAATCTAAGGTTACCCAGGGGAAATGGTACAATAACAGCTGTTAAACACACATTTGAGCTTGCAGGCACATACAGACACGCAAGCACCTTGAATGCTTTGCTTTTACAAGACATACTGAGCCTTCTCTTTATTACATGAAATATCCTTTGTGACAACAATTATTTCTGTGGGTATTCCCTAGTTTATAGCATTGTACTCATAAAATGTAGAACAATGAAGCTCTGAAATACGTTTCCTTTGGATTCACAAATCTGTTAATCCCCTAATTACTTTTACATTCTTATTATACACTGCTAAATTCCAAAATTATTATAATAAAGAGATAAACATGAAGGGAAAACACAACAATTCTTCTAATTAAAATCCTAGAGGCAGATGGATCTCATAATTTGTTGCACCCTTTGATAAATTGTAAATTATTGTTGACTGAGCTCATCATAACCATTATGCTCCAACTTACTGGTTACATTTCTATGGATAGATCATCATCTTCACTGTGTTTGAATATGTATAAATAGTTGTGTCTTGTGAAGAGGAAAATATACAATGTTGTACAACACCATCATTCCAAACACTGATTATATTGTTAAAACTGGTGATTGACAAGTATAATGTTTTGAGATGAGATTATCTGCAATATTAGGGCCATTGGCCATAGAATCTCACTTTTTTTTTCTTTCTCTGGTGCTGAGAATTCAAAAACACAGCGGTGTGCCAATATTACTACTATATACACAGAGGTGGCCTTTTGCCAACCAGTCCAGGCATAAGCAACCATCTACCAATCACATCTCCAAACTCAACCAAGAATTTTTTGGTCAAATATTGAGCAAATATTGTTAAAATAGACAATAAATAACAATTGACCTAAGTGGTGCTCTTAAGTGATTTAAAAGGCTGTATCCACATAAAGACAATCAGAAAGTAAATGCTTGAGATGATGCAAAACAACATGAACATAGAAAATGCATTATTTTACCAAAATGAATGTCATGAAACGTTTTAATTACAATTAATAATAACCACCTCAATATAATGAACTTTTACATCTGGATACTGAATATATGCAAATAGCTAGTGGATGTAGCAGGATGGGTGTTTGATAAAATAAATATCAAAATAAGTTTTGCAAACCTTACTCCCAGAGCCAATGAAAAATACATTCTGTTAGTACTAGAACATTCTTTGCGGTTTATAAGGGAATCAATTATCCCATACAGGCCATGTCGTGTTACTATAATGAGAGAACACTTCTAAGACTTTAAATTCATGTAATACAATTCTAGGCTGGATCTTTCTTGTAGAAAAAATAGAATGGGAGTGATTGAAAAAGAGAAAAGAGGCAATATTTGACAACAGAAATCAGCATAACCTTTTTACAGCAGCAGTCATGGATGACTGCCCTCTGACCCCAAGAGATTATGTAGGATTTCAATGACAACAGCTGGAAGTGAGCATGTGTGAATAGAAAACCCAGATCTGAGGCCTCCTACAAAGGCCTTCACGATCCCAGTCCAGATCACAGCATTGGCAGTAAATATTTCCTGGTTCTGTAGGTGAAACAGCTAAAGTTTAGTCAACCCAGAAATTGTTACTGGTACAAATGCTCAGTGTTCAATGTGTTCTACTAAAAGCAACAATTAAAAAAAACCTTACTAACCCCAACAATAAATATAAATGTAGCCATCCTTTGTTACAGTAGGTCCTGCCCAGACTCTTCAGGAATCCTGTTTCTCTGCTATATGAGAAAGCTGATATATCATTATAAATACATGCCTTCACCTAGGGTCTTGGATAGAGTAAACATTCCTCCCAACATCTTTGAATCAACCAAAAACTCTATGTTGAAAGTTTATTTGGAAGGAAGAATGGGACAGTATCTTGCATTTTTTCTCTCTCCTTTCATGATTTCCTTCCTACAAAATAGAATGAGTAACAAGAGCCTGGGAATGTTACTTCTGTATAATTCCCACAACTGCTCCCTATCCAAAAAAATTTTTTGTAAAATACTGACTAAAGAGTACTAAGGTGAAGAGAGTGCCGAGTATTGATCCCAGGTGTTATTTGATGTTTTTGACGGGGGATGTGATCAGGAGTCATCATTTGACAAAGGGCATAACAGCATAGTGGATGGCAGATCCTGTAATGCAGTTAGTGCCCTTGGCAAAAAAAAAAAAAAATGACCTAAAACTTTAGGTGGAGTGTAACAGGAATCGAGAATAGATTTTTATCAAAAACTATAGGTATGAGAAATTTGATGAAAGGATCTTTGCAGAAACATTTTTTTATACCGAAGAGCTTTTATCAGGATTGTGTGGAGGCATAGTTATAGTGAGCAACACTGGTTCAGATGGCAAAGGATAAGAGCATTATCTGATTAGCTGGAAATTGTAAAAGGGTGTATTTTTGCAATGTCACACAAGAAGAAGCAGGAGATGACTGCAGCCAGTGTAAATTTGTTGTTGATGACAGTAAGAGGGAATTATGTTATCAAGAAAGATGGAGGTTTGACGAGTGATTTAGTATTTTGAGATGAAGAGAAATGTACATTAATGGAGGTAAGTCATATAAACACAAGAAAAAACATATCCACCAGCACCCCAACAAAGCACAACAGCGTGTGGTACAAAAATATATGAATATGAGAAAATGGGGCAAAGAAAATATCTTCAATGTTTAATATATGCACAATAGCTTAAATTTAACTGCCCTTTTGAGCAAATTGAAGACTTTCCTAAATGCAAAAAATTATGTCCCAAAAGTCACTACAGATTCTAGATACATGATTATTCAGACTGACAAAAATTACATCTACTGATTATAATTCCATGATAAGGACACTCCTACTGACGTAATAATTACAGGCAAAGAATAATATATTTAGACATGCCTTCCATTTTATAGGAGCATCTCCCTTTAATTAAGGCCACAAAGTATCATCTGTACACTCTAGATAAAAGGGAGATGCTCCTATAAATTTAAAATGTGTGCAGTTTCTGAATTTAATGGGCAGTCAGGTTGAAGAATATGCATCCACATAATGAGTTAGTGCCCCAGCTTGTTTGTCATGGATGTGTGTTATGTAGATCATATCCTCTGTCACATGCATACAGTATAATATACACAGAAGTCTGCGCTGCCTCCAGAAGAACCATAAACTCTGGATAACTGTGTAATGGCAATACAACATGCACATTTTATGCCCTGGTATAAAGGGGTGCAGAAGCAATCCCACTTTATAAATTATAGAAGCAATTATTAATTACTGTACAATAAGGGAATAATTATGGTTGTAGACAAGTTAGAAATCCCTAGTTAAATTTCAATCTTGCATCTCTTGCATCAACAAAAACCCAGTTTCATGCTCCAGACCATGTGGATTCTTAAGAACAGTGCCTAGAGGTGATATGTTTGCTTGGGAACACCAGAGAACTGTATAAATCATCATATGGCACCACATTTAATGGTAGAGGAAAAGAAAAAATATTTTTTATGGCAAGTGCTCAAAAAGTAATTCCCAGATGTAAAAGTTATGCTTGTTGTTCAAATTTATATGCAGTGAAATAAAAGTGATAATAAAGGAAGTACCTGAGCAAATAAAAGAATATTGGAAATAGAGCATGATGGGGGGATACAGATTAATTTGCTCTAACCTTACAGCCTGGGCAACACTGGGCATATTTGCATCAGGGCAGTAACTACGATTTGCAACTTTTCTGGAAAAAAATGCCATCCTTCCTACAGTATATGTTTTTCCCTATTAATAACATTGGGATCAACCATCATTTTTACCAGTCAGGCCAGTAAAGTATTGGCCAGGTGGCAACCCCAGCAGTAACCCATGGCATGATGGCAGTGAATCAAAATCTCTCTCTAAGGGGTAAATTTATCAAAGAGTTAAGAGTGAAGTTCCGCCAATAGAGGGAAATTCTGCCGCTCTCCATTCATTTCTATGGGATTTTTAAAGGCGTATTTATCAAAGGGTGAACTTTCACTTCACCCATTGATAAATACACCTTTCAAAATCCCATAGAAATTAATGAAGAGTAGCAGAATTTCACTCTTTGATAAATTTCCCGCTAATTGCTCTAATTGATCTACCAGTTTCTCTCTACAGTGCCAGCCACTGACTGACTGGTATGGGTTACTGCCAAGGTGCAAGGCTACCCAGTATTGATGAGCTCTTCATCACTTCTATCCATATTTAAGCACATTTTTTCCCTGATGTTACATATATAACCTTTCCTCTGGTATTTCTACCATCTTCATTCAAGCATGAACTAATTACTCCCATTCTAACAAAGCAGTCTTGGGGCCAGTTTCTAATTAACACAGTTTTTCTACTTTATTTTGGCTTAAACATGCAGGAAAGCCTTTTCTACAACCACCTGGGACAGTATTTTACGTTCACTCCCTTCTTGACTTTCTGCAATCTGGCCTCCACCCATGATTATCAACAGAAACTGTCTTCATTAAAGTAGCCATCAACCTTCTCCTAACAAATTCAATAGGAATGCCATGAATACAGTATTTATTTGGGTATTAGTGACATTTTTGTGGAGAATTTAGCATTTGGTTAAGTAAAAGCTACTTATCCATCCTTAGATTGCTCAGCTGTCTTTCAGACACTTGTTCATCGCAACGTTCGAAACAATCGATTTGAACAATTTTCACCAAAATCCTTCGATTTCTCAGAACTTTGAAAAATTTTCAGGACAAGTTCTAAGAGGCCCCCCATAGGGGAAATTGGCAAGTCAGCAGCTTTAAAGGGGAATTTAGGGGCAATAGGGGCAATAGCCTGGGGGAGTAGGGACTTAGGGGCAATAGGCGGGGGGACAGGTAGGCCGGGGGGGAGGTTGGAGGGGGCCTACTGGTGGGGTGGGGGTTGGAGTTAGCGCCTGGGAGTTGAATTCCCCTTTAAGGTGGCGAATAGTCAAAGTCGAAGGATTTTTAAAGGGCTAGTACTTCGAAATTCGAAAATTCAAATTGACTTTGGGCTATTCGATTACTTCGAAATTTGAATTTTCACTTCGACCCTTAGTAAATCTGCCCCTTAATATTAGAGACTAAACTCAAGCAGGTTGTGTCCATACTGGGAAGCAACCTGTAGTAAGGCAAAATGTATGAATGAAGAAAAGCACAGGTTTGGTTTCCCTGCCAGTTCACTCTAAGTTGATGTTTGTGAATGCATCACAATCCAGGGGTGTGTGTTCAAACAGGGACTACAGTAGGGATTAAAATAATCAAAAGCACATATGTTGCAATCTCGCCTTCAGCCAACAGATGGAGATGAATCTCAACTAAATTTTTAAATAATAAATATATATATATATAGTTTATGTCTTATGATGCATGTCCATGGTCATGCAGAATATACTTTTCTATATGAATGAAAAATAGAATAATGTACTATAAATTTAAATATTTGAAAGCACTACAATGATCTACAACCTACTTATAAGTTTCCTCAGCCCTTCTGTTTTCCTAACATACTTGAACTAGGGATTATTATCCCATATGTAATTTATCACACATCTAGGGCTAAATGATCATATTCTGTAAGATTTGGCCACACAAGTGCATAGCCTTATCTGATCATTTGCCCATAAATCATAAATCGGGCTCTATCCTGATATTTTCCTGCTGCTAATAACCAGTACTAGGAAAAATAACATGCTTTTCAGAATTCAGATACATTACATACGTCTCATTTTAAAGATAAGGGGGACTAAATTACTGTTTCAAGTCATCACAGTCTAATACTATATCTCTTTATCCTGAATTGGTATGATGTATTGTTGTTGCTGCAGCAGTTTACTACTACAAGACACATTTGCAGTATATTAGAATTGCTTCATATTAAATTCTATGACTGCACTAAAATCCAATTAAACACATAAAGAAAATGAGCCTAATCAAGCAATACAAACATCTGGATTCAATTAGCTGTGATAAAAACTTTTTTTAATGTCTTGCTATGCTTTATTTACTAGAGACACACTAATTAAATTGCAGGTGAAGACACTGTTGCTATTTCATTTACAAACATCATAGACTTGCATAGAAATCGCAGTATTCTGACTGTGTAAGTTGCATTTCAACTTTGCTGCAACTGTGCAAGTCACAGCTCATCCAAATGAACAGTTCCTGAACATTATAGCCTTGTTCTATGGGGGAATCCTTCCTTTAGTCACCAGCATTAATGGGTGAATTTCCGCCTTTTCGCAACTAAACGGCTCTTGTCCAAAAAACAGACACAAGCACTCGTTTTTTTTCGACGCCAGTGAATTCTCACAAGCAAATTTTTGCGGGCGTTCCGCAATTTTTTTCACTGGCGGCAAATAACAGTAATTCGCCACAAATTCGTACCAAGCGAATAAATCCACCCATCACTAGTCACCAGCTGTACCAAACATAAGTACAAGGTGCATAAAATACAGATTATATTATGTATCAGCACCCGCTTGGATTGGCACTTTCTACATAAAAGTTTCCTTTAACCTCTTAAAAATTATACTTCATTGTAGTTTGAGATAATATTATTATTATTATTATTAACATGTATTTCTATAGCGCCAACATATTGTGTAGCACTTTAAAGTAAATGTGTTTATACAACTAAATCACATGAATTACATACATACGGAGTTACATACAATCACAATCAATGCCGGTACAAAAGGTGAGGCCCTATACAGAAAGAGCTTACAATCTAAAAATAAGGGAGTTAAAAGATCAAATTGAGTGAGAAATGTGGTACTGTATGTAGTCTTGCATTTGGTAGTTAAGAGTGAACGTAGGCTTCTCGAAAGAAGTGTGGTTTAAGAGATTTTTTGAAAGCAGAAGGGTTGGGAGAAAGTCAGACAGACCATGGGAGAGAATTCCAGAGGAGGGGTGCAGCTCTTGCAAAGTCTTGAATGCGAGCATGTGAGGAGCTAAGGAGAGAAGCATTGAGTAGCAGGTCAGTAGAGGAGCGTTGTAAGCGGTAGGGTGAGTATTTAGAGATGAGTTCAGAGATGTAGGGAGGGGCAGAGTTATGAAGTGTTTTGAATGTCAGGGTCATTAATTTGAATTTCATTCTGAAGGGTAGTGGAAGCCAGTGCAGGGATTGGCAGAATAGTGTGGCAGAGGATGAGCGGTTGCTGAGGTATATGAGTCTTGTGGCAGTGTTCATTATGGACTGGAGAGGTCAATTAAGAGAGAGTTACAATAGTCTAGACGTGTTATGATGAGAGAGTGAATAAGAATTTTGGCAGCATCTTGGGTGATAAATGATTGTATTTTGGATATGTTCCTTAGGTGAAAGTGACAAGACTTAATAAGTGACTGGATATGAGGAGTGAATGACAGGGCAGAATCTAGGATAACCCCAAGGTACTGGGCCCGGGGAGATGGGGTGATAATGGGATTGTTAACTATGATGGATACTTCAGGGATGTTACTGGTGTTAGTTGGAGGAAAGAGAACCATTTCCGTTTTAGGGAGGTTTAATTTAAGGTAGCGTTGTGACATGCAGGTAGAGATAGCGGACAGGCAGGAGGAGATGCGAGTTAGGAGTTCTGGGTTGAGATCAGGAGATGAGAGATAGATCTGAGTATTGTCAGCATAAAGGTGGTAGTGGAAACCATATGAGTTGATTAATTTGCCGAGGGAGGAAGTATAGAGGGAGAATAATAAGGGTCCCAGGACAGAGCCTTGAAGAACCGAAAGAGGTAGGGGAGAAGATGCTACTCTATTGTAGGAGACACTGAAAGAACGATTAGTGAGTTAAGAAGAGAACCAGGACAAGGCCGTGTCACGAAGGCCAAGTGAATGGAGGGACTGGAGGAGGAGAGGGTGATCTACAGTGTCAAATGCAGCTGAGAGATCAAGTAGTATTAGTAGTGAGAAATGATTGTTGGCTTTAGCTGTTAAAAGGTCATTGGTTAGTCTGGTAAGGGCAGTTTCAGTGGAGTGTTGTGGCTTAAAACCAGATTGTAGGGGGTCCAGTAGATTATTGTCAGAGAGGAATGAGGTTAGTCGGTTGTAGACTAGGTGCTCAAGTAGTTTGGAAATGAAAGGTAGCAGAGAGATAGGTTGGAGGTTGTCAAGATTGGAGGAATCAAGAGAGGGTTTTTTTCAGGATGGGGGTGACAAGAGCATGTTTTAGTTGAGAAGGAAACAGTCCAATTGAGAGTGAGAGATTAAATAGATCAGTTAAGGCTTTGATTAGACATGGATTGTTATTGTGGAGAAATTTTGAAGGAATTGGATCAAGTTTTGAGACTTCCTCATCAGTGACAGGTGTGAAGGGGCACAGGAGAGACTGGGGAGTGTGGAGGGAGGGTGGTGGAAGTCTAGGGGGGTTGAGTAGTGTAATGTCCCTTCTGATAGTGTCAATTTTGTTTTTGAAGTGCTCAGCAATATCTTGAGCAGAGACAGATCTGCATGGAGGTGGTGGAGATGGGGAAAGGAGAGTGTTAAAGATGGAGAAAAGTTATGCCAGTTTTTTTAGAAAGGGAGTTAATGAGTGAAGTAAAGTATGTTTGTTTGGCTTGGGTGAGGCTGCTGTTGAAGGAGCACAGGGCAGATTTGTAGCTCCAAAAGTCTGATTCTGAGTGGGATTTGCGCCAGCGACGCTCAAGTGCATATGAGTGTATTTGGAGCGCTTTTGTTTAAGCAGTATGCCAAGGTTGAAGTGGTTTGGGTCTAGCATGTTTAGTTTTTGTAGGAGCAAGCTCATTAAGGGCAGTGGTGAGAGTGATGTAGTAGACAGAGGTAGCCACATTAGGACAAGAGATGGTGGAGATATCAGAGTGAAGAGAGTCAAAGGAAGGAGAGAGATGTGACATCTACAGTATGGAGGTCACGGTAGGTATGTGTTTGGGGAATAGCAGGGGGTGAGGAGGGAGTTAGTGAGAGTTGAAATGTGAGCATATTGTGATCAGAGAGGGGAAATGGTGAGTTAGTAAAACTGGTGGTTGAACAGAGTCTGGTATATATTGGATCCAGTGCATTACCTTTGGTGTGAGAGGGCAAGTCTGAACACAAGGATAAGCCTAGGGAGGATGTTAATGAAAGAAGTTTAGAGACAGAAGGGTTGTTAATGTTGTTAACAGGTATATTAAAGTCACCTAATATTATGGATGGGATGTTAGATGAAAGAAAGTAAGGAAGCCAAGCAGCAAAGTTGTCCAAAAATTGTGCAGTTGGTCCGGGTGGTCGATATATGACAGCAATGCAGAGTGAAACAGGAGAAAAGAGCCTAATGCAGTGACTCAGCAAGCCATTTTCACAGGTTCGCTTAAGGGCGAAGTGGCCGATGCTAGCGTCAATTCGCCAGGAATTCCATCCACAGAGACATCACCAATTTACTAACAAGCATAGAGTACAATTCCCTACTGAATGAGACCGACGTTAGCATTCATTCACACTCTATTGAAGTGCGAATTTGACTGTATGTTTTCACCAGAGTTTCCTTCTCAACCTTTGACTGGGCGACTGCTGAAACGAAGCTACATCTTCCTCAATCTGATGTCAGTGACATCATATCTTATAAGCTGGAAAGTCTAAAAAATAAAAATAAAAATCTGGTAACAAACTGGTATACTCTAAATATAATTAACCCAAATTCTTCAATCATGTCTACCTTTTGGAATTTAAAGAGCTTGTTGATGTTAATGAAATCTGTGTATCTTCTGATACAAAACAAATCAGGTTACTTTAAGAAATAAACGTAAAGTTTTAAGAGTGGCAGAAGAAGTGCCTGTAGTTGCTATGTCTGATTAACACATTTTTACGGTCATAAAACCCAGCAGTAACTTTAGGGGTGGTGAAGATGGCATAAAGGGGTGGGCAGATGCCATAAACTGCAGATGCCATGACATCAGAAAGACTATCATTTTCATTGTGTAGAACTATACAATATCTGCACACTAATAATCAAGTAAAGAATCTTACCTGCATGCTAAGACAAAGTCTATGGACACACATAGGGATCTCTGCATTTTTTACAAGGCTTGCAGCTTTTTTAAAAACCACAGTGGTGTGTCCATAGCCAAAAGAATACCAAATATTACTTGAACCTTGGACTGCATTAAGAAAGTTAATACAATCACCTAGGGTCATCATTAGACATCAGTTGCATCTATTGTATATGGATTCCTTACTATATGACACAAAATAGAAGATACAGAGATAAAAATCCATGAATTACATATAGAAGGAATAATATTCCCCCTTGTTCAACATTGTTCAATGAATAGGACTTGTGTTGACCATACTACTACTGTTAATATATTAGGGGTATTGCCTTTAGCAAAGAAAGCTTATAAATATGGAGTTTTAAAAAAGAGTTTCAAAATGACAAACACTGATACCACTGATTTGACTAATAGTCATATAAACAAGTGAGATGAGTGAACTGGTTTGATAGAAATGTCTAATAAGTTAAGTCATCCAAACGACTGCCTGGCTGTCAAGGTCTGTGACCATAATAACTAGATAGCAACTTAAAAGAGACAGGAGAGAGCCGAAGGTGTTAAAATAATATAAAAATAATAATACAAGATTTCCTCAGAGTTCATGCTTTTCCATACTACAAATCATAATCTGAACTTTAACAACTTTCCATACATTGCCCCACTAGTATATTATTTCTAATGGGTACTAAATATGCTTTAATATATTTTTAATTTCCTTGTAAATAATACAATGTTTAGCCCAACCTCTTAAATGGCAGATTAAGTGTTAAAAGTCAGTTTGGCCAAAAGGAACATCTAATTTACATCCTTTACAAAATACATGGCAAGGGAGCTCTATTACAACTGTCAACACACGTCAGACTAGATAGTATCCAGCAGCAGTAAAAATAGTAAATAGAATGTCCAGTGCTCAGCATCCTGAATCATTCTGAGCCAAGCATATGAAAATTGGCACAACCCCCACTACCCTAAATATATTTATTTATGTTTCTCCAACAATGAGGAAACGTGATATCGTCTTTACATTGACTGACTGGGAATGACCTCACACTGCTAGGCATGGTTCAAGTTACAAGATAACAACCAAATGAGGACATGGATCATATGTTAATACATTTCAGCACCTCCAAAGTGGTAAATATGAAAGGTTAGGCAGGGGTGATGCTTTATTAAAACTAATCAAAAGCAATAATTTCTTTTTTTTTTGCAGGTTTCCTTGAGCAAACAAGATACTGTTTTTCTTACCAGATCTGCAGAAAAAAAGCTGGCCATTGCAAAGTCAGACTAGCAACAGAAAAAAGCCCCTAGGTATGTTCATAGCCTGTGCAAGAAAAATACCACAAAAATATGGGCAGCATTGGTATGTGCTTATGCTAAGCACAATTTTGCAACTCTTGTTTTACTATAACAATTTTGTTGTTGGTTTAGAAAACACCAAGAATGTATTTGTTCAGAAAGAAAAAAAGGGAAGGACTAATAAAACGGCAAGGAATGTTCTACATGTTAGAAAACAAAGCTATCGAGGGGCTGGTATAGACTATTTTTTTATGTATGGGACCCTGAAAACCTGTTATCCAGAAAGCTATTTCTCATTGAGTACATTGTAATCAAGTAATTTCTTTTATTCTGTAATAATAAAAACATACCTTGTACTTTATGGTAACTAAGCTGCATGGATCCATACTGGTGACAAAATAATCCTATTGGTTTATTTAATGTTAAATTGTTTTTAGCAGCCTTAAAGGGATAGTTGACCTTTAAGTCACCTTTTAGTATATTATAGAACAACCAATTCTAAGAAACTTTTGGTCTTCGTATATTTTTGTTTAATCGTTTTTTAATTATTTGTCTACTACTCTTTTTTTCCATGGGGTCACTGACCCCATCTAAAAACAAATGCACTTTATGGCTAGACATTTAGAGAGTTATTTACTAAGCTTTTGGGGAAATTTTTTCGAGATTTATTATACCCCAATGTTGTAAAAAGCCTGAATCTGAAAATTTGCCATCAAAGACCTACAAGGTCCTGTATAAGTCAATGGGAGAGGCACCTATCCCAAATTGTTATTGTTATTAAAAGTTATTGGTGTCTGCACTAGATTTAGCCTGAAAAATTTTTTGCTTTTCTTTGGGGAATAAACAAGCTTTTTGGGAGAAAAGCTGAAAATATTGTGTGATTCGGTTTTTCGCTCGATTTTATCAAGTTTTTCACCAATCGATTAAATAGAGTTAATCTATTAATTACTAAGGCATTATTTGGCATGGGAGTTTGGTCAAGCTTTTTTTTATTGGGACAATGAGATAAATTAGTAAATAACCCCCTTATTGTTATTGCCACTTTTATTTACTCATCTTTCCATTCAAATCAGTGCATGGCTGCTAGGCTAATTTGGACTCTAGCAACCAGATTGCTGAAACTGCAGACTGGAGACCTGCTGAATATAAAGCTAAATAACTTAAAAAAAAAAAAAAAAAAAAAAAAAAAAAAAAAAAAAAAAAAAAAAAACACTATATATATATATTTTTTTTTTTCCTTTTAAATTGAGGCAACAAACTTTAGTGGTCTAAAGGCAAGAAAAAAATGAAGAGAGGGAAGGATGTGTTAAGAAGTGAGGAAGGGGGTATACCCTAATGCCTTTATCATCACTGTTGCCTTCATTTATCATTTGGTGGGGCTTCAGCCGGCCTTTATTCTAGTCCAGTTGGAATATTAATTTAGGCAAGCTGTTCCCAAGGGTATTGTGGTTTCATGTAGAAAACCCCCCATCAAGCCAGTGCATAATATGCAGTGCAGCCATACAGCACAAGGCTACTCAATTTAGAATTCACTTAGATGCTTGCATTCTTTATAGTCATATTGTCAATTAAGTTAATTAAAAAGAGAAATCAAATCTGTGCCATTCCCTTCCTTAACACATGTGGAGACAAGAATGTTGTTAGCATGTGGTTGCCAAGCAAAGGCAAAGCAAACACCTACCTTATTAAAAGAAAGGAAGTTCACAACTGAATTGACACCCAGCCACTTATGACACCCTGTGTGGGACTTCAGGCTTGAATTAACCCAAAAGGTAAGCACTGACTATTGTGAGCAGTGTTGAAATAATGACGAGAGATCTGTTAATCCATGAGAATTTGCTAGTATCATAAAGTCTGTAAAATCTAATACAGTGGGATATGGCTAGAACAGTCATCTTACAGTCAATGTGCATTCAGTTAGCCAGCACTATTATGATGGATATTTTTAATCACACAGGTAGAAATAAGATGGCAATAGAAAACTATTTTATATGTATGTTCTCTGATAGGAAAAAAGATTTTTCAGCAAGATATGTCAGACTGCAGGTCTATTGGAAGACTGCATTATATAGCAAGTGGGGACATAATGCATTACTCCTTAGTAAAGGAAAATATAATAGGTGCTATTGAGTACTGGGTGTATGTATCTCACCATAGATGTACCATAGCGCTTTAAAATTAGGGTGACGGTGTGTTACAAAAACGTTGTTCACATTAGTTACTTGGGTTAATGATAACCACAACCTATTCACTTTAACAACACTGACAGATACTTTCACCTTCACATACATTCCAGAAGCATTGTTTAGCCAGTTTGTACTTGAGGTATCCTATGGCCTTCAACTCATTAGTTCACTCAGTGAAAAAAAGACTGACACTAACAACGTATATAATTAATGCACATCAGGTAAGGTAACAGTGCAATTAAAATGAAGCAACTCAGTGAAGAGTAAAACACTGAGAGCCGGGTCTCTTTGTGGAAATTGCCTGCTTCTCTACGCACCATGTAAAACTATTACTGCAATTCCCTATTATCGTTTGTGTTTTTAACTAGTTAACCTAAAGCAATGCTATCTACACCCGGGCACCATGCCAGCCCACAATACACAGACCTAAGAGTTTGCAGTATTGTTTTCAGGCAATGTAAAAGTTCAGCCACGACTTTTTGATCTTCTAGGACTGCCGGTTAATGCTTCTGAAATCACAGACCCAGAATAATTCCCGACAAGGCGCTGCTAACTATGTAAAACTATGCTGACGAGCGAGCTGTATATGCAATTGTCCATTAAGAGCTGAACTTTGCATTAACAACTGGACTCAAACCACAAGCGCATTTGACTTTGAACATTAAATTGCACCTAAATTATGTATCCAGCAATGAAAGGCAAGTGTTTTATCCAGTCATCATAAGGTGTCCAAAGCACTTTTATTATTAACATTAGTCTTTTCTTTGGCTGTCCATTACCAGACTCCAATAACAATGCTTCTATTGACCAGACCTCTAAAGTCTCATTCTCTAGTCTCCCTAGTTTGAAGTTATATTTATTCATATCACCAATGCGGTCATGTATATCAACAAAAGTCAAAACTACAAAGTAAAATCAAAAATCCGAATGATTGGCTATTGGCTGTAAAAATGAAATAATATGGTAGCCTTGCAGCATCTGGGTCCTGATTTCAATTTCAATGAGGGCACCAGCTGCAAGGGGTTTGCATGTTCTTCCTGTGTCTTGGTGGGTTTCATTATGTTTCCTACCACAATTCCCAAAAGAGAAAAAAAGTGATGGGCAGTTTTATAGTCTCCTCTTGACATGTACTACTTGTGTAGGTGTGTGTGTGGATGTGATAGGGGCCCTAGACTTTAAAGACTTGTCCCTGGGATAAGCACTGATATGAACACAAAACAGTTGTATATCTATATCTCTCTCTATATATAGTTGTCTGTTATTATCAAATGAATGAGGAGGAACGATCTCTATAGAGAAATGTGTAACTTTATTTTGTGTAAATAAATAAAGAATAACAATAATAACAATCATTACTTGCAATGATAGAGGGTGATCTATACATTTGTACCAATATTGTTTTTCTTTAAATAAAATTTCAAAGAATTTAAGATATTTTTTTTTATTTAAGCACAAAACAGTTGTATACAGTATCTATATCTCTCTATACAGTATATTTTTGTCTGTAGAGATCTATATAAATAAAGAATAACAATAATAAAAATCATTAATTGCAATGATGGAGGATGATCTATCCCATATTGTTTTTCTTTAAATAAAAATGCAAAGAATTGCTAAAATATTTTTATTTAAGCACAAAACAGTTGTATAGCTATATCTCTCTATATGTATTTTCTGTTGTTATCAAATGACCTGATGTACCTGATTTTCCATAAATAGTGTTATTGGGTGTTTCATTCTTATTTTTAACGAAAGTTCAAGTGTGAAGATATAAATAAAGTGATATGGGTGATGATACAATAAATCCTTGGCATTGAAAGCAACAGGACTCCGCTTTTGCACTGGATCTGAAAGTATTACAAGATCCTTTGGCACTGAAGAGTTTAAAAGACGCGAGAGCAGCTGCCGGCGCCAGGGTCATTAAACAAGATTGAGGATGTCTTTTTCTCTCTATACACCAAAGTATTTAATAATACACTATGCACAGCATTACCACTTAAACTGTTATTTAGGAAATGTCCATTAAAGCAACAGGGAGGGAAATGGCTGACGCACATTTAGAGACCAATTCATCAAGCATAGTCATATATTAGATGAAAATATATGAACAGGTTGTTATGTATGCAAAATTCAAAACAGGCAAAACTCAATAAATAAATAAATAAATACATTGAATGAATTAGCTTTTCTTCATTAACCCTTGAATTCCTGCACATCTTAAGCACTTCCAGGGGCAGAAGCAGATCAGTAGCAAGGGATCCTGCCCAAGTAGCCCATGTAAACATCAGATACATGGAAATCAGATACATGGAAACCACATGCCTTTTGTAGTACTTGCATCTGGAGTCCACTAGTAACACATTATAATGGTAGCTTGTTTAAAGCTGGCCATACACAAGGAGATCCGCTCGTTTGGCTAAATGAACAGTTGCAAAATGAACAGTGCTCTCCCTGATATGCACACATGGAGGTGGGCAAATCGGGCTGATGTAAAAACTGCTAATTTTAGCAAAGTTTAATAGTTTGGAGTAGAAGGACATTTACCTGAAATGTCCCAAAAATATATGATGTTCTGTTTGAAATAAGTGAAAGACTACAAAATGTTCCAAAGTTATTTAATGCAAATAAAGTGCCAAAATCAGCTGGCACTAAAAAGGGTTAAAGTAACCCTCCTGTTCAAAAGACTTTCAGCATCACTGTAAAGTTGTTAAGGTTTCTCTTTCTATCCAAAGAACCAGTATAGATGGCAAGTAAATTATTTTTCATTTTATAACATGTCAGGCAGATTTGTCTAGAACATGCTATACAGATGACAGCAAGTTGTATTAAATGTTGCTAAGTCTGGTAAATTGAAAATTGGGTTCTTGGCCTATCTGATCTCTATTATGTGGTTTGTAAAAATGCAGTAGCCCCTTTATATAACAGACCTCTGCACATGATTTACAGATAGTAATTTATACTATGTTATTATCTTTTCCTTTTAACTGCATAGTTGACCTTAACATAAACATGGTACATAAATTCCAATGACTAAATATGAGTCTCATTTTAAATATACTATCCAATTATACCCAAAGTCCATTTACTGGATATATTATTACCTCTTGTGAAATTTGCAGTGCATGAAAACCTACGTGTATGTAATTGGTGAAAATCCATAATACAGTGTTTCTTGCTGTTAAGTGGAAACCTTTATCAACATTTTCTCAGTTTATCATTTCATCATTGCTTACATCCACTTCTGTTCAGAAAACAAAGCAATCAATGCCATTTATTGTCGTTTGCTTTATTTATTAAATAAAAAGGGAGATGTAAATTAGTATCAGTACTAAAATGTTCAGAGGGAACTTAAAGAAGTAAAGTCAGAGACAAGAAAATTATGGAAAAGTAAAAGAAAGAGAGAGCAATAGATGGTCTTATACAAGCAAACAAATGTACCTTTGTCAGGTTAAACATCTCAATTGGATTTCAACCAAGGGCCAATTTTGTTTCATGCTTAACCAAACCACAATTATTTCACACTTTTCATTTGAAGAAGCAGAGTAGATTATTTGAGTCTTTTCAGATGATATGTTTGTTTCTTTGTTTTGAAATGCAACCAAAGAAAGGTGCAATATTCAAGCAGTCCCAGAAACAATGATAACTAGTACCTTTAGTACCACAGTTCCTCCAAAGGTGAGGAGAAATATATTTGGACATTCTAAAACTAATTCTGGCATTTTTAAAGAGGCTTGTCTAACTGTACCTAAATATACTATACACTATATACTATACAGCGGCTAAAGCAAAGAATTGTCACCTGAAAGCTTCAGAAGCAGCAGCAAGGGGCACAATATTTTGGGGGTGGGTGATGGCAGGCCTGGGACAGAATGGGGGAGTGGCTGGTGACATCTTTACACTTGTAAAGTGAGTATTACCTTTTGTTGTTTCTACCTACCTGTTCCGTGGAATCAGAGAAGTATATATATGTCAAGCAAATCTAAGAGGGATGTACAGTACTGTCTGCTATGTAAGTAATGTGATCATTTGTTGAGACAATCTGAAAGAGACTGTTGTGATGTTCCAGCAATTAAATAATTAACCATATTCTTAAGAACCACTGACTCCCACCCCAAAAATATGTTATGTGTATATGAGAAGTTACTGTGGAAGTCCTTCTTGCAAACCTACAATGAGAGTCCACCTGAGAGTGAGAGAAGTGCTTGATAACACATGCTCTATTGGGAATTGCAACTTGTCAGACCTGAGACACTTAATAAATGGTTTTATATTTATTTCAGTTTGACTTACAGTTTCCACTGGTCGCTACACGGCTGATCATAATATTCTGTCATAAAGTCAATTGAAAAGGATAAGCTGATAGTTCTACAGCCTGACAAATAGGCCCATAGGTGCTGTCAATAAAATTGTATTTACAGCGATATATCATCCTTATGATTTCTCCAGGGATAATAAACTTGTGTCACTCCAGATTCTGATGATCTCCCAGCATTCCCTAATGTGCAGGCAGTGGTGAACCTCAACTTCAAATATTATCATTCTGCCAGTGAGACATATTTTGCTTTAGACCTTGTGCCAAACTTGCCACAAGATTCAGAATGCTGTCAGACCCTGAACTAAAGTGTTTTCTGAATGAGCAATGCTTTTGTGCCCCTTAGTGCTTATGCACTGTGCTCCAGGGTCTAAGGAAACAAAACATATTATCTGTAGTAGTAGCAATGTTGTACAACAGTTTCTGAAACATAAAAAGCAGAATGTACCAGAAAGTACAATTTCAAAGATATTAATGCAATACAGGCATAAGATTTTTTATAAGTGCATGTTAAAAACAATAGCAGTTAACCTAAAAATACTGAATTTCACCTCACCTGAATTTGGATGTGACTTGCTCTCCAACTAGACCAAAGCATTTCCTGAAACACTTCCATGTATGCCTCTTAGTTATCCAATGTAGGCATAACTAGATTCAAGATGACCTCCAGTGACAACTACCCCTATGAGTGCTACATCAGTCGTCTGATTATTATTTAACAATAGTCAAATTACTGTGCAAATTTGGCTTTAATGGTTCTCCAATGAGAATTGTCCCTTCCAGTGCTTAATCAGTCATACTGCTGCTCACTTACAGACATACTACTGTTATCTAACATATCTAAATAACTGTGGTTTTCAAATATTACACTTCAATCAAGCATCATGAAAATGGACACAGTCCCATGTACATATCTGGTGATCGCAAAAATGTTTTGTATGCCTCCAGTGATTATTGCAAACAGATCTATAGATTAGACAGATCACATCTAAGTTGCAGAATTCTGCAACTCTATCCCATATTAATGGACATTCATTAATTGCTTGATTTGAGCACAGGGCATGTGTTCATCTTATGTGTAGAAATTGCTCTCTATCAAATCATAATGACGTATCCATACAGTGAAGGGATACTACTAAGAACAACAGAGAAGCAAAATCCCTCTAACCATAAACAAACATCTTTCTAAGAGCACAAGAGTTAAACGGCAAAAAGGAATGTCAAAGATGCATTTGCAAGTTGAGTCTTATTACAGGAAGGCAGTAAAACCAGTTTAGTTAGCTGCCACTAAATGATACTGAGAACAAAAGTGCTCTGTGTTCCTAGCTAGATTTGGGGCAGTGAGTCCCTCAATAAAATCCTGGTTGCTTGTTATTTTAATCTCTTTCATTCTTGCTTTAGAAGCAAATGCAGAGATGGTAGTGATAATCCATCTATCCATCAGGTCAAATGGAAATTCAGGATACACATTTGCTTGGAATGAGCTTCAATCTGCTAACCTGCTATTGTTATTTTATAGACAGATACAGTGCTGGAGACTGCTGATACAGCTTTACTATCGGCAAGGACTTTTGTATATTCTTCTTGTGTTTGGTGGGTTTCCTTTGGCACTCAAACAATGCTACAAACGTGAAACATCAAGTTGGGCTAATATCAGACTGCCCATATTGACTGACACTTTTATCTAGTGGTAAAATGTGCATTACTTTCATGCATGCTTTATTGACAATAGAACACAAACCACTAAGGATCTGATGCAACCCATAGCAACTAGCTATAATAATACTTGTAAACTACATGAAATGTAATAGGTTTGAGATATATAAATACATGTTATTAATAATAATAATAATAATAATAATAATAATAAAACTGGTTGTGTATGTATTCAAATAAATTTTTAAATTACATTTTAATTAGGTTTATTTGTTTGGTGCATGCAAATTAAACTATATTATTATTATAAATAGTCCATGCTGCACCTTCGGAACACAGAATGACCACCAACTTGCAAAGCTAGTAATTGTTATTGGTGGGCTTGGGTATATATATGGTATACCTATTTGTTTTTTGTACAGCCTATGATTAAGTGCCCACAGGCACAAAACGCATAAGGCTATATATTGATTTACTTTGTGGCCTAAAATAAAATTCTCAGCCTTTTTACAAGCATGTTTGTGGGATCTGTGAGTGCCTGCCATTTCTTTCCTTTGGTAAGGTAGTAAGGATGACAAACTAGGGATTAGCACAGTGGAGTAGTTAGATATTACTGGGCACCACAGGAAATTAATTTTAGGGCAGCTTCAGTTGGAATGATAAAAGCAAAACTTTAGAAAAACTCTGTTGCCATGGGTTACATTTAGCCAGAAATTGCTAAAAAAAATGTACTAACCATTTGAGGGAGGTGGATGCAGGCAGCACCCAAAACCGCTACGTAATGCTGCAACCTATCTTTGTCAAGTTGTCATGGCAAAGACATTACTGTCATGTACACACACGGACTGCGAGCATGTGCACACACTCTGCACGGGCCCCAGACCCCCCCAATCTGACCCTGCATACAGGTTCTGCCTCAGGTAGCTTCTGACATAGACTTGCACCTGAGACAGTATATTTAAAATATAACAGACACAACAGAAATACCTACTCACACAATGCTTTTCACGACACCAATACAAATGACTTATGATATCATCGTTAAATAACCAGAAGATTTTTTTGTGAAAAGAGAAACACAATGGCATAGGGACGGCAAAATGGAAATGCCTGGTAATTTAAACATCATTTGTAATTTCTGTATTCCTGCAGAATTATATGTTTATTAATATAGTGGTGTTTTGAGCATCAGCAGCCCATAGTGGGCACTGTAAGTCAATTTTTCATGGGTGTGGCCATTTAGCTGTAAAAAGCATATTGGGAATTTACCCCTGAAGAGAATCTTAGTATGTAAGATATTTGGAAATAGAAAACATTCTGTTTTTTGAGTAATTGATAGAAATAATAGAAACTAGCATGCAAGCAACCAGGGGGTTTATAGAGCTAAATGCTTCTGAATATGGATTAATAGTTTTTATGAAGCAGCACCACTTTCTGTATGAAAACTGTTTAATACCAATCTAACATCTTTAAGCTATTAGGTTTCTCCTGTTTGACATTGACCAAAATGAGCTGCAAGCTGCACATCACTGTCACTGACATATTGTATGGTGTAGACATGCCAAAGCTAAATGACAATAAAACAATTGCAACAAAAAGCAAATTTCTGTAACTGACAGAAGCACAATGCAGTTATCAGGAAACAAGGTGCTGCAAAAGAGTGTGTAAGGACTTGAGTCACAAGCTCTCATAATAAAGAATTAAAAAACAATGGTGTTAGAAAGTTAGAAAGACCAGGACAGGTCTCGATTTTGTAATTTTGATGAGAGGAAAGCCTAAATAAAAATTGCCGAGGATGAATTTTAGCAAGTCACAATCCCATTATCTGCAATCACTACTTACTCTATCTCTTTTGCTATCCATATACTGGTATGGGACCTGTGCTCCGGACCTGGGGTTTGACGGATAAGCGGTCTTTCTGTAATTTGGATCTTCATATCTTAAGTTTACTAAAAAATATTTAAGCATTAAATAAACCCAAAAGGCTGGGTTTGCTTACAATGAGGATTGATTATTTCTTTGTTTGGATCAAGTACAAGGTATTTTTTTTATTATAACAGAGAAAAAAGAAATAATGTTTGTAAAAATTCAGATAAAATGCGAGATGGCATTGTCTTAGTCCGGAGCGTTATGGATAACATGTTTCTTAGGGGGTACTGGGTAAATCTGCTTTCTTCCTTTTCCCTGTTAATAGCCATCATCCCCCACTGAAGTAAGTAACTGCACACTCTTGCTCCCCTGAGAGACATCACCACAAGCGGGCACACAAGGTGGCTGGCCAGGTTGCCTACCTGGCTTGGCCTGCAGTTTATATATCAAAAACATTGTAAACATAATTACATTTAAAAAAGAGCTTTCCTTTATGTTTCTAAACTGTGGTTCAAAGTCTAAACATCACAATAAAGTGGACCCTGCAAACCAAGGATGCTTTTAGGTAGAATTTGTCTTTTTTGGACTCATGAGAGAGAATGAAGCCCTTGGGAGTCAAAATATCTTTGCTTATAAAGGTCTTTGTTGTGTTAGAAGCCTTGCATCTGCATCTGTTTTGCTTTTTTGGAAAGACTTTGGTGCATGTGACAGAAAACAGCATCAGCTGCACTGTGGATCTTTTCCAGACCCTTCTTGTTAGTTTAGATCACATTCCATAAAACAAGGGCCATATTCCAACTTAGATTTGAAATTAAAAAAGAAGAAAGTATAGTTTTAAAGAAGAGTTGGTGCAGAAGGGTGTATGGTCATAAAAAAATAAACATGTTCAAGGCCCCTTCCACCACTTGCATATGCTTCGAGATGTGACTGGTGGCAAACCCACCTCCCTTCTCATGCAGAGAATTTGACTCTGCAGGTGCTTAACAGTCATGGATCTGCTCCCCTGGGAGCTGGGGGACAACAAGGAGCTATACTGTACAACTATAAAGCTTCAGTTCCCAGTATGTTTAGACATATATAAGACTGCATACTGTATGTGTGTATCTCGGTTGGTCCAGTTACCTTTGAAATTTAGAATGAATAATATTTTTCACTGCACTTACTTTAAGTAATAATTTCAAATTATCTATTGTCTTTTCGGTCAATTTTCCCTAGTGACGGCCACTTCGCCCTTTAGTAAAATCTGCCCCATGAAGTTATCCTCTGTTCAGCTCTAAATGGTCAAACTATGCATTTACAGCTTGAATACAAATGACAGTTCAAGGACAAAAAATCATGTCACTTATTATTAAAGGGATAACAATGCTATATTGCCATATATTCAAGAGAACACATAGAGAAATATAACATTGGCTGGGATCCTGCCCCCAATGATATTTGCCCCAAAGAAATGGATATGTTCTCATTCCATAAATCTTGTTGAAAAAAATGAATTTACTAGTTGTCAGGGGCAGTTTGCTTCTATATGGGTGCATCAGATGAAACTTGCATTAGTAGAAGACATAGTGCACCACACCTACCCACAGTATGAGATTTTTATTCAACACCAGACTATATAAAAAGTTTAACAATAAAATACTTGATTACATATTTCCTGACCAGTAATTTTGTGGGATTTATTATATAGATGATATTTCCACTTACAAAGAAGTGAACTAACAAAATAAATGTACTGAACACGTCACTTACCATTTTCAGGCTGCTCCTTAATGTCAGCCTCACTAGGCTGGCTTGGACTCTCTGACTGACTTGAATCTGAAATACCAAATTAAGGAAAAATTACCAGTAGAATCATGCAATATATGTTGACTAGATCGTATTTTACAATATAATCATAAAGTTTCCTATTGTATTAAAAGTTAATATTTAGGAAAAAAATTTGATCTAAAATAATATGTATAATATTTATTATATATAAGATAATATAAGAAGAAGAAGAAGAAAGTGGGGTTATTTACTAAATTTAAATGTAGTTGTGGTTAAAATACCACAATCAAATTCCTGAATTTTTTGAGTTTTTTTCCAAAACCCCCTCAAAAAGTTGGATTTTCAGGATAAACCCAACGCAGACAAAGAAAACTTCAAATTGAGATAGGTACCTCTCCCATTGACTTAAACAGGACCATGGCAGGTCTGAGATGGTGGATTTTCAGATTTCATTGAGCTTTTGCAGCATGGGGGTATAATAGTTTTTTCCACTAAAAAGTTTAGCTTTTGCCCCAAAAAGTCTGACCAGATAAATACTAAGTTTAGTAAATAACCCCTAAATAGATAAGTGTGGAGAACAGAAATGCTTGTCATTTAAAAAACTATTGTGAGCGGCCACACACCAACTCTCTTATGTTTTGCATAACCAAAAATTCTTTCCGTGCAGATTAGGGCATGTCTGGTGTTTGAAGAAGCGGGGGAATTGCTCTCCTACCCCCAGAAGCTGAATTCATCTGAATGAGGGTCAACTAGCTTTCAATTGTCATCATCCTTGGGACCCAAAAAAGCACTATATATTGCAATATATCACAGGAGGTTACACATTATTACAGAAAAGTGGTATTATAATGCCAGCCATAGCCTCACACTCTCCTCATCCTTATGCCATTCACGCTGCAGCCACTACCCAACACCCCATTAGCATTACTGTCCAATAAATGATCTTGGATCTGTATATTGGGCTTCCTGTTCTTATGTGCTTAACCGTGTCAGCCTCCAGCGAAGACTGATATAGAGGATAGGATTCCAGTTGGTTCTGTACCGTGTAGACTGGCCATTTAATGCATCACTTAATGCTTTTTAATTGAACGTTGTAATTTTAAACTTAAATACTGTAAGCCACCATGCATAACCAAGTGCTTGTTTCCATACACAATGTATAATTGACAATAATATCAAATCATGACTTTGTGTTGAGACAGCAGCTCAGATGTAAGTAGACATTGATTGATCTGTGCCAAGGTAAAGTACAAACACAAGTTTCTATTCAGGGATCTTTGCAGGGAGGTAGCACAATGTCAGTAATCAAACACAATATTTTATGTTGTAGAGATGTATTTTAACCTCTTTGTACACAATGCTGTTAGGTACACTGCCGTGTATTTGTGCTTGCTTCACAGAACAAAAACACACTCACAAGACATGTCTGAAGCCTTAGAAGAATAAAACACATGCCCTGCTCAAAATATGCCACAATGTGAGTCACTTATACAGTGCAATGTTCATCTGTGGGAGGTCTTTATCACTCAGTGCTCTAGTACTCCAGAGGGTCATATATGAAGGTAATGCAGCTTTAAAAAATGGCTAATGACATTTTTCATTAGGCAACCAAGTCTTTTACCCAGCAGGAGATCATTTCATTCTTGGCATGCCATCAGTTGGAAACTGTGCATCATATGGGCTTAGCATAATTTCTGCACAACATAACGTGCACAAGGTTATTCCTTGGGTGATGCAGGGAACACACAAGTATTGCCCAGAGTATTAACAGTTACTATATACTAAACACAGACTTTGGTCCACCATAATTGTAAGCCATACATCATAATGAATTGTGTGCACACCTTTACATGATTCAGGTGCAAACTGTGCCTATTATTTTCAGAGTGAGGATTATGTCTGGCATGTGCATTAAAACCTGCAATGGCATCTGATTTGCCTATTGGCACAACCCCCTACAACATCCATGGTTAAAGTAACTCTAGCAATCACCAGTGTCAGTAGGTATTTTATGTCAAAGACTTGGTTCTCCATACTACTAAATTAGCAGGACACTATCCCCCGAGTGGGACCCAATTATTAACCCACTGGTTACCCAACAAGTAGAAAAAAAGCCTGCCAAACAAAACAACACCCGTGGCATCTTCCCTGATTAAAATAATAGGAAAAAAGGTGTTCAACCCAAACTATTTATTAAAATGATCACGTTGAAAAGGGGCTAATCAGCTATACAACTTTAAGAGAAAAAACTATACTTTTCACAAGTTAAACCCAGTGAAAATGTAAAAGTATCTGTTTATAACCATTAAATGTCATGGCGTGTTTAAAGGGGTTGTTCACCTTTGAGTTAACTTTTAGTATAATGTAGAGAGTGATATTCTGACAATTTGCAATTGTTTTTAATTTTGTATTGTTTGTGGTTTTATAGTTATTTAGCTTTTTATTCTGCAGCTCTCTAGTTTGCAGTGTCAGCAATTTGGTTTCTAGGGTACAAATTACCCTAGCAACCTTGCATTGATTTGAATAAGAGGCTGGAATATGAATAGGAGAGGGACTGAATAGAATGATAAGTAATAAAAAGTGGCAGTAACAATGCATGTGTAGCCTTAAAAGTATTTGTTTTTAGATGGTGTCAGTGACCCCAATTTGAAAGCTGCAAAGAAACAGAAGAAAATTGCAAATAATTAAAAGTTATGAAGAATAAATAATGAAGACCAATTGAAAAGTTTCTTAGAATTGGCCCTTTTACAATATACTAAAAGTTAACTTGAAGGTGAACCACCCCTTTAAATAAAAAACTGTTTTAACATGTTTAATAACGCTTCAATGTAAATTTGATTACTGCAGAGGCTAAAATAATGAACATTCTTAGACGAAATCCTGGAAAGGAATGTTGCTGACCGCACCTCCAAAGAAAGGGGGGGAGAGAACAAAAAAACAAAAATAGAAATATAGTGTAGTATTCAAGTTAAATCAGATCCACCCAATGGTGTGAGAAAAATTAATTACACTCTCAGTGTGCTTATATCTGTCCCATATACCAATTCAATGTTTATGAGAGACAGAAAACGAAAAACCATTCATGTTCCACCACCATCAGTCAGTGTATGTGTTAATTAGCAAAAAAGTGGTTTTAAAGTGAAAAAAGAATTTTTCAAAACAATGATTGCGCAAACCTTCAGTGAAAGGAAGTGGCGCGCTACTACACTATATTTCTATTTTTGTTTTTTTGTTCTCTCCCCCCCTTTCTTTGGAGGTGCGGTCAGCAACATTCCTTTCCAGGATTTCGTCTAAGAATTTTTTGAGGGAAGAAGAGAACCCTGGTTGCTACTGTTGTGGAGAACAAAAGTGTTACATAGTGGTTTGAACCTTGTTTTTGTGTATATAAAATAATGAACATGCTTCAAAAAAAGGGTTGCAACCATGGGTATGTCTATCTACGATAATACAATATGCCAATATATATATACATTTGTATCATCTATTTCATATATTCACAATTTAGTCTCCAGGGTTCATATCAACAGAATATATGAATCTTAAGTAGAACTAGTCTTTTACTACAATAGGGCAATAGTTAATCACGTGAATAAATTAAAATATGGCCATACATAATTAATGCAAACAAAAGATCTAGATTGGAAGCATTTCCATTAAATCAATATGATCACTTAGTGCAGCAAAATTTGCAAATTTAGTTGATATTGCACTTTGAGCATTAACCTAGTCTCATAGCAATGATGTACATGGTTAAATAGTTAACATATCCTGTTGGTTTATCTTCTTTCTATTGTCCATTAGATTTACAATAAAATATAACAGCACATTAAAGGGTGCTACTATTTTGCCTTACCTGCATCATAGATGCATAGATGGCCAACACGCTTACCGATTTATAAACAGAAGAAATGTCCTATGTGCACACTATAGAACAATATCCTGTAGAACTGCAGATGCTGCACTTGTATTTACATTTTCAGAAATGACATTGACATGCTGTTAGATGGGTTAAAAAAATAATAAAAAGCTTGCCACTTAAAACTTAGCAAGCTTTTCATATTTGTAGAAACCCCATTCATGAAAAAAATGCTTAGGGACTCACTTTGTTTTACCTGAGTCTGGATGCTCAAGCCTTAAATCTGCCCCATAGATACATTTTCCAAAAAAGATATATTCTTATAATTCTATATAATTTAAAAAATTATATGGCATCACTTAGTAATATGTCTAAAATTTGGTTCCATCAAAATGCAAACAATAATCTTAAAACATTCATTAGTTTGATGGTAAAATATGCCAAGGCAAAAATTACATTGCATTTTCATTTCCTTGTGCAAATATTTAACATAGAAATAGCAGTGAGAAAGTTCTGATTGAGAGTATTAGATCTCATTAAGGCAAGGTTGCCAACCCAATTAATTTGTTCTAAACACCCCATTATTGGATCATGAACTCACAGTTTTGTACAGCCAAAGAGACCAGTTAGATTTTACAGTTCTACAGACTATTAGTACTGCATTATTGTAACCGATAACAAGGTTACTATTTACTTTCCACAAAATTCTTTCTCTTTTAACTATACATCTCATTATTTTTAGACCTGGTATATTTAAGCACACAAATATGAAGCCACAAATATGTTTCTATATAACAAAAAAAAACCACCAAGACATATTTAACTTTAAAATCGCTTTAACTTTAAAGTCTTTATTAAAGAAATAACTTTCCAAAACTCCGCTTGCGCTCCTCTTCAGAGAAGGCCAGAGGGTGATGATCCATCATGCAGTGCTCGATTTCTCCTCCCTGGCTATATCCTATAAGGAAGGCAGGGAAGAGAAATCAGGTGCACGATGGATCACTCCGATCACCTTTTCTGAAGAGGAGTGCACGCGGAGTATCGGTACATTATTTCTTAATAAAGACTGCAATTTTAGAGTTATATATATCTTGGTGTTTTTTTATGCTATATACAAACAAATTTTTCGTTTTTTTTTAAATGTTACTGGTCCTTTAATACACAGTGCATACCCTGGATCAGTTGGTCATTGATAGAAACCAATGGCTTTTGGTCTGTTGAACCTTGGAATTTCCAAATGAATTATTGACAGGCACTTAAAAATGGTTCAGTTTAAAGCTGTCACTGTGCCATTTTATCAAAATAATAAAAGTAAGAGAATATTAAAGCTCTTCCTTAGCCCTTTTCCACTGTTTCTTGGTATAACAACCTTCAGAATTCTCAGTGACCACGCTCCCCTCTGTCAGTGAAACGTGCACGTCACCCCAAAGCTGTAATTCTAATAACCATTTTACATGTTAGATTTACAGATTTTAGGGCCTATTTTTTAATCCTCGAATGTATTTGGTTGAGGTTTTTAAGAAGAAAACAAAATTTTTGTGTAAAAAAATGTTTGGTAAAAAAAAAACATCTTTAGGGACATCTGCCATTGACTTCTACACAACCTTTATAGGTTTTAGAATATTTTCAAGTTCAGATTTTTAGCAGTTTTGGGTTATAATAAATCTTTAAAAAATAGAGTATTTTGTTCCTCTAAAAATTTAAGTTTTCCCTTTAAAAACTCGAACAAAAAATTTTGAGGTTTAATAAATAGGCTGGATTTGTTTTCTCTAATATGCTTGCAAAATATAATCTTCCTGCTGCTTCATATCCTGTTTGCTCAGTGCTCTTGGAAACTAAAAGTAAACAAACTAGCTATGCAATTAAAAAAGGTGGGGGTTACCCTTTAGCAGTTTAAGAAGAAGAGACTTTAAAATACACCTGTTTTCCTCAGCGGCCCTCAAATAGCAATTCAGGGGTAAATTATCTAGGTGATTTCTGTCCACTTACTTCCACCACTGCACTGTGCCTTGATAGGAAAGAGCAGATTTATTGTGTGGGGGCATTCCTCCAGAGCCCACGGCAGTGCCATGACAGTGGAAGGGACACAGGGCACCCTATGAATAAGGCTTTCTTAGATAACTGCACAAACTAGAAGACACAAGGTAGATTTTATAGCCGTCATATCTCAAAAAGCACTCATTTAGAATTGCAAAATTGCAGAAGTGCTTGGGTGGGAATTTAACTTTTCCAAAGCTTTATGTTTGCATTTAAGCCCACGGTACACTTATCATTTTGCTTCGGTGTCATAATTATTTAAATTAGAGCTTCACAAAGAAGAAAAGAATTACTGGGTATTTTGATTTTACATTTTGCTTAAGAGATGCTGATTTATATCTAGCACTACAAGTAGAATGCTTTTTCTTTTTATAAATGGGGCATCCATTTCAGAAAATAGGATTTGTTCCTAAATTTTACAGTTGAAAGAAAAATAATAACGGGTTGAACTCTTGTTTATGGACTAAAGAAAAAAAAAGACTTAAGCTTTCACTTGTTTGTATTCTCCTCAGTGGTGTGCCATGCATCAGCAGCTAAAAACAAAGAAACTTTTAGATGCTCCAACAAAATACAGAAGCTCCCCAAACAACGAGGAGGGGTGTGGGGGTGGGGTGTGGAAGCATTCAAACAACCTGACAGTACATTCAATAAGGGAGTGATGACCATAATGCATGCAGAGTCCCCTTACTAATTAAATATGCATCGGCAGAGTTTTTGATCGATGCAAGCAATGGATCCAATGACACACCTGCAAAATCTCGTTCAGCGCTCTAAGGAAAGGGAAAATACAAGCTGCCTTCTTATCTTTGTTTTCAAAAGCTCTCAATTTCTTTGCTTAGATATCTAATTTAATTCTCTCACCCCTCTGCAAACTGGATTAAGAAAGTCAATACTGCCTTTGTGCATCATGCAGGAACACACTGCTTTCCTTTTATTCAATTTAGACTTGACCTTTCGACCAAGATAATGACAACTGTCTGGGAGTAAGGTAAGGCCATGAGAAAGAAGGCAGTACCCTATAGATCTTTCTGTACAGGTGGGTCAGGCGTCTGTGCTTAGAATAACTTACTTGCTTAGTATAACTCACACAACTCAAACACCACACATTGTCTGCAAGAAAATTAGGAACATTTAATACAAAAACATATTCCCATGACAAACTGACTTATAAGAAGATAGAAATTTATTTTAAGGGATGTTGTTAACCATAAAACTAACAAGGTTGCTATGCATTTATTTAACAGACATATTATGGGTCTAATTTAACTCTCATGGGGGAAAGTAATATGTTTTGCTAGAGCAAAAAACGACCATGGGGCAAAGTCACTTAAGTGCAGAAATTCGCTAAGAAGCGAAAAGTAAAAAAATTTACGCTAGCGATGCCAAATTTGCATACGGCGCAAAGTTGAAAGTATTATAGAAGTATATGTTACAGCCACTACATTACACTACACAAGCCCAGGAAACCTTTAATAAATAAAGTTGTCTTATTGCCCTAAACATATGCCCCCTGTATAGTTGAGTTGCCATATGTTAGGAAATGTAGGGGGGAAGGAGGGTAACCCCTCAAAAAATTTCACTATTTTTCAGAGTATCATCCTAAAAAAAGTAAAAGACGCCAGGGTTTTTTTTGGGACTTCAATTTCAAGTTTTTTTTTTCAAACTCCTATCTATTGTATTGAACTTCACCAGGTCTGACCTGGCGAAGTAAAGTCTTGCGCAAGAGGTAACATTAATTAAAATGGGCATCTTAGTGAATTAGCGTAGTTACGTCCCTTAGTCAGTGCCCAACTTCGCCTGGCGTAAGGGTGCAAAGTTGCGCTAGTCTATCTACTTTGCTAGCGACTTTTCGTCAGGGACACTGTTAGTAAAACTGTTGCAAAATTACGTCACACTGGCAAATTAGCGCTAGTGTTAGACACTTCACGCTTTAGTGAATTTGCCCCTATGTCAGAGTCCTTTTTGACTGATTACTGACCTCAAGGACTTCATCTCAAAGTTTGCGACAAGTGATGGGCGAATCTATCCCGTTTCATGGGCGAATCTATCCCATTTCGCTTCGCCAAAAAAATTTGCAAATTTCCAGCGAAATTCACGAATTGGTGAAAAATTTGCGTAACGAGTCACGCCACGTTTTTTGACACGCGGCGCAGCAACGTGACGCGTCGTTTTCGCAGCGCGTCGCGTAATTTTCGTCGCGTGACTCGTTTTTTCGCTGCCGAATTTTTGCTGCCATTTCACGAATGTATTTGCCGGCGGCAGATAAGCTGCCAGCTCAGTCTGTATGGGCAGCATTAAACAGACAGCTTTATACAGACATGGTCTATCTATTACCTCTATCAAGGTACAGCACAGTAATCTATCACAAAAACAATACCATATTATCTTTCCAAAACCAAACTAGACACATTGTCTACCCTCTATTTAGCAATGTTTTGACTATTGCACTGTACATCTGCATACTTCATTTTTATGGGCAAAGACATGCAGTTAGTAAACCTGGAAAGACTCCACAGGGGTGGATTTTCATTAAAGGAGAACTAAACCCCCCCCAATAAGAAAAGCCTTGTCTACTACCCTAGATAGTCCCCCCTCCCTGCTTCCCCCACACAGTTCGTTACACCTGAAAAGTGTCCCGGACAGCATGCTCACATGTGTGCAGAGTAGTAGTAGTAGAGTGCAGAGTATGTGCAGAGTAGCACAGCGAGCTCATGGGCAATATCTTCCATATCTTTGGTCTTCTTCGGATCCTCTTCTTTCCCATCGGCAATTCACGGCACATGCACAGTTGCCAAAACAGCACTTTGGACATGCTAATTATAAAATTAGCACTGTCCCAGTGAAGTCCATTGCACTGTACATAAAAAAGTGCATATTTTTAAATACATTTTATAAAATTAGCACTGTCCCAGTGAAGTCCATTGCACTGTACATAAAAACGTGCATATTTTTAAATACATTTTGTGTATTTAGTAAAATTGTGGAAAATGTCTGTATCTTATGCAATTGTACCAACTATGGCAGTTGCTACATGTTTTAACTCAGGAAAATTCTACTTACAGCATTATCAGGCAGGTATCATTTGCTCATGTGGCTAGACAGGGACCTATCAGACATCTTCAGACATGGTCACTCGTCTGATGCTAGATTTAGGCTAGTTCTGTATCACCAATGTTTACAAACCTATAGTAGTGGCAATCACTTTGTTATATAAAGAGTATTTTAAGTGCAACCAATAAGTTAAATGCTGAGTGGGGAAAACTGAGTGATAACTAAGTGAAGCAATCAGGACATCTCTCCCTCAGGATGGCTGTAGATTATAATATTTACTTTATATAATCTGCAGTCAACAACAAAGAAAAGTAATACACATAATCCTTCAGTGTTGTTGCATATATAAATTTGAATATTAAATAATTCCAGGCATGCTGTAGCATGGGCAAATTAACACAAAAAGAACAAGAAAAATGAGATGAGTGTGTTTGGGTGGATTACTTGATTTACACACGGTTATATGATTTTCAAAGCTCTCATACCCATTTTAAAACACGAGAATCATTCTGCACGTTATGATCACATTCTAACCTCGTCCTTTAACATACTTACAGAAAAAACAATTTAGGCAATGTGCTTCAGCATTTTATATTGCAATTTAAATTCATCTGACTATTTCCGTAAGAAAGAGATGAATGTGGAATTCTTGAACATATGCAATATTCTGTTAAAATTAACTGAAAAGTACTATAATAATTGTAAATTGCTTCCCACTCTATTACTTAAAAGGCTTCAAATGTTTAAACCAGTCAATTTAGAGGCATCATTAAATTATTCTGTATAATGCTTGCGTTACAATTTCGAAACATATGTCTGAAATACTGTATACCACCTACAATCTAGTTGAAAGCCCAGACCAGGAGTAGAAACTGGGGGAAACATTAAACTAGAGAGAAACACTAAACTCTTTGCTCAGTACAGCTGCCATTTTAGTCAGTAAATGCCCCTTTGTAATGTTTACAAGGTTGTTGGGCACCCACTTCCACTGCAGAACTTCAACCCTAAAAATATTAAGGGATTGGTAAGAATTTTGCAGTACAGGTATGGGACCTGTTATCCAGAATGCCTGGGACCTGGGATTTTCTGGATAACGTATCTTTCCATAATTTGAATCTTTATACCTTAAATCTACTAGAAAATCTTGTAAACATTAAATAAACCCAATAGGCGGGTTTTGCTCAAATAAGGATTAATTATATCTTAGTTTTGATGGTGTACAAGCTACTGCTTTATTATTACAGAGAAAAGGGAAATCATTTTTGAAAATGTGGATAATTCGATTATAATGGAGTCTATGAGACACAGCCTTTCCGTAATTCAGAGCTTTCAAGATATCGGGTTTCAGGATAACGGATCCCATACCTGTACTAGAGACTAATTACAGATTTTGGAGAAAGTTTATAGGACTTTTTTGATTATAGAACAGGGGTTTCCAAACTTCTGGATGTAAGCAAAATGCCTATATGCCCTTCTAGATGCTCCTGGACGTTCAACAGAAAACAGAATGAGATATCGAGTGAACATTTGCTGTTCTAGATAGCTGGTTGGCTGATACAGAAGTGTTTTTATATACTATATTTGGAACTTTATCTGTTTGGACAACAACACGTTGGACCTTAAAATGAGAGAGTCTTAAAACCACTTTCAGTTGGAGGCAGTATTGTACAGTGCCTCATTAAAATAAAGAAGTAGTAGTTCCCAATAGCTGGAGGAATGCAGAAAAGATCTTCTTATATTGTATTCAGCAAGTTAAAAAAGCAAAGAGGATGTTTCTGTGTCTGACAGGTAAGTCAAAATTAAAGAGTTAGCAATGTGAAAACATGAAATTAATTTACACAAAAGGCTTCCTTACCTATTGCCATAGACACAAGTGCTCAGACCTGGATTTCCTTCACGGGCGACCCAAGGCCACAGAGTATTCGAGCCCGCCCTAGAGATCGAGCCCCCCCAATTTGCACAAGTCCTCAAAACCACCCTAGAGTGCGAGCCCCCCAATGTGCACAATTCCTCAAGCCCACTCTAGAGAGGGAGCCCCCCAATGTGTGCAAGTCCTAAAGCCCACACTAGACAGCGAGCCCCCACCAACGAGTGTGAGTGCATGTGCGCGTGTGTAGGAGCATTGGTGATTACACGTGACCCCAGTGCCCCTTAGAATGTGACTGGGTGGCATAAATTGGTGTAGGATCTCACATACCCTTAGTAATTGATAAAGAAGCCTGGTGCACAGAGGTAGAGGCTCGGCCACCTCACGAGAACAGCAACAAGAGAATTTCAATGTGACATACGTCTGAGTGAAATCTTCAATACTTTAATAAGCGGAGTGCAGATGCAACGTTTCGGAGAACAAACTCCTTTGTCAAGGCATGCCACTCCTGAAATCTTGTCGCCCTAGACCCTCACCACAAATCCAGGCCTGCAAGTGTTAGAATACTAAAGCGGTGTAAAACTGGGTGTGTACCTTGCTCTGGATTAAAGGAAAACTTTACCCCCACAGACAATGTAGGTCTCTATAAAAAGATATTGCATAAAACAACTCATATGTAAACCTTGCTTCATGTAAATAAACCATTTTCATAATAATACACTTTTTTAACAGCATGTGCCATTGGGTAATCATAAATAGAAAATTGCCATTTTAAAAAAATAAGGACATCCTCCTGGGATCGTATAATTCAACGGTGCACACAAACATGCCAAACAAACTATAAAGTTAGGTCACATGAGCCAATTAACAGACAGACCCTTCCTGTTACAGTAAGGGTCAAATTTACTATTATTCACCCAAAAATCCCACGATTTTGTTAGAAATTCGATAAGCGTTCGACTATCAACATAGACTTCTACTGCAATTCGGTAGGTTCAATCTGGCGAAGTAGGCAGTCGAATAAAATTTTAACGTTAAAGTCCTTCAATCATTGAATGGTCGAATGATGGAATATCGGATCATTCGATCATTGGAATTTTGCGTATTCGATGATCGAAGTGGCCAAATCTGCATATTCGAGCCTCCGAAAAAATCGTATCATCGGAATTCGATCGAACTTCGATTTAATAATTTGATATAAACTATCTGTTGCTCAAGTATTCATTTTGGGGGTAGAGTTTTCCTTTAAAGATTAAGCACATTGTTCAGAGACTAAGGCTGCTATGGTGCAAAACTTTCTATAGGCATGTGATAAATACAGAGCACTTTGCATCACTTTGCATTGCCTAGCATGTCTGAATAACACAGAAGCTAGTTGTCATTCAAGAGGATATCCTTTTGTTGGCCACCTACTATTTACATTGTATGGCACTGCAGTATGCAGACTTTCAGTAAATACCTACTACTAAATAATTACCCAATGTAGAAGTAGAAGTGATCACTTTTAGCTCTTTCTTATATTTCCTTTCTAATTCTTGTTGCTGTTTCCCTTTTAATTGGGAGTAAAGTGCCCAGGCCCAGACTAAAGTATTCCACTGTTAAGGTCCCCATAGACGCAAAGATTTTTCTCTGCCGTACGACCGATCTTAGGGAAATCCGACCAATCTGTCAAATTTTCGTGCGGTTAGTGGGATACCAATAATCGTTCATTTTACGGTTTTTCGTCTGACATCGGTCTGAAAATCGATCGGCCAGGTTAGAAAATCTTTATCGGTCTCCATGCAATCTACCTATGTTTGCAGGGCCAAGCAGGCAGCGACCCTTCAGTTTTTCTGGCAATATAGCCTGAAATTGTCTTTTTAGTTGATGGACACATTTAAACGATCATTTTGAGACGATCATGGTATCACAATTACCATTGGATCTTTCAAAAATCTTTACGTCTATGGCCAGCTTTATGGTTGTCACCTAACCAGTAAAAATTAGGGAAGAAAGATAAAAATATTGGCTGTCTGGAACTTTTTCAATAACAGGTGGCAACAGGTGCTCCTACCTTTAGTATGATTGATCACATGCCCTCCTTTCATATAAATGGTCACAGAGTGACAAACAGCCAAAATGAGAGCAAAATACAGTAATTAAAATCAAGAAAGATAGAAAAAGTAAAATATAATACCTTACCCAGATATCTGCAACCTGTGTCTTCAGCTGCTTCTGATTTAGAGGCCCTAGTGAACCCCAATAGTTGTCAGCTAAAACACACTGCTATGGTATACAAAAGTGCATTTGCAAGCAGCGAAAGTGTCAAATAATTTCACTGCAATGCTGAGGGTATCATCTCTGGTTTTGCAGAGTCAACTGTTCTATGAAATCATCCCAATGTTTTTTATCTTCAGCACTTTCTAAGGATTTATGTGAATATGAAATGTTTTACTGGCAATAGTAATCACTACAAAAGAACTTAGGGAGCAGGCCTTCATGCCGCTGAGATTTTTCAGACAATATCAGGATGTTTATCAGATGATTTAACATGATGATGTGAAATGAGACAAAGCTTGTAAGCCATTCTTCATATGATTAGTGGCTTTTTTTCATTTTCAGTAAAAAAAAGCAAAAGCTTGCAATGTGTGTTGCGAACACTTTAGTTGGTTTAGATATGATATTATTGCCTTTTAAGCTTAGTTTGTCCATTCTTTAACACAAATGTATTTCAACAATGTTATAAAATTAGAGGAACTCTATGTTAGTGATTTATTTAACAGGTATTCAGCCAACCTTCAGCTTTAGTCCTTTTATGTGACCTTGAACATGAAGCTTAAAGGTCACCTTCTAACTTAATACAAACCCATGTAGTCATCTCTAATTGGTCTACACCACTTACATATTACCCCAAAGCCCTGAAGGTGCAAGGACCATTGCCATCTAGAATGATGAGATGAGACTGCAACAGAGCATTGGTGTCAACACAGACTAGGCAGAGACAGCTTACTTTTAGCTATTTAGAGTTAATCGCATTCATGAATATGTTTAATCTAAACTTACAGTAATTAATAAGCATTAGTATAAATGAAATGTATAAATCTATAAATGATACTGCATTCTCCTAGTATATGCGGTAAAAAACATTATGTTAATGTCCTTGTAAAAAGGCATTGATGTAAAGGCAGCAAATGTTATTGACACCAAAGCAGCCTTATATGAAGATAAACTAAGAAGATAAACTTAGGAGCATATTAGCTTTTTATCAAAAGAAGCAAAATATATAACAAGTTAATATAATGTTATGTTGTTGTCACTGCTACCAAACAGACTTGTACTGTATCAGTTTTGGTTCTGCTTCATAAAACCCTATAAGACAATGGTAACCAAAGTTTTTCAGTTCAAGCCCCATTGAATGTTCAAGTTTTGGCCAGGGACCACATCAGCTCATAAACTTAATAGAGAAATTGTAACATATTGATGTCATGCATAGTTTCAAGAATATCTGGAACAGCAGTTCACTCTAAATGTCACCCTAACAAATCTCCAAGCTGTGTTTTCTACTGCATCTAAAAGAGCAAAATGCCATTCTGCCATTTGTGAACCTAACTGGCCTTCAGCCTGAGCCCACCCACCAATGCTCCAAGGCACCCTCAAGGGAATTAAAATAACAAAAGAAAATATTTCATCCTATTCTAATAGGATTGAAGTGTGCACCTGAGTTATATCAAAGGAAATACAAGTAGACATGAGCAGAGGCTCAAACACAGAACTCCAGCCAAATAGGATTCTTATGGAAATGAAGTTAAAACTTAACTTTTAGTATTAAAATAAATTCAAATGTACACTTGTATTACAAACAAGACCAAGGTGTATAGTGAAAGTGAAGCCCCAAGGGAGTCAACCCTACAATTTGGGAACCACTTGTATAAGACCATTCAGATGGGCTAATATTTTTAAGAGAAATCTAAGGAAAAGATGTGTTTATCAGAATTGACTTACAAAATATACATTTGTTAACCATTATTGAAATCCAGTCATCTCCTTATTAAGTGAAAAGCTTCCAGACTCTTCTCTATGTTAAACAGCATCCTTAGACAGTGGCAATGCCATAATGTTGTTGAGATTTTACTAACTCAAGCATTTCTCAAGAAAGGAAAACTGTGTACACTTTCTGTGCACCACAAGTCTGACTAAAAGCATAATAGCACCATTCAAGCATCCTCCCCCCTCCCTAAGACATTTAATTGGATAATTGCACCATAAAATCTTCCCAAGTGCATAACTGATAAAGAAATTAGCTTTGGATGAAAAAGTGGCCTTTCAAAGGAGCTTGAGGTTGGTTCATTAAAATGTTTGCTCAGGCCCATATTTTACTGGCACACATGGTATGCATTATAAAACAATATGGTAGATATCATATTGTTTGTGGTTTAAACAAGCATTCATACATTCAAGTGAGTGGTGAAAACATAATTTTCTACTAATGTACAAAGTATTACTAGCTTTCTTATAATTATTTATATGATTGCAGTTGGATTGCTTATCACTGTAGTCAAATGTATGTGACTGCATGGTGGTATAAGGGTTAGAATTCGCATCCTCTGAATGCTAATAAATGTAATTACAGCAAAATAATAGTAGGTTAAGTTGTATAGGGTCAGTCAAACCATTCTTTATATTGTGTGTGTGTGTGTATATATAGTTGTGCTCATAAGTTTACATACCCTGGCAGAATTTATGATTTATTAACCATTTTTTAGAGAATATGAATGATAACATAAAAACCTTTCTTTCACTCATGGTTAGTGGTTGTATGAAGCCATTTATTGTCATACAACTGTGTTTACTCTTTTTAAATCATAATCACTGAAAAATGGTTAAGAAATCATGAGTAAACTTATGAGCACAACTGTGTATGTATATATATATATATATATATATATATATATATATATATGTGTACTTATGCACTATGTATGTAAAGTGTGTATCTTATCTGCCAGGTTTCAGACAGTGTTCTACCAATGAAAGATACTGATCTGTTGCTTACACTTGACACAGACAAAAATCAACAACACGTGGCTATAATCCTAGAGTGACCATGAACTTTAGTTTGCTATGAACAATAGGCAGCCTAACCAGCATTGCAAATTTCAAATAAAAAGAAACTCCCCAAGAGATTAGAGTGGTTGTTAGCTATATTTCAGGCACATCATTCTGAAAATGTTTTGCATGTATTTTGAGGGTAAAGGTGGCCATACACTCGTTTAGCAATGCTGCCAAACGAGCGGATCTCTCCCCGATATGCCCACCTTGAGGCGTGCGGCGCTCGATTTCTCCTCCCGGCCTATCTCCTATAGAAGGCATTGAGGAGAAATCGACCGCCGCACGATGGATCGTCGCCGGATCCCCAGTTACTGGTCCTTTAATAAAGGGAGTACTGCAGAGTTAAAAACTTAAAAAAAAAAAAAGTCAACCCATGACCAATCGTATCCCAAACTAACCCAGTGCACCTTCTTTATTTATAATCTTAAATAAACTATCATTAATAATATATATTACTGTAGGTGACTTGGCATGCACAAATATATAAATAAGTGAAGCACTTGATATCAGTTTACATGAATTTTCTGTTTGGGTTCAGATCCCCTTTAAAACACTGTTGAATTATATAATAATTAATGGGTATTATTTTATAGACTTTTGCATGAAAACTTCTTTTACCAAAATGATACTCGGTTAATCCCATACTCAAGTGTTCAATAAGAGATTTTGCCAGTCTTCTGGTCCTATATGGGGGCATATTTATCAGAAAGTCATGTTAGAGATCACCACAGTTCACTCGTGTGAAATTCCACCATTCTCCATTCATTTCTATGGGATTTTTAAAAGTGAATTTATCAATGGATAAAAGTTTACCCTTTGATAAAAAATGCTATAGAAATTCATGGAGAGTGACTGAATTTCACACTAGTGGACTGAGGTGATCTCTAATGTCACTCTTTGATAAATATACCCTTAACATTACAGAATAATTAAAGGCGTATTTATCAGTGAACTTTCACCCTTTGATAAATATGCCTTTAAAAATCCCAAAGAAATGAATGGATAGAGGTGGAATTTCACTGTAGAGGACTGTGGTGATCTCTAACTTCACTCTTTGATATATATACCCCTTCGACTCCTTTTAAAGGCCATGGGAAATGTAGCATTTCAATCACATAAGTGGCAGACATACAAATCGCTGCATCAGTACTCTTTGGGTGAGGGGGTGGTCCCTTTTCCCTAAACCTTTTTTCCAAAAAGGCACAGTCAGTATCACTTGCCTCTAATGCCTACCCCTGGTTCTGGTCCTGAATTTAGGCAACATTGAGTGGTGCCTCCCTTGAATACAGGGATGAACTCAGGAAGCACTGTATTCATGGCGGACACACTGGTCTCTACACTCCTTCCTGTAAAGTTTTTGCAGTGTGAGAGATAAGCAGTGCAAACACAGGAAGAATACTATGTAGATAGAGCCAAGGATGGAATCAACCTCAGGACCATAGTGTGACAAGGCAGTAGTGCTAATTTCTATGCCCCATATGAAACTTACTATTAATTTTAGAAATCTTTCTATTCCAGACCAAGTAAATGAAGAAACAAATATTAAAAAAGGCAAGAGCAGAAAATAAAAGGAATAGGAAAAATACGAATGACTTGTCAAATCGTGTAATATATATTCATACAGGCATGACAGTTTACATTAAGGATTTTGCTCTAATTTCTGGGCTGGGGTAGTTTACAGCCTATTCTTAGAATACTTTTACTGAGTTTAATAATGAAAAATGACATACTGAGGTGGGATATTGATTCAGGTGAATGTAACCATTAGTGGTAATGCTAAGCACAATCTTCTTTCAAAACAGACTGCATAGCTTTCATGCTGTGAATTGTAATTAACATGGAGGGGACTCTTATTATGTCAACAACTGGCAAGAGAACCCCTGAACAGCAGGTGACCCCAAACATGTGACGTGTGTGGCAGCCTGGCTTCTTTTCTCTCTGGCTTAGCACACTGAAAGAGCAAACCGAGAGGCCCAAAGGCTGTATATTTCACAGGATCCCATGGGAGGAGCGGGATACAGCTTCCTTCTGCTTCCCTGGGATGGAGCCAAAACCTTTCCAGAGGCTCTCTTTCTGTCAGAGGCTTGCTAAAGGAAAGGAGGGGAAAATTCACTTTCTACCAATCACCCATAGGACTATAAATCTGACATTTCCCACAGTTTCTTTGAGAGTTAAATGTTGCTGTGTCAGTAATAAGCACCACATCTTGTATTAGCATTATGTGAAAGAGAACAGGCACATTTTAGGGGAAGCCGTGATTTTGTTCACTGACCAGCAGTTTTAAAGACACAAAGGATTAAAGAGCAGATATGTTTTCATTCTGTTGACATTAAACACCATGAACAATTATTCAGAAAAGTATTTACTCAACAAGCTGAATCAGAGTAAGGGAAAAATGGAATTGTTAATCCAGAGAATTAACACAATTCGGTGTATTTTAGGTGTTATGTTAAACAGTTGTACTTTATCAGTTATAGGCAATTCTGACATGATTAAAGGAAAACTACACCCCCTCCCCGATCAATGTATGTCTCTATAAAAAGATATTGCATAAAACAACTCATATGTAAAACCCTGCTTCATGTAAATAAACCATTTTCAAAATAATATACTTTTTAGTAGCATGTGCCATTGGGTAATCATGCCATAAACAATAAGGACAGACTCCTGGGATCGTATGATTCAACGGTGCACACAAACATACCAAACAAACTATAAAGTTAGGTCACATAAGCCAATTAACAGACAGAGTTGTGTCTTTTCTTCCTGTTACAGTTAAGAGTTGAAATATTCCTGGTCAGGTGATCTCTGAGGCAGCACACAGACCATCACAAAATGGTGGTTCAAGGCAAGAGATGTAAAAGTGCAATATTTACGTAAATATATCTGTTGCTCAAGTATTCATTTTGGGGGTATAGTTTTCTTTTAAGGCATTACACCAAACTTAAAAAGTAAGCAATAAGTCTTAAACTAGTATCTTAGCATTAAACGGTTAAGAAAAAAATGGACATAATTTAAATACGGCAAGTGGTATAGCATAGGACATTTTTATCTGCAGCAGAATACCTCAGCTGAAGATGAAAAATGCATCTGGGAGAATTGCTTGAATGTTTTCATAACTTATCAGCATATTATGAGTTTTGTTATGGCCCATTGTTTGTGTGTGCAGCACTGATCATTAACACATTAAATTAGGTATCAGCAAAAAGAATGTGTCAACTTCTCTCCGACTGTAAACTTTCACAAGTAAAATAAGTGATTAGGAATAAAATATGCGTTTGCCATACTTGCAGATGCCCAAAGAGTGCCTTTATTCCAACATCAAACAAGTCATTCTGTTGGCAGTAATAACAGCTGACCCTCTGGACAGGATACAGATGGACAGGAATGCACAAAAAGAACAAAGAATGAAAATAGACACCGGAAAGAACACAATGCATTTGATAATCAACTGTTTTGTAATAAATCATATTACTGCAAAGCACTACTCACTGTGTCATTGAATTGCATTCTCAAGATGATCATACCACAATGTTGGCTACCTACAAGGGAATGGTTTGTAATGCTAAGCCTCAAACTGATTTTAGACAGGCACATCTAGATTCTGATTATTCCACTTTATAGCTGAATAAAAAATTGTAGTTGTTTAATACAGGGTTAGTAACAATAATATGTAACTGCTGTACACAGGGCCGCCATCAGGTGGGACTAGGGGGACAGTTGTCCCGGGCCCCATGATTTTTGGGTCTAAAGCTGGCCATAGACGTAAAGATTTTTGAAAGATCCAATGGTTATCGTGAGACCACGATTGTCTCAAAACGATTGTTTAAATGCCTGTGTCCATCAACTTAAAAGACCATTTCAGGCGATATTGCAAGCAAAACTGAAGGATTGCAGCCTGCTTGGCAGGGGACCAATAATGATTTTCTAACCTGGCCAATCAATCTTCAGACCGATGCCGGACGGAAAATTGTAAGATGAAAGATCGTTGGTATCCCACTAACCCGCGCGATAATTTGACAGATTGGTAGGACTTCCCTAAGATCGGTTGTTCGGCAGGGAAAGATAGTTGCGTCTATGGGGAGCTTTAAGGGGGCCAGGCCACTGTACTCAATCTGTAGCTGGGTCCCCACTGCTATCAGGAAGCAGTAGAATCGTGTGGGGAGCAGGATCTGGGGTGGGCAGGGACCAGGGGGCAGGATCTGCTGTGGGTGGGGACCAGGGGGCACAGAAACATTTGCTGTACGGGGCCCAGTGATTTCTGATGGTGGCCCTGGTACATCTTCTACCTCCAAAGTGAGTCCTACACATGGCTAACAGGTAAAACTACAGAACATCATTGTTGCAATGACCAATGGTCCTTAACCACTTCCCTACCAACAATATATATTCTGCATCATCAGCAAAGTAAATGACAGCCTCCTGGTGGGGTTGAACCCACCTTTCTGGGTTTACGTTTTACACTTTTGCAAAACAAAGTGCTATTACCAAAGTGCTCCTACAGCCAGATAGATGCTGTCAGGGAAAGGGTTAAGCTGTACACACTGTGTAATGTGAAAGAAAATTATAAATATATATATAGTCATACAGTCACTGACTTGTATATTGAGTATATTGCCTATACCCGGGGCTAATTCTAATGAATGGCCTGCCCACCTCTACAATACCACGTCTTTGCACAGAGTTGCAGCCTGAGCGTATGGAATATTACTCCAGTAATCCACTATATGTTTCGGTTGGGCCTCTTGAATATTATGCTTGAGTGAGCCTATGATTTAAGTCATATACTATGAGACCTAGTGTTATGACCAATGCGCATGTTTTTATTCTTTGATTCTGTATCTTTACACTACTTTTGGTCTATACAATACCATTATATTAGTATTCTATGACTACTAGGTGTGGGGGGTAGAACTAAGAGTTGCCATGCAACCTATTTGGGGCCTTTTTTTTTTTCATTTAAACTGTGACTTTTCTGTTGAGCACTGTTTGTCCTTGAGAAAGGTTCCTGTGAGGAGCCAAAACATCAGATTTAATAAACCTTATTTTTTATTTCACAATATTAACTGTTTGACCTTTCATGCAAATCCTGGGAGGGCCGGTACCAAGTACAACCTCTATTTAATTTTTGACCAGAGCACCCAGGTCATTTGGTTTACTTCAAGGTGTGCAGACTGCATCCACCTCCTTCTATATATATACACAAATATAATTCAGAAGCAATATTGTATAAAATGTTTAAATGACTGTAAATTATATACAGTAAATCAGACTGAATTCATATACTCTGTTTATACATATAGAGAGAGACTAAGAATCTGTACAGTGAGTACAAATTCCTACTTTGAAGATGTGTAAAAGAATCTTTATTGTTGTATTCCATATTTTTTACTATTATTATTTCTCTGCTGTCAGAGTGATTTCCAAAAAAACATCTTTTCCAAGTCATATTTCAGATATTAATTAACTGAAACAAAATGTCCTATGCTGCTTCTCCCTGTCTTGGCTCCAGTTTTGCCTTTTGAGTGTAAGCCACCGTTTCTCACCTATCCTGGCAAAATGATTTGCCTGGCTGTGAAGAAAACCACAATGAGGGAAGGAAAGCCTCTAGAAGAATGAAAATAGAAAGTGTCTAAAACTTTGGCAGAAGGACACTAAATAAAATAAGAGTGGTGACTCATTTTGGCAGTGAATCTGCTTCAACCCTTTCAAAGGCTTTGGCAAGTGGCCTCAGAGGAGACCCCGTGCTTTTGCCAAGCCACGAAACACCACAGTTATTATCACAGCAGTCATCAACAAAACAGATTTTGTAAACTCACTTGTTGGCACATGGATTAAAGAAGCCAATTGAAAAAAAATCACAGCTGGTTTGAATATCCTTAAACTTGAAATTAAGGGAAGGAATCCTAATATACAGTTACACTGAAGTAAAATCTTGTTTTTTATCTTATTTTTGATAGAGTGTAAATAGATATAAATACTTTAACAAAACTGCACTGGAACAATAACAACATTTATGACAAATCTTTCTCTTATTTTTAAGCTATGCATTCTTGAGGCCGTACAAACCACAGAGCAATTCCACTTGGTATTTTAATAATAGCTAGGGTTTTGTTTGCATAGTAAAAAGAGTGTTTATCTTAATATGCCCTTATACAACATGGAAACATATTGCGACATGAATTGGAGACTTGGTTATGTAACTAATGCAATGCACATCTGTTCAAGTGACCTCTAAATGCCCTAGCTGTTATCTATTTGTATGGGATTTTGAGAAGCCAATTGTTTTCTCTAGCATTATTCATTGACATCAACAGGAAAGTTTTTAACCTTATCATGACTAAGAATATATCTATACTTTTTTCAAGGCTAACATGGACATATTTTAAGACCTTCTTAAGGGCATGTTTACTAAGATTGGAGATGAATATCTGGAGAAATATCTGGAGATGTTGCCCATGGCAACCAATCAGATCTTTGCTAACTTATAGGTGGCTGTTTAAATCTAATTGCTGATTGGTTTCTATGGGCAACAGCTCCAGAAATCTCTCCAGATATTTATCTCCGATCTTAGTAAACATGCCTGTCCGAGATAGTGTGTTTTTTCAGTCTTTAAATAATCCCTTTTCCCTTAAGGCTTAGTCCAGACGGGGAGATTCGGGGGCGATCTGCCAGGCAATTTGGAGCGATTTTAAAAATCGCGCCGCTCCGTGTGAATTGGTGCAGGCGTTTTTAAGCCTCGCCAGTGCCTAGCTATTCGGGGAGATTCGGGGGCGATCCGTCGCGGCGAAAAGTCGCCAGGCGACGGATCACCCCCGAATCTCCCCGTCTGGACTAAGCCTTAGACATTTTATTACAAGAAAAGCACAATGGTGCAATCTACAAATGCACAATAGATAAGCAGAAAATTGTTCATAAAGTGAAGTCTGAACTTGTAAAAGATAATATTTATATTAGATTATGAATCTTAAATTGTAAAAAAAACATGACAGGATAGGCAATATTAAGCTTTTACTAGTTGTATATGATACCGTTAACTCCAGAGCTTAACTGTTTTGTCATTTTTTTTTTATTATAATGGTCAAATTGATTTTTAAGTTGTTAGTTTCCCAGGAGCTCTCACACATGTGACAAGGCAAATAAACACAAGTCATTGTTATTGTAATGGACTGCATACCCGGATATAGTCACTAAGATATCTTTTTCCCCTTTATAAGTTAGCTGTCACTCAGACATAGAAATGAAAAACAGCTTAGGCACAACAACTACTAACTACAGCTTTATAATGAACAATTGGAATGAGTATTTGTTCAAACCTATTTAGCTATGCAACCTTCAGCCAACATTAAATGTAAAAAGGTATGAAATTTCAATAAATGAAACCATAATTATTATTTCAGAACCATAACCTTCAATCATTCGGGATTTCTGATCTGGTACATTACTAGCTGTTATTAATTTTTTAACTGCTTCTCTTTTTCTTGTAGACTTATTCTTTTGATTTTTCTTTCTAATTTCAAACTACTGTCTGGTAGTTAGAGTAATTACGCCCTATCAACTAGTTGAAAAAAATAACACACTGTATTAGAATAATGATCTCTACATTATATTAAAATATTCTTTATACATTGTGTAGTACAGCTTCATTCAGGTTTCTAGAAGGATATTTGTACCAATATAAGCTATATACCTAAAAGGGACATAACACAGAGAAAAGACTACAGGCACTGTTGGCTGTCTTGCTAGTTGGAGCTGAGGTTGTTGGTCTACCCAAGAGTCCATGGAGGTTGAATCTGATATTATGCCAATTCTGGCATGATTGCCTAGACTGAAAAACATGTAAGTGCAAATAGATTAGCAAACTGTTCCTGAAACTGTCCCGTTGTGTATTTGTTCCAAGGAGCAAACAGGAGCCACATACCTCTTGGCTGATGCCTTAGTTTTAAAAAGCAGCTTGAAGGACCACAAGGCAAATAAAACACATGTGATTGTTATTGTAATGGACTGCATACAGTGGGCATACCCTGATACAGTCCCTAAGATATCTTTCTTCCCCTTTATGAAGTTAGCTGTCACTCAAACATAGTGTAACAACTCACCCTGGTGGTGTAGCAGGCCAGCGGAGTTGCCCACAACGTTGCTCCTCATCTCTTGCTGTGCCGGTTGCTTAGTGTGCTTGCGGCGCACACTTCCGTTTGTTATGGGTGGAGTAATGACATCATCACGCAATGGCACAAAATTCAAAGAGTATTTAAAGGGACATCTGTATTTTGCTCATTGCCCATTATAGGATTTTGTTTCCTGGTGCTCCTGAGCCTTGAGCTATTTGATTCCTGTTTCCTGATCCGTTTTTGAATCCCTGTTGTGACCCTGCTTGGCTATTTGACAATCCTGACTTCTGAATCCTGACCCTTGTCTGATATCTGACTCCGATTCTGCCTTATCCCTCTGATTGGCTTCCTGGTTTGACCCTTGCCTGCCTGACTTTGTTTGTACTCTGCCTGCCCAGACCCGGCCTGACTAGAATAAGATTTTGTCTTACGCCTTGTACCACAACCTTCTGCCCAAAGACTTTACCTTTACCTTTGTGCCACAGTGCTTGTTCAGAACCCCTTGCTTTGGACCTCTCTTAATAAGACCTGGTGGCTTCTGATTAGCCATGGGCTCCTCCCAAGGTGAAAGGCGGCTGTTATAGGCGGAAGCACGTGCCGAGAACAGGGTGCCTAGCATCGGTTCTGAATTAGGTTGCCAACCATGACACATAGCAATAAAAAACAACAACGACTAACTACAGCTTTATAGTGCAGTTCTGGTAATTCTATAAACAAGCAATACCAATTGAAATGAGTATTTGTTAAAACCTATTTAGCTATGCAACCTTCAGCCAACATTGAGTAAACAACAAAGTAAAAAGGTATCACATTTCAGTCAATCATACAATAATTATAATTTCAGAACCATAACCATTTTTATTCAGAACACAAATTAAATGCTTCCGTAGGCTGGCTATTTGACCTGTCTGTATTTCACTAAACATTCCTTTGCCAAGTATTCTGCAGCAAATCGAACACATTAACTACTTGAATCTTTGGATGACACTGTAAATCTTAGTGCCAAGTCCTGCATCTTCCTTATTTTGAATAACTGACGTGAGAACTCGTAGAAGTTGGTCACCATTTTGGACATGATCTTTGTGTGCAGACCTTGGCAACCATCTTACAGATTGGCAACCATTTAGAGAATGTGCCTGGCAGGCTCAAAAACGGTCTGACTGTTCAAACAGAATGTCAGTTATATATAGACTGAATTTAAAAATATCAATGCCTATCAGGTAAACTGTTGCCTAGCAAGCTGAAGAACTATATTAAGTATCTCGGTAGCCTATTAACCTTTAAAAAAAGAAATAACATATGTTACATTTCAGAATTTATGTCAAATATGAAAATAGCCTATGCAATTTAAATGTAATATTTTACTGGATTTTGATAAAATATTGATAGCAAAATGTATTCTTCTTCTTTAGTTTTTATAGTTCAAATCAGTTTAATGACATTTTAATGACAGTTTAATACAAGTGATACAATACATTTCTAATTTAAATCCAAACCTGTTGGGATTCAAGAAGTAAAGAATGGGTCTAACCCTAGCTATGTTATGAGTCCCCTAATAGAGCAGATCTGGGTGCATAAACCATGACTGCAACAATTTTAAACCACTCTTGATTGCAATTGAAGCATACTCCTTAAAACCCCATTAATGGGCCAGATTCCATTCAGTGAGAAAACATTATCTCATGGCTTATTATATGAAAAGTAATGGACAAGATTCAATTCGAGGAGAAAACTTTTCTCCAAATTCAGTTCCAGTTTTTTCCCATAGACTTCAATAGAGTTTTCATGTGATAAACCATAAGTTTTTCTGAATTGAATTACATTTCAAATGTAATCTAGGCCATGACTTTTCAAGTGATAAACCTTTTCTCACTGAATTGAATCTGGCCCAATGTATGAGGTGCATGTGTCAGAGACAGCAGGCTTGGTACCCCTCTGCATTATCCAGGTCTGAGACAGAATCAAGGCAAAATTGCGTGGAAATACTGAATGGCAGCAAAATGGTTAAACATAAATTTAAAAATGAAACCTGAAAATGTTCCTGGTGCTATTTTTCTCATAAAAAATTAATTATCTAGAAATATAAAACACGCAGTAGGTAGATAAAACATGACAGTATATAGACACTACACAAAGGTTGAAAACTAAATGAAAAGGGCAATACTTTGTTTTTGTTTGCATTTTATTCTTTTCTTTCTTCTTTTCTTCCTTTATATACTATATTTAATACCGCGTCGCGCGCGACTCGTTATTTTTTGGCGAATTTTCGCTGGCGTTTCACGAATTTCGTGAAATTTTCGTGAATCGCGGGAATTCACAGCGAATTCGCCCCTGGCGAATAAATTCGCCCATCACTAATGACTAATTGTAAATACATATGCTTTATTTATAAAGAAACTGTATACACTTTGTACCACGAAATAAAAACCTTGAATACAAAAAAAAAAAAAAATGAATTATGTCATGCTTTCATATATGATAAGGATGAGCCTTCATTATAATAAACTTTAAACTATTAAGGGATTCTGACCTTGAGGTCTGTATTAACAGAGACTCCAAATTACTGGGCTTTTTTCATTTTTTTCTTTCACCAAGTTCATAAGGGTAATTTATGAAAGAAATGAATTGATTGTGGTTAATTTTGAGGGTGAACAAAATAAATGAATTAAACCATAATTGAAATGACAATATTAGACGAGAAATATTGTGCTGGAATCAGATCAGAATAAAGTCTTGACACAACTAGATATTTTTTTTTTATTGAAGGCGGGTATCTGCAGCTATATGACGTAAACTGCGGTAGTATAACAAGGAATGCATTGATAAATTGCTCTATCGATTCTGTTCTGCTTCACTTACCATAATTATAGTACCGTAATGGATGACATGAGTGATATATTTTTACTTTAGAGAAAAGCCAAGAGTTTGCCTCTTTCTTTATGAGATTAGACCTAATCCTTTCAATTAATATTGTATGATTGATATCTGAAAGCATAGTGGGACAGTACACATGCTTCCAAAGACCATACTAAGTATTATCAGCCCAGTATTGACATGCAATCCAGGGACTGTTTGAGATTCCGTATTTTGTTGATTTAAAAGAGTTATAACTAACTATAACAACTATTTTATAACACGAGTAAACAAGTTTGTATTGGTTATAGTTTTTATGCATCACTCTGTAATCCCTAACTTTAGCCACAAATGAGAAATAATAATGATATAAGTAAATAGGTAAAGTGCCAACATATCTGGCAGCACTGTACATCAGACATTAAGGGGGTTATTTTCTAAACCTCAATTATTTCTAGCTGAGGTTTTTTGGGCATAAACTTTCAATGGAAAAAAAATGTATTATACCCCAAAGCTGCTAAAAGTCCAAATTCAAAAATCCACCATCTCTAGGGTTGCCACCCGGCCGGTATTTTACCGGCCTAGCCGGTAAAACACCAGCCAAGGCCGGGGCCGGTATTACAAATTTACCGGCAATGTAGCTGCCGGTAAATTTGTATTACCCCTTAAAAATGGCCCTTGCCTTGCCTAAATCCAATGAGAAACTTACCTTTCTCGTGTCTTCAGCCGATCGCTCGCGTGGCTCCGCCCCCTTTGACGTAACGGCACACCCCTTTGACGTCACAGCACGCCCCCTTTTGGCCCGGCCCCCGCCTGCCAGTAAGGACATTTCTAAAAGGTGGCAACCCTAACCATCTCAAACCTGACAAGGTCATGTAGAAGTCAAAGACAGATGACCCTTTTACAATTTGAGGATATTGTAATTTGGCTTTTGTCTGATAATCCATAAAGTGTGTTCTGTGATAACCTGAAAAATCAAGCAATTTGGACATCAAACCTGAAAAATTTGTATCATTCGAGTTTTTGATTGATTTTATCAAGCCTTTTCCCAACATAACTTTTTCGAGTTATTTTATTTATAGATAAGATAAAATTGTGGATGGGAGTTTGGTCAAGCTTGGTTTAATAAAAACATAAGATAAATTCAAGTTTCAGTAAATATCTAGTTTACATACAAGTAATGAATGTAATGATGTTGCTGCTCATTAAAGTTCATCATCTTTCCATTTTTTGTACATTAGAGGAATGGAACTGGTTACCCAGAAACCTGTTATCCAGAAAGCTCCGAATTACAGAAAGGACATCTCACATAGACACCATTTTATCCAAATAATCCTAATTTGTAAACATGATTGTTTTTTGTCTCTGTAAAAATAAAATAGTACCTTGTAATTGATCCAAACTACAGTATAATGAATCCTTATTGGAAGCAAAACCAGCCTACTGGGTTTATTTAATGTTTACATTACTTTCTAGTAGACAAAGTATAAAGATCCAAATTATGGAAAGATCCATTATTAAGAAAACCTCAGCGTTCTGGATAACTGGTCTTATACATGTACTATGCATTTTAGCAAATTATTAGTCTTTTTAATTATGCCTAATACATTTATGTTTAAGAATGTGTCCTGCCCACTAAAGACGGACAAACTGAGACATTTAGTTCAGTCTTGAACTGAAATTATAAGCAACTTTAAGAAAGTTTGCAATTAATTCTACTTATTCATGCCTTCACTATATTTTCAGTTGTTTCAATACATGATATTCCTTCTCAAATAGGGGCGTATTATCATAATGTGGCACCATGATACTAGAATACTTAAACATGAAAAATACTAGTATTGTTTTGGTATGAAAATGTATACTGTCTTAGAAAGTATAAGATACTTATACTTGTTACAGAATTGTTACAGAAAATAAAACAAGTCAATCAAAAATGACTTTTTAATTATAGGAAATAGTCCAAATGGGACATTATTAGAAATCATTTCTGTATTTTAAAGCTTTTTCGATTCAGAGTGTGCAGTTAATAAGTTGTGTACCTGTACAATTATTTTCCTGTGCTTCACACCTTTGATCAAAATACTTCAATGTATAAATGCACCTTGTATCTATTATACTTTTCCTTGTTAAACCATGGTTCTTTTTATATCTTTAAACTAAAAAAAAGGTGTATAAGACAAAACTGTCACATCATCAGATGTCAGACACAATTCAACTACTCTAAAGTCACTTGTTAATATTACCTACATTTCTTCTGTTGCTGTGTTAGTGCAGTTCTGCCACAATGCAGTGAATAACTGAAAACCTTGAATCGATCGTAATATTGATTTTAGTTGGTGAAGAAATAGTCTAAGGAGGGGACGTAGCAGCAAAAGATAAAATTTCTTCTTTTTTTCAGACCTGAATTATTGGCTGCCAAACACTGGCCTTCTCAGGCTCGAACCATCTGAGGCTTGTGTTGCAACTAGCCAGGATGTCTGCCTAAGATAATTCAAGCTGAAGGCAGACAATCTGCTGTGGGAGCTGATTAAGTCATTGACTTCCAGCATGACCTGTCTCAGTCCCACAAGCAGCTTCTTGACAGTAAGATAGGGGAGGCTGAGAAGTGTGTAAAAAATATGGTTATCCATTCAGATAGTAGTTGGGAACATCTGAATTTCATACCTCAACAACAAGAACATTTTTTCCAGTCTGGCAGCTTACAAGATTCTCTATTACCCACATGTTATAGACACAATGGGGCAGTGACACTTTCTTTCTATTTTCACACGAGAATAACAAAAGTCGGCTCCTGAAATAACAATTTTAAGGCTTGCTCTAAAATATTCCCTGCAACATAATAAAGAAAAATAAAACTACAACAAATAAGCAAAAGCAAGACATAACAGTTGTCAAAATATGAAAAGACAAAGAAAATTGAAAAGAAAAGCTATGTTTGTTACAAATTATTAAAAATCTAATTAACATCTAGGCTTCATAATGGAAAAATAAATATGGGTTTATATAGTATGACTTAAGGTAATGTAGGCATAGAAACCAAACTGAAGGTAACAAGAATGGCATTATACTTTAAAATGTTTATCTTCCCATCAAAGCAGATGATATAATGGTAATTACATAAGGACTTTATTAGAGAAATGCATATGCATATGCTCTATATTAAGTTTTATTGCCTGGAAATTCATTAGTGCTATCTGTCCTTTATCCAGGACCAACCTTAGAACTGTTCCAGATATTTTGATTGGCTTTTTAACATATACTAAGGTACCAGGAGAATTGTGTTTCATATTAACATGCTTTACCCCAAGGCAGGAGCCCTGCATGACTATTGTTTCAGGACTTATAGCTGCCTCTTCTGCTACAGTGCCAATTGCAGTCTACACACATAATTTCTTAATTTATCTCATCAAACTGTGTAGTATTAAGCACAATTTAAAAAAAAAAAAAACTAAAATTTCAACAAATTAAAAATGGCTTCTTGAAGAACTAATAGGGAGCATATTCTACAAGCATATCGTCTATAAATTGTATTAGAAACAAAAAATACTACCTAAAGCATTTATTCGTGTCCACATATATCTATACAGTTTTTTCTCATAAACTCTGAGTTCCATCTGAACAATCTGCTGAGTGCAATAAAGAATTTAGCCTCCTGCTGTACACATAGCTCTTCCCATGGCTGCTTCATCTCTTCTAAGGATCTCCACAGACAAAAGAGTAGCTCATTCAAAGTGGGTGCTGGGAGATGTCTGGTCTGGGGTAGTTTTGCAGTCTGTCTGGCTGCATATAGAAGCTGGCATGGGAGGAATACAGACCCATTATTAGATCTTTAGAGCTTTACAGCTCCACAGACAAAAAAAAATTCTGAAGGTTAAGACAGGCTACTGAGAATGGCATACTTGGCTGCATGTTATGCCAGGTGGCCTGGGCATATTGGCAACCAGCTGGCGTAATGCCCACTGCATATGGCTCACAGTACTTTGCTATTCCCATGAAGTCTTCTCAGACTTATAACCCCTTCAAGACTATAAAGGACAATGGTGACAGGCAATAGATATCAGTTTACTTTGCAGGGGTTAGTAGAATGTAAAGTCTTCATAAACACAATGCCTAAATGTTGGTCAAATATTCCTGAAGCTGGAACCATTCTGTAAAAATTGATGATCTAACTGTAAAGTACTGCCTCTGTTTTAAAAAAAAAAAGAAGATTCTATCCATACGGTTTATTATAATTGACATTTGACATTGACATTTTATGAATATATGAATATAAAAATAAAAACAAGGCACTATGTAATCAGCTTGCTTACTGGAAAATGTTTGCCTATGCATCTGTAGCACTCATTGGGCCAGATTTAATTCAGCAAGAAAAAGTTATCTCATGAAAACTCATGGACAAGAGGAGAAAAAACTTTTCTCCAAATTCAGTTCTATTTTTTCCCATAGACTTCAACAGAGTTTTCACATAAACCATGTGACAAGTTTTTTTAAACTGAATAGCATCTCAAATTGAATATTGTCCATGTATATTGCCCATTATGTCTTTAATAACCATCAGATTCAGAAGTATAATTGTACAAATATTTAGAAGGTAGTAAATAGATTACATTGACAATTTTAGTATAATTAGTGCATTCACACAGTATTTACCCTACACTGTGTCTACAGTGGGAAGTACACCCTAGCTCTGGAGATTCACAAATATTTATTCTTCCCTTGGTCAGTGCAGTTCTGGCTACTTAGTGTAATATATAAGCAGGCATTTGATGTTACTATTTTTTACCAGAATAAGGAAATCTAGAGTGGAATGGACACTAAACATGTGTTTGCTTCTGTAATAAAAGACCTGAGATTTTGGGTTAAATCCCCATGCTTTTTCTAACAATTTTTGTGCAAAATATTTTTATAGCCCTTAGACGTCTGTTTAGTTTTATGCCTCATCCAACAATGTGCTTGAAAGATATATTTATAAAAGAAATACCAAACCAAACGATCTATTTATACCACATGGGACACTATAGTAAAATTAAAAGATAACACGGTAATTTGCACTACGGCTATCCATAATAGTTAAAAAAGGTCACAGCCTCAAATGTACATTGTGTACACTATTATTTAATCCTAGTCTTCTATTTAACCTCAAGACAAACAGTTCTCATGGGATCTATTCCACGCCTTCCGTATTAACATACTTTCTTCTGTTACTATATCTATAACAGTATAATCTCTACTGGCATTCACAAGTTCTATGTGTGGGGCATTATTACAGAGGAAGTTGATAGGAAGCAAAATGGATTTAAATTTAAAAAAAGTCACATGGCATTGTAACAACTAATTTTGGAAATATCCACAAATTCCAAATAATCTTTAATGCCTTAAATGCACCTACAGAGAAATACTTTACACAAGACAAAGGAAAAACAAAGCATCAAAGTATGCAGGTAAAATAACAAAACCAACAACTTTCTGATACACATTGTGGTAAATTGCTATGGCAAGTGTCACGGCAACTTTTATTTTTGGGGAAAAAATGTCAAATGATACATTTAATACTTACTGTAAGTTAATATGCCCCATAAACTACAAAAAGTGTGAAGAAAGCTAGCCTACATCCTGCCCGACAGCCAGATATCTATCAGGAAGGTTTACCAGTTCTGTTGAGGAAGACTGCACTGGGCCATCATCATCACTGCTCTTTGATAAGTTTAAAGGCAAAACATTCCCCCTTTTTTGTTATAAGCTCATTTAGTTGGGTTCATGTAAAAATGATCTCATCTTGATACTTGTGGCTCCATTTAAAATCACAATATGAAGCAGTAAATGAAAGTGAAACAGAGGTTCACTAGAGGGACAGTGAACATTGCAGGTGCCATTTTCTGACTTACAAACACAGCATAGGCAAAGCAATATTATTGAAAAATGGGCCTGCACCTATAAAGTAGTTAAGCTGATACTACCATAAAGTAGAAAGTACAAAAGCTATTACTGGAATTAAATAAAAAAAATTCAGAAGGTTGTTTAAGATATATAAGCAAATGAGCAAAGATAAATAAATAAAACAGAATTTAAAAAATCTTTTATGAAAGCAAATCTGGTGATTTGGAAGTTAATGTTTCACCACTGGGCCCTTTGGTCTCTTACAGACCACAATAATTTGGTACACTACAGCGTAGGAAGTATTCTTCTATTTGCATTGGTTAACATTAGTTTACATTAGATTAATGAAGAAATACGTTACATTATAACAATTAAATGTAGGAAGCGTAATATTTCCAGATTTATGTATAATTTGTGAGATTTGCTAGATGAGCAGAAATATTAAAAATGGCAAATGTACATAGATTATAATGGTAGAAAATATAGGAAATTGTGTTATTTATCTAACCTTTCATATACTGGAATTTGCATCCAAGTTCCTTTGGTAAACAGGCAAAATGAGAAGCTGACAAACATGTATTGGTCACAGGGCTGAGAAGGAAATGTCTGTTTCTGAAATCATTTCCAAAACAGATGGGAAAATACAGTTGTGCATAGTTAGTTTTAACAGATGTTTAAAAGATAGGACACTTACACAGCCAAAGTGAACATGTTAAAATACCGCAGACTCAGATCCTTAACCATCTAGGTGCTATCTAGCCACTGCAGAGAATCACATACATAGTAGTTTTATAGATGGCAAGGTTGAATAAAGTCCAATCGAAATGAAATTTAACCAAGGTAAGCATCTCTACGTAACGGTGTGTCAGTCACCACTGTGTTTTCCTTAGGCAGGATGTTTCCTATCTATCACTTTGGGGAGCAGTGACAGAGGGATAATGGCCTTTTAAACGCTGCTGTTTTCTGCCTGATTACAGTGGTACTCCAAACATCTATGTGTCAGAGACCAAAAGCCACAAAGCTGCAAGCAAAATGCTTTCATACAGGTCACAGATTTCTCTGACTGTAGTCATCTGTATTTTTTAAAGAACAGCATTTATTTCTTGTAATACACACATTTCAAAGAGCTGCAACATCTAATGATGACAGCTGATGACTTGTAAAAGAATATCTTCTGGGAAAGGTCCTCTTTACTTCGTGTATCAGTTACTGGCTGCTGAGTATATAAATCTGCTTATATAAACCCATATTTCAACAAACGACTGTGGATTAAAAGCAGCCACATGGCAAGATGCTACCACCACCCTTAAAGGAGAACTAAACCTTCCACAGTCAAAAGTCCCCACTGCCCCCCCCCCCTCCATGCTGCACACTGTTACACCAGAATTGTGTCCCTTTAGAAATACTGACCTGCACAATGAAGAACAGCGCAGCGGAGCACAGGGGCCCCATGTTTGTCAGCCACCTCTTCTTCGTTAAGCAAGCATCGACATATACATATATGGAGCATGCACAGTTGGAGCCGGAATGCTCCGTAAATTACTGAACGGCAAGAAGAGGATCTGGAAGAAGCTGAGACTAAGGAACATGGCACCCTTGTGCTCCGATGCACTGTTCTGCATTGTGAGGGTCTGTATTTCTAAAGGGACACAATGCTGGTGTAACAGTGTGCAGCATGGAGGGGGGGGCAGTGGGGACTTTTGACTGTGGAAGGGGGAGGCTGGCCTGCAGAGGGGAGAGGCAATGGGGACTTATGACTGTGGAGGGTTTAGTTCTCCTTTAAGTCATAAGTCCAGCATCAGAAAAGAAAAATGCTGACTGGTGTCACAAAGGTGTGTGAATGGCACAATCCTTAGTTCCTATTATTAAAAAAGTGTATGTGTGGGTGACACGAAGGCCAGTTTCAAGCAGTGCACTTTTGCTTTGGTTGGAAAGCACCCAAAATTACTCCTGCAGCCTCCCATGATTGTAATGGGAAATACATAAAAGTGCTGACTTTTCAGACAACTACAGTGGGAAGCCTTTACTGAAGGTGAAGTTATCCTTTAAAGGGTGGTTCATCTCTAAGTTAACGTTTAGTAAGTTATAGAATGGCCAGTTCTAAACAACTTTTAAACTGGTCTTCATTATATAGGCTTTTAATTATTTGCCTTTATCTTCTGACCCTTTCCAACTTTCAGGGTCATCTAAAAACAAATGCTCAGTAAAGCTACAAATATTGTCAAAATATTATTATTAATATTATTACTAATATTTAATAATAATTATTATTAATATTATTACAATTATTGCTACTTTTTATTACTCTGTTGTTCTACTAATGCCCTCTCCTATTCATATTTCAGTCTTGTATTCAAATCAATGCATGGTTGCTAAGATTATTTGGATCCTAGCAACAAGATTGCTGAAATTTCAAACTGCAGAGCTGCTGAATAAAAAGTTAAATAGCTCAAAAACCACAAATAAGAAATTGTCTCAGAATATCACTCTCTGTCATTTTGTTTTTAGAAAAGAGGTATAATGTAAATATAAGCTCTACGGCACAAGGAGGCAATTTCTCAGCAAGTCCAGTTGTTTTGAGTTACTTGTGTTAGAGATACCATGACCTGGATGAATGAGAATCTTCATAGTCACAAGGAGGAAAACTTTACATGCAGAATACAGGACTGCAATTCAGTAATGAGTTTACAATGTCTCCAGAGCTTGAAGACCAACTGGTCAGCTTAGCAAATCCACAAAGTCTGCCCATTCTTTCACAATCTTTTCAGCTTAAATATTCACAATGAACCATTATTACAGAATCATTATCTGTGTTTAGCTCTAACAACAGCATCATATGGCCCTTGAAAGGCTTCATTCTTCCTATGATTATACTCTAAGACATTTCTGCATCTAGCAGTGTTTTTCAGCTTCCCAGAATGCAGTGCTAAATTACTGTGCCAAAATTAACTGCATACCTCCCAACTGTCCCTTTTTTGGAGGGAAAGTCCCTCTTTTGACAGCTCAATCTGCAGTCCCTCATATGTACTGTAAAGTCCCTATTTTTTTCTGCACTGAACAACCATAAAAAGAAACAAACTTTCTAACTTAATTGGCTTTTGGCAGAGCGCCCAGAATAGTTAACAGGTGCAACTAAGATACTTTGTAACAAATTTGAGATAAGAAAATAAGTAATTGTAACAGTTTAGATAAGGAGAACTATTTTCAAACTTTCATAACCTGCCAAATTTTGTAGAATGAACATGGTAATTAGGGGGTGTGGCCACAAAAATGGGTGTGGCCACAAAATGAGTGTGGTGAAAACATTTTGCAGTGAACATTTTGTGTGAAAAAAATGTTGTCCCTCTTTTTACTTCCAAAATGGAGGTATGTTACTGTATGTCACTTTTATTTATTGATAAAGAATAATTAAGTACTTTTGCCTGCGGCCTAGCTTCACCACAATTCCCATATTAGGTTTCAAGTAATAATAGGAAAGAAAAACCTTATTAACCCTTTAAATGTGGGTCATATTAACTAGGTGCACTAAAAAAATTTGTATTTGTTTCTATGTTCTACCTGGTGATCTGATCAGCATTCAATAGCAATGTCAAGTTTTACTAAATCTCAATAGAAAGGCCCTGCTCTTATGGAAAAAGCTATAGTTTAAGCTATATCCCTGCTAAATAGAAATGTAATAAAACCTATGGAGAAACTCCTGTGACACAAGTTAATGAATATCTTATAAAATATCATATATCACTATTAAATAAGCACAGCTGTAATGAAAGTGTGACCACAAAATTTACCCAAAGACAACAAATCCTCACCCATATCAAAACATTGATAACAATAAGACATTTTGTGCATAAAACTACTAAAAATTGCTCTCCAGTTTAAACAAACAGGGATGGTTTTCCATATAATGCAATATATTTGCCAAATTTATATAAGTTATCCATTGTCTGGCCATGGAGTCTAGTAGGAGAAGTATGTCCGTACAGTTAATGGAACAATAACACAAAATGAAAGTGTTTTAAAGTAAAGAAAATACCATGTAGTGTTGCCCTGCACTGTTAAAACTGATCTGTTTGCTTCAGAAACACTACTATAGTTCATATAAACAAGCTGCTAAGTAGCAATGGTGGAAATTGAAAAACGGCTATATGGCACAGGATAAGTAATGGATAACAGACAACATTATGTTCTACAGAACAGATAACATTATGTTCTACAGAGCTTATCTACTATCTGCTGTGTAACTTGAGCCTTTTCTTCTTTGAATGGCTGCCCCCATGGCTACACAACAGCTTATTTATATAAACAATAGTAGTGTTTCTGAAGCAAACACTGCAGTTTTACCAGTGCAGGGCAACGCTGCTTTATATTTTTATTACTTTAAAACAAATACGTTTTTTGATGTTACTGGTCCTTTAAGCACCTGGATGCCCGTAATGTAAAATCAGAAAATGGTGTGCAAAAAAATGGGTGCTTATGCTTTTTAGTGGTGTTTTTCAACATTTCCTTAGAAAGTTTCAGAAATAAAGTGCAAACACTTAGATGTCAGCTTGACACCAAAAATGAAATTTACTAGCTTATGTTAATTAAATAGTTTGACGTCCTAGCGCCCAAAGGACAAATAATTCCTAACTGCTCTCCAGGTTACTTAGAAACAATACATACATTTATTATTTATACCAAATGACTAGTGTTCACCAACTTAGCAATAACAAATAAAAGGGTGTGGGGGTTAATGTGGGTTTCCACAAACCACAGTCTGTTTAGGCACAGCCAACTATTAAAAGATGCTCTAACTTGCCAAACCAAGATAAACACACACCATTACTTTGATTACATAAAAGCCACTGTTCACAGCCATGCAACTCTTATAATGGGCAACTTTATAATGAAATTAATGCACGTTTACCGTTCTTACTTTAACACAAAGACATTCCAGCAGAAATAATGTTTTGATTTGCAGAACTATGCAAAGCAGGTTTCAATTAATCAACGGTCTTAAAACTGTGTTGCCACAGAATTCAAGCACTTCTACACAAATATGTGGAAACATTTGGCTCAGTCATTAATATTTCACTAGTGCCCTAGAGGTATGTGGTCAAATCTGAGTGCAAAAGTATAAATCATGGGGCGGAAAAAAAATGTTTTTAACACTTTTACACCTATTCAGAAAATACATAGCAATCAATGAAATATTCAAGACAGAATGCAATAAAGGTCAAACATTTGTTGCAAGTCTAGTAACCAAAAGCAACCAATCAGCAAGCACCTTTAACTGGTAACCTGGTTGAAAGCTGATTTTAGTGGTTGCTATGGATATCAGACCTTAGGCAAACTTTTAAAATTGTTATTATACTATCCATAATCTCAGCAGTTGATAAAAAAGCTCTTGCAATCATGACAATATGTATAGCCTGCAATCATTTTGTTTGCAAATGTTATTGAAAGGGTATATTAAGAATCATAGAAACAGCAGTTTAAATGTACGTCATTTATCTACATCGCTAGGAGGCAGGCTAAAACTGGACAATTTAAAAAAAAGTCAATCAATATTCTTACTCTTACATTGGTATGATTAATAGGAAATAAGAACAGTGAAATGGGTTTGCATGGCAGGTCACTTATTCACATTAGTCCTTAATAACATTTATTATGTGACACGGTACACAGACCAGCCTAAACATTTCCTACAAGCCCATCCTCGCTGGCATTTTGCAATATTTCTGCCAACTGACTTTTGCTACAGGGGTGTTAGATTATTACCCTCACTAGAGACTGAGAGCGGGAAGGATAGTAGTAGTAGTAGTGCAAGCTGTGTACTACTTTGTCTTGCATTCTGCACTACAATCCAATGGTTTCAATAAACCACTGCACCAGTGAAAGTGCATTGAGCTGACAAATAACAAAGAAAAGCAGAGGATCATAATAAAATAGTGATGGGGTTAAAAAAAGATCCACTGAATTCCCACAGTGATAAATCCATACTAATCAAAGATCCAGATCCAAAAACATACTGTAAAATTGGAGACTAATCAGATATAGCAATTCATACTCGCTCAATCAATTATTGTCAAAATAATATAATATATTTAAACTATATATTGTCAAAATAATATAATAATATGTCTATTTACTATAATATCCAGGTGTCCCTTATTACAGTGTATAGCTCCACCTGGTTATCCAACTAGTATTGTAGTTGAATATTGTAGTTCTTTACTTTTACAAATTAAAAGTGTTTGTGTGTCTCATGTGTGGCCCCAGATAATTTTTCTTTTTCCAACGTGGCCCTGGGAAGCCAAAAGGTTGGACACCCCTGGTATAGAGTATGAGTAATTAGCAGCCAAACAAGAAGGGCTAAAGCTGGCCATAGACACTAAGATCCGATCGTTCGAATCATCGAACAATTGGACGTCCCCATTTCCTGACTTGCCACTAACCTTTAGTTGAAATAAAGTAGTAAAAGAACAGATCAGCCGATGTTCTGCCCTGACAGCAATCGTATGAAAGTTTATGTCCGCTGGTGACTGTCTCCGACTGAAAATCTCAGATCGACAATATATGCAGAGATATGATCAGCAGCCATCAGAAATCTTCTAACCTGTCCGATTGACTGAACGACTGATCGGCATGTCACTCCACACACAACCCGAAAACCGGATCTTTGCGTCTATGGCCACCTTAAGATACCTGATTCACCCTCCATTGGCACTTTAAAAAAAAAAGAACTAACTAATGCTAAAGTTGCTGCTGAGAAAATAAAAATTTAAACTAAATGGGAAGTCTTTAATCCAAAACCAACTAAACGGAAAAATGGTTTTCTTGTGCCAAATCAAAAAATAAGAAAACACCATAGGATTTTTTACTTTACAAAAATATGATATAAGTACAAGGGCATATTGCCCCATCGCATAAGGTTTCCTGTGCAAAACCTCATTTTTTTTTGCTGAATTTTTATACAGCACCCCACATATTGCATATTTTACGTGAAGGTCATCTCCCATAGATTCCATTTTAAGAAGATAATTCTAATTTTTAAAAATGATTTCCTTTTTCTCTGTAATAATAAAACAGTACCTTACACTTGATGGTTACTAAGCTGCATGAATCCAAATCAGTGGCAAAACAATTCTACTGGGTTTATTAATTTTTTTTTTTTTTTTTTAGCAGACATGTTATGGTGACCCAAATTAAGAATAGATCTCTTTTATAGAAAACCACAGGTCCCAAGCATTCTTTATAATAACCATACTTTTGATTTAAGTAGTATTTACAGTTAATAAGATTGCAATCACCAATTAGCTTAATTTATTGTATCTGTCAGTATTTATATGTAATTTGTATGTGTCCTGTATACAATATGCATCAGAAGTGGGGGGTCAAGTGGGCCATGGCCCCCCTAGAATGTCCACCCCTGGTTCAGAAGTAAGTGTGGGTAGGTCAGCTTTGACAATGCTTGTAATCATTATTAATAATAATAACAACAGCAGAAAATATTGTTACCCTAAGTAACATTGCCACACATAGACATTTAGCTGTGATAGGGTTAAGGAGAAAGGGAGAGCTTTCAGGCGTTTGGTTTGTGCCCAAAGTTATGGTTTTAACATGAAAACTCTTGGCAGAAATATATGTACTTGCTGAAGTGTATTATGGCACTTGTATTTGGAAAATTACAGAAAAAAGTACCACTCCGATTCATTTTTTTTTTTTCAAATAACAGTACCTAAAAATAACCAACATAGTAACTAAAATTATTTTGCGTTTCTTGAATGACACCGTTGTGTACCACAGAATATATTTCTTGACATTAATCAAACTTTCATATGTTAAGTGCATAACCATGGTAAACACATCATTTCTATGTTTTTAGGCATTCATCCCAATTTCAGTTCTTACTACATATCCACATAATTTCTTGTGTTCTTATCCAATCAGGAATGAAGCACAGGATACAGCACCACCCACACTGCTTTCTCTCTCCAACACATGGAAATAATTAGCAGAAGAAACTGTAGTGTATGTAAGTGCTATCAACTATACAATGCACTTCCTGACTCAGGACTATGCAGAGCTAAATGCACAATGAAATCAGGTGACTGTGAACCATAGGAAGATGCAGATTTGCAAGGTCTGGAGACTGTGAGAGCAGGTATAGAAAACAGTCATTAGGATTGAGGAGAAAAAAGTTGATTTTGATTCCCGCAATGAAAATAAAAATGTATTCCAAATATGTACGTATGTAATTTGAATTCTTTCTTAAACAAAATATGGTTTGCTGTCAAAGCAAAGTGTCTGCTTCTCAGTAATCACTTGGTTATTGTAGTTAGTGTTTTAGGCTGATCACTAGCTATCATTTGCACAATTAGCAACCAAGAATGCCACCGGTGTTTTTTATAGTCTGTACAAACTCTCATGTCAGAAGTAGGAATTGGCATTTGGCTCTGATACCTGAAGTGTTCATGTGATTTTTATTTTTATTTTATGCAGAACTAAAAATATGGTACATAATAAAATCAAGCAACACTGATGAGAGCAACAAAGCAGAACATATGGTAAGAGGGTTTTGAAAAGGTTTCCAGGTCATGTGAAAAGTCTATAAAATGCCTAAGGGCTCCTACACACGGGCGTTTTTGACCTGCGCTCCCCTGCGTTGCGTTTGGCTGTGTTCAGCCGCAGGGGAGCGCAGGTCTAGACGCACCTCATTTTGTTCAATGAGGTTGTACCCACGAGACGCGTGTAAGCGCCGAACGCAGATTCAGACGCAACATGCTGCATTTTTTCTGCGTTCGGCGCTCACATGCGTTCGTGTGAGTACAGCCCCATTGAAAATAATTGAGTGCGTCTATACCTGCGCTCCCCTGCATTTGAACGCAGCAAAACGCAACGCAGGGGAGCGCAGGTAAAAACGCCCGTGTGTAGGAGCCCTAATGGAACTACACCCACTGACATTTAGACCTTGCTGGTGAAATTTTACTATTTAGTAAAGTTACACTCAGGCTTAACAGATCAGAGGTACTATAAACTGAGAAGTCGGCGGTACTATAAAGTGAGAAGTCAGAGGTACTATAAACTGAGAAGTCGGAGGTACTATAAACTGAGAAGTCGGAGGTACTATAAACTGAGAAGTCGGAGGTACTATAAACTGAGAAGTCGGAGGTACTATAAACTGAGAAGTCGGAGGTACTATAAACTGAGAAGTCGGGGGTAATATAAACTGAGAAGTCGGAGTCTAAGGAATTATGTACCAACTCCACAGTCATATTTATCAAAAGTAACTCAAAGCAATTATGTACCAACTCGACAGTCCTGTATTGTATTGTTTAGTTCCAAGAGAAAATAACTAGTTTTTGCTTCTTTTGCTTCATTAGACAGAATTCTGATAGAAATGCTCTGAAACAAACAGAATTTAAGACAAGCAAATAATCCACAAACCAGAAAAAAATCCAGAAAGGGCCAAAATTGGTCTGTAAGCCCCAAAGTGATACTTGTGGGCAATGCATATTTGCTTAATTGGCTGTATGTTTTACACCCCTTGTTCAGTTACAGATTTAAAGTGTCAGGTGAAAAGGTGAACATTTTCATTACACTACATTTGGTTCTTTTTATTGCTCTAGCCAAAACAATTTAATGTTCCAAAGAGATTCATTAAAAAAAAAAAAGCTCTGCTGCTAGTTGTAAATCTGAAGAGAGACAACTCACTCTTGTTATAAATGCAACAAAATGTTTCATCTGAATAAAGAGTTCCCCCTTTCATACTTTAATTAAAATGGCAAAGCACTTGCTGAAGGACTATGGTGCAATGCCAGCTGGAAGCAACATAACGTGAAACAGATTAGGGTTCCTGTGGTTAGAGGAAACGTTGCTTGTGGTTTTGGGAAATGCCTTTCTCAGTCAGAGTAGTAACTAGCCATACACAATAACCAGAAACCACAGTATCATTTCTAGCCTTCCCCTAATCTCCCAGCCAGATTTTGCCACATATTGGTCAAGTGACTTTTACTCATATTACTGCTGCCTTGAAGACGGAGTCACAGGACTGACTGCTATAACGATCTGTGTAAACTGAATGAAACATTCAAAAAATACACATGCTGGTGCCAGTGCTGTATCATACCTCTCAACTGTCCCATTTTTAGAGGGATAGTCCCTCTTTTGACAGCTCAACCCTCAGTCTTGTTTTTTCTCTTCATTGAACAGACAGAAAAAAATACTAACTTAATTGGCTTTTGGCAGAGAGCCCAGAACAGTCACAGCAGAAGATAAGATACTTTTGTAACAATTTCTAGATAAGCAAATAAATAATTGTAACAATATAAGATAACAGGTCCTTGGGACCACAGAAATATGTTCAGACTTTCATAACCTGCCAAATTTTGTAAAACGAACATGGTAATTAAGGGGTGTGGCCACTAAAATGGACAAGGACACAAAATATCGTCGCACAACTTTTTTGTCCCTCTTTTTATTTCCAAAATGTTGGGAGGTATGCTGTGTGTACATTTCCAACCAAAGGCACAAACTGGTCAGATTCACCAACCCAACAATTCATTTCGACTTTTGCTACTAAAATAAAATTATGACTGTAAAAGAGAGAGATGTTTGAGCACAAGCCATCATTATATAAACCTTATATTCCAAAATAATTTAATTCAGCTTTAAAGGAACAGTAACACCAAAAAATAAAGGTGAATTAAAGTAATTAAAATATAATGTACTGTTTCCCTGCACTAGTAAAACTGTTGTGTTTGCTTCAGAAACACTACTATAGTTCATATAAATAAGCTGCTGCATAGATATGGGTGCAACCATTCAAGGCTCAGGTTGCACAGCAGATACAGCAGCTAATCTGTTATCTGCTAACCATTGTGTGCCTTTTTTCTCCTTTTCAATTTAAGGGAAGACAGGGGAGAAGATGCGGGAAGATTTAGTTGCCCAATCGCCTTTTCTTCGGGCGACTAATCTCTCTGAACTGCCTCCCCCTCGGGTAGAATCTAAATTGTTGGCAAAATGGCACTCAGAGTGATTTGTTTTCTGAGGCTGACCGAAGTTGACTCACAAGTCAACTTTGGGGTAACTTAGGGAAACAAAGTGCTCCGAGTGCCCTCCTGCTGGTGATTTAGATTATTTGGAATTATTAAATTGGTGTTTTTACTAACCATACAGTCTATAAAATTTCATAATTGATATTTGTATATAAATGAAATTACCCTCAAAGATAAACTGTCATAGCTATAAAAAAAGAGATGGTTCTCAAATAGTCTTTAAAAATTAAAGTTTTTTGGTTGTTTCCCAATCTTAAATATTGAACTTTTTTTATACCTTAGCAATAATGATAGCAGCAAATAATTTCTAATGTGTAGCTGTAAAATTACATTCATAAGAGAAAATACAGAACTATTTATGTAGAATAATCTTTAGCTTCTGTTTATAGAAATAACACTTTATAAAGAGGTTTAGTGTTACATGCATTTAAAGTGCCCCAGTAACTGTCTGTAGCCTCCAGCACGCCAAAACTGTAACATACTGATATAATAATGATATGCTAAATTGAGAATGTATTTTTATTAACATGCATTTAATTAGAAACAAACACTGATTAACAATAAATATTGGACAAGATAGGTCTCTGTTCACCCTTTATAGTGCCTGTTTCAAGCAGGTGGCACACACACACTCTTGTATTCTCAAATATATCAAATTACACATTCATTTTTTTTCAGCAGGCGATGAAGAAGATATTTCTTTCCTGAGCTGCTGACTTTCTAAACACGTCCTGAAGAGTTTATGGGCAGGCTCCTGCAAACTCCAGAGCTCAAACAGGAATGCTTCCTGCTGCTGCAAACCCACAGCATTTGTCATTACAAACATCTTCCACTTTTTCCATAGTTTACTACTTTAACATTTCAAAACTGCATTGAGTTAGGCATCAACAGCATGCATTTAGGAGTAGTCTGCACTGATTAATGATAGGAATCAGAGTTGTAAGGAGTCAAAATGTGAAATTGCCTATACTGAGCAAAGGACACCTGTTGGTAGGATGTGGAAATATACAAGCTTAAAGGAGAACTATACCCGCCCCAAACAATGTAGGTTTCTATAAAAAAATATAATGCAGAAAACAGCTCATATGATTCATGTAACTAAATCAATTTCATAATAATAACATTTTTTAGTAGTATGCTCCATTGGGTAATCATAAATAGAAAACTGCCATTTAAAAAAAATAAAGGCAACCTCCTGGGATCCTACGATTCACAGTGCACACAAACATACCAAACAAACCATACATGTTAGGTCACATGAACCAATTAACAGACAGAACCGTCTTTTGCTTCCATACTTCTTCCTGTTACAGGTAGAGTCACGGTATTTCTGGTCAGGTGATCTCTGAGGCAGCACAGAGATCATCACAAATGGTGGTTCAAGGCAAGAGATGTATATACCAGTTTGGTAAGATTCTGTAAGATGTCACTTAATTTCATATAAATTCTGTTGATATAAAATCTGTTGCTTCAGTATTCATTTTGGGGGTATAGTATTCCTTCCATTAAAAGGAATGCTGGAATAATTGCATTCAACTTCCATGCAAGTAGCTGTGCCTCGTCTGCCGAAAAGCATTTTTTTTTAAAAATATCGAGCCGTATGGTGCACTCGGCTTTAAAAGCAGACGGGATACCTTTGTTAAAATCTCTCTCGTGAAAAATAAGTACTTTAATTGCTATGATCTTCCCATTACACAATAATGTGTTATTTTGTTGAATTTTGGCATGAATGTAGCTTGTTTGGTAAAGTGCCAAAATCTTCGAGTGTGTTAGTCCAGTAGTTTCTCTGCAGAGGAGCTCTCTTCTCGCCCAGCTCCTTATTCCTGGACTGGAGCCAGGCAGGGAAATCCATTTTACATAAAGAATGCGCACAGCTCAAGTGCTCAGAGACATTTTACCTACTAAAATAACTTTATGGACAAATGCCAGTCTGCTAGACAGCTACAGTGTGCAGCATCTGGCAGGGAAAGCAAGGTAAAGCAATCTGTAGAGGTAACAATGTTTTCAGAAACAAGGAAATGGCTGTGAGTGCACTCGTGGCACATCACATGATTTGGCACTGTTTATACGATTGGCCAGAACGGCAGTAAATAAAGCCGCCATGTAAGGAACTAAAAGCTTTGCTTTTTGCTGAATTCTTAAAATGGCGGACATTAAGCGCTTAGAGGAAAAAAAGCCGAGAACATTTTCTCATTTCTCTCTCTTTTTTTTTACTCCTTTTTCCCCCTCTGCTGGAGTTTTATAAACCCTAACAGATTTGAGTAGAAACAGATTTCTTACAACTTGCTCTGTGTCTCGGTTTCACAGTTCAGCATACACTCAGGCACTGTCAAAAACTTGACAGCGTTCCAGGGAAAATATTAACTGTAAACTTTCCAACCGAAAAGAAAGCTCTAGAGTGTAGAACAGGAAATCCACTTCTTAGAATGTGTGCAGCTCTCAGTTGAAGACACGCACACCATATACAGTTAACATAAAGATGGCCAGATGCGATCCTGCTTTGCTATGTCATACTAGCAATTGAAGAAGGGCACATCCTCTGGCTATAGAGCAGACACATCGTTTACTTCCAAGGCCTGGCCAGTAGAGCACTGCACTCAGATATATAAATAGATGCCTGTAGCCTGGCTAAAGTTCAAACCTTCTGCGGCTGCCAGACACAACAGCAATGCAACATCCAAGAGAAAGTGTTTACTTCACTTCTGGCCAAGGAAACAAATGCCAGCAAACAATCAAGGCCAATCGGCCAGGCCTTACACTCATTTCATCACAAATGACTGGCTTTCTGCCATAAGAATGACCCCACCTAACCAACCAGTTTAATGCCAAAGGCCTGCAAATGTTGCAGAGAGCCAAGAGGGCAGTTTAAAGAGGAAGAGTGCTTAATACTGCTTTCCATGCCATGGAATTTATCCACAGGCTGTTAATTTTCACTAAAGGCATTTCTGTGCTTGCAATTTAAACACACTCACACACACTATAGTAAACACATTTCTGTTATATGTATGGGATCCAATTTCCAGAAAGCTTTGAATTAAGGAAAGGCTGTTTAACATAGATTATAATAAAATAACCCAATTTTTTAAAAATGATTTCCTTTTTTTCTATCATAATATAACCCTACTCTGTACTTGATCCAAACTCAGGCCCGGATTTGTGGAGAGGCCACCTAGCCCCGGGCCTAGGGTGGCAGGATTTTAGGGGGCGGCATGCTGCCCAACCACACCCACACTGGTGCAGAATTTTTAATTTCCTGTGTGCCAATTCCCATTGCTCCTTCCCGATGATGAAAATTTGAGCAAATAAAAGGGAAGGGACAGGGGTGACAAACTACAACAGGCCTAGGGGCACCCGCTAGGTAAATCCAGCCCTGTCCAAACTGCAATAGCCAGTTGATAGGCTTATTGGTTAATCTACAGGACAAATGCAAAAATCAGGCTGTGTGTGCTTATTCTTTATTTTTCAAACTTTATAAGAGCAATATACAGTGCACCAAAAAGTTTTAAAAAATAAAAACATTTACTACAATTTTCCGCACATTGCCTTTTTTGTGCTAGTGCCATTTGTTAAACTCCCTTTCAAATGATCTACAGCAGCTGGTAGTAAGAAGAATGGCTCTCTGGTAAAATGTAAAAGCCACAGACATCATCATTGCAGCTATACATGCAACTTTAGTATAATGACACACTGGCACAGTTCTTAGCATTTGTTACTCCATGGGAAGGGGAGGAAAAGGGTCACTCCATACAAAGAGGATAGCACAGTAACAGACCCATAAAAAGTGTGCAGTGCTGCATTTCAAATGCTACATGCCTGGGAAATGAGCTGTCACAGGCTGGTACAAGTACAGGGGGCTGAGAGAAGTGGAAGTGATAGAATTAGCACATTAGACGGATGAATGTTCCAACTGCAAAGAAGATGGAGAGTATCACATAGTATACTGGAAACAAGAAAGTTCTGTAGAAAAGTATTGGACATGAGTTCCTCCAAAAAGTCAATCAAGGAGAATAAAAATACAAAAATATGATAGGCCAATGAGTAAGGGCCCCCAACAGGAACGAAATGCTTTAGGCCTCCTTTGATGTCCTAATAAAAGTTTTTGTATTTTTACTCTCCTTGATTGATTTTTTGGTGGAACTCGCATCAATTTTTTCTATTGTATATGCACCCGTGGACTGGGGTGAATAGGGAGTATATCCTCTTCTTTATACTTTTTTTTTTTGCACTTAACTATTGAAATCCAATTGACTGAAGTGCTCACACTGGCTTTCTGCACCAACTCCTTTTGTAAACAAAAGTGTTCTGGTTTAATGAGTGCACATAATACTCATTGCTGTTCTACCAATTACTATAGAAATATTACCCTTCTGACTGTTCATCTTCTACTATGTCTCAGGTATATGCATTGGTGCTCCTAAACCCCTCCAACCCTTACCTCCATTATGAAGCCTGGGAGAAGTAAGGTGAGTTACTTGTGTAAAAAGCACACAGAGCAAGAAGAATAAACTAGGAGAGGCATGTTGAGCAAGTGCTAGGTTTAGAAGGTCTCACAAAATATTTGGGGAACTGCACAAAGATGAACTATAGAGTCTCAAATGGCAGCCACCATTACAGAGAATAAGTCATGTGCGTCACATTGTTTGTTATGAGGCTAAGCAGCATTCCAGAGCAATGACTTGCTACATGTATGTACCTGAGGCAGTGTATCTGTTTGTCAATTTAAATAGGTGCTTACACCCTAAATGCAGCAAGTCTAATAATAATCTTGTTAATAATCATAAACATGCCTTGTATGAAGAAAGGCTCCTAAAGTTAATAAAGACACATTTAATGTTCAAACGTATATTTAACCTTCAGTCTGTCATTTATGTGTGCCAAAACATACTGAAAGCTATGAATTTCTGATGTGACACATCTGAACTGTGATTGCAGTTTCAGACGTATAATACCAAACATATTTCTGCTTTCCATCTGTATAAACTTTCTGTTAAGTTTATAAAAGTGAAATATTGCTACCAAAAATTCTACTTCAACAGAGTCTACTTAAAGGGGCTCAATAAATGTGCTGAACATACATTCTGCCTATTGTTTTTAATAAAAAAAAAAAATCTATTGTTATTGTTGCAGCAAGTTAAGGTGCGACAATCTACCCCAAACTAAAGGATGGTGCGACAATCTACCCCAAACTGCTTTCTTCTTGCCCTCAGTTGGCTAACATGAAAATCGCCTGAGAAAATTCACATGCGGCGCTTCGTTTTCGGAAGTCGTCGACATCAAAAAATGTATTTTAGTTAGAGCCAGCGGAGGGCTGGGAGAAGGCAGTTCTGGGAGATTGTCACCCCAAAGAAGAGGCGATCTGTCGATAGGGCAACTAATCTCCACGAATCTGCCCATATGGATGAAGCCTTAAGAACAGGCCACAGTGAATGGGCATGTTTTGAAGAGTTTTAATTCTCTCCAGAAAGAGGGAGAGGAATGGGACAGAGTTAAAACAGTGTCAGCCTGTGTGCAGAAATACGTAGTGGATATACGTCAGGGCAGCGAGAAGTTTCCTCGTGAGGCAACTTCGGAAATTGAAGCGCCGCAAGTGCATTGCCGCAAGCAATTTTTAATTTTAGCAGTCAGAAGGCAGGGGGAACTTTCAAATAGATGCAGTAGCCTCTGCTTTGTCTGTCCTCCTCCTATGTCAAATTGTGTGCAAATGTACATATTGATGTTAGGGTATCCTGGAACTAGAAGATGGCAAAAGAGCCAGGGTTCCAACAGAGGCCAGCATCAATAGCTGCAGTGTACTTGCATCTAAAGAATCATGCACCAATATGATTTTAATGCGGTACACCAGAAAAGACGCAATTTCAATGTTCATGTTGAAGAGCAACCTCAATTGCATCTGCTTTGTAGCATCGGAAACAATTGTGTGAGGCACCTCTACCCTGGTCATAGTTAAACTGGAATAATGGGGAAAAAGCTGAATTTTGGGTAAAAATGTCAACTTGTGTCCAAAATGATACTTTACATACTGCACTTGCACTCATAAATGAGCACTAAAGTTTGTGGCTGCAACCTCGAACTATTCACATTACAAAGTCTGCAGCATCTGCATGTTTTTAGGTTTAAAGGGCTTTCTGGATTTCCACAGTGATTTTTAGCATAAAAGAATTTTAGAGGGTGACATTTTTTACAATTGCATTTCTTTCAGTGCACCAGTTTAACAATCTCTAACACTATTAACCACATCTGAATTACATAAGGAGAATGTGAAGATTAGTGTTTAATTATTATTAATTCAGTTTTCATTAGATTTGGCTTATGGAAGCAGAGAGCTTTTAGAGGAAACACAAATAAAAAAATCTACTGATTTTGTTATAAAATGTAAATGTGCCATAACTAGTTGTTACATTTTATGACTGACCATGTTATTAACCTAAGGCCACAGTCACAGAGAACCTGCTCCGCTGCTCTCCACCTTTGTTTTGTAGGCTGTTGCAAAGAAGTGGATCTGCTCTCTTCCGTAGCTCCATGTAGCTGCATTGACAGGCACAGATTGATTTGAGTGCAGCTGAGAACAGCCAGAAATCGATTGCAGACGTTTTCGGACCTCAGTGTACCTGCACTTGGATCCATCTCTCTGTGACTGCCTAGAACCCTAGAACTTCCTAGAACGATTTTAGAAGCAAGCCTCAATTCCCCCCCTCATACTAGCACAGAGGCTCAACCATTGGCAATCATTCTTCCACCACTATGCTTGGTTTCTTAAAAAAACATTTGTGTGAAAACCCTACAGGCCAGTTCTTATCTTTGTGTGCCACATTTGCTGTACTACAACCCCCAGCACCCACCAATGTATAATCAGGAGTTAAAGCTGGGAGTATAACAGTATCTAAGCATCCCAGGTTTATAAAACACTGCTTTAACACAATGTGTTGTCCTTTCTTTTTCTTGATAAAGAGCAATTAAATCTCAACACCCCCCTTCTTTGTATGAAGTGCAAATAAAATGCTGTTTTTGATTAATCACACAGAACACTATTCACACACGTACAAAAAAAGAAGGCCCAAGTCTGAAGATGAAAAATGTAATTACAATAAAGTGAGATGACACCATAACTACAGCTTAGTAACCTTGTATTACCCAGATCCTGTGTGTGAACTGAAGTGGCCTAAATTATAGTAATAAAAATATGCCACTTAAAGGCACTGATTCTTTCTCTTCATAAGAAAGGCTGGGTAATTCCCTCATTGTACAACAATGCACATTACCGCCAGTAAGCTGTAATTTGCCATGGCGCATCATTAATGACCTGAATAGTGGCTGTTTCACACATACATATTTAATTACAACAGCTGAACAAATTACATATTTATGATGTATAAAGGGGATTGCCGGTCTGATTCATTTGCAATGCATGCAGGTACAAGACTTCCATCTGCAACCGCATCTGCACAACAAGAGCTAACAATTATCCCTTATATTTGCAGAAACCTGGAAGAAACAGGCTTTGCCTTAATCCCTTCCTCGACCACATCTGAATGGTTGCGCTGTTCTAAAGCATGTGATGCAATGGCTCAGCAAACAGAAAGTGAATGCAACTGGCACTGGATTGTAATGCATTTTCCATGTGTTTGGAGAAGAATACAGTGCACAAATTATAGTTACATTTCTTGTGATATGCTAAAGTTTGCTCTTGCACATTTTATTTAGGGACCCCAATGCATTGATGAGAACTAGTGGCGTAGTTTCTGTTTCCAATATAGGACTATACCTACTACAGGTGGCCATAGAGGCACAGATAATATTGTACAAAACAATATAACAACTACAGTGGTGTGAAAAACTATTTGCTCCCTTCCTGATTTCTTATTCTTTTGCATGTTTG
>CM044437.1:77755577-77821355 GCA_024363595.1 Xenopus borealis
ACGGACAATGCCCATTTCAGCTATGTATAAATTAAGTGTAAATAGTAGAATCTTAGCAACATCGTTTTCATAAGAATTAATAAGAATATATAATAAATAAAGCTGCTGTAACAATTATATTTAATATCTATTGTTGGGTGCATTGGCAATTTTATTTCACTGCCATGTGTTGTATTTACAAATCTATTTTTTTTAATTAAAAATTTATTTAAAGCTTAAACGTTTTAGTAGTCTTAAGGCACTGTGATTCAAATGAAAAAAAAAAAAAAAACAGATAACAAGCATTCCAAACAATTGATCCTTTACCTGTAGCAAAATAGGAGCAAATTTGCCATATTCCATTGCAAATATAGTGTCTGCCAATTTAGTTAACATAAACGTTGTCAATGAAACCTTATGTTCTACTGGCTTTCTTAAAGCATTTGTTCATAGAATATAACTTGCACAGCAGATTTTACAAATGTACCTCCTGCCCCTTTTTGGAATTTACAAATGCTCTCAAGTATGCTATTGAATTGTTTACACTATACCAGATCCTAAACGACTGCATGCTACTCTCGGAGTGCCAGTATATAGCAATCTTGATGTGCTTTTGAAATTTTCTTTCTTTGTATGGGAACCTTAAATCTGAGTTGGGTAATAATAATTCTTAATAAATTCTTGGACCCTCACAACCGCTCAGGCTATTATATTATTTGTGGTTTTGGAGTTATTAAGGTTTTTATTTAGCAGTTCTCCAGTTTGCAATTTCAGCAATCTGGCTGCTAGTGTCCAAATTACTAAAAAGGGTATAAAAAGATGAGTACTAAAAAGTAGCAATAACAAAAGATATAAAGCCTTAGGCTGGGGACAGACAGGGAGAAGGGAGTTTGGGGAGATTGTCGCCTGCGATTAAACGCCAGACGACAGAATCTCCCCGAATCTCCCTGTCTGTCCCCAGCCATACAGAGCATGGGCTACTTATCTGGAGTCAGTGACCCCTATTTTAAAGTTGGAAAGAGTTAGAAAAAGAAGGCAAATAATTAAAAAACTATATAAAAAAAACTAAGACCACTGAAAAGTTGCTTAGAATTGGCCATTCTATAACATACTGAAAGATAATTAAAGGTGACTTTAACAAACCTTCAGATAAAATGCAATATACTGTACATGTCAAGCTTCCAGGCCTATAATTACAAAGTTAAGATTGAAATCCACTTTAAATAACTTGAATTAAATATCTTTCCTCCAATCAGCTGATACCATACCAGATGAAATATAGATTTTAAATAAAGTATATATATACATATTTATTTAAAAAAAAAAAAAAAAAAAAATATATATATATATATATATATATTTGTATACACATATATAAATTAAGGATTTTTTTATTTTTTGGATTTGACCAAATAGCAAACCTGAACAAAAGATTTGGCAGAATAAAGAAATTAAACAAAATTTGTCAATAAATATCATGTTTCCATTCAGTCATCTGACGTTTAAAGTCACATAATTTAATTACAATTTCAATTGTTATTCATGTTAAATCAACTTTTAAAGGCCAACAGATATTAAGATCAAGGGTAATAAATACCCAGACAAAATTCATGACTTTTTTCTGAAGCTGTATTCCCCCCCTTTATTTAAGAAGAAAATGCAAAAGAATATTCACAGTTGTATTTTGTTCATGGAAAAATCACAAAAATTGTTCACATTGTTTCAATAATCATCAGGGCTAAAAATCTTGAATGATTTAATAAACTGTGAAAATAACGTTTGAAACAATGCCCATCGACTTCTATTGACACTTATAGCCAGTTTTTACTTGCTGGCGACTACTTGTACATGTATTTGCTTTTTTTTCAGCAAGTTTTTTCCCCCTCAAAATGGCCTATTCTAAGGAATTTTTAATTAAACTTAAATTTCTTTTGTATGCTTCCAAATGATTACCCTTCCTAGTTCTGCTTATTCCCACACTACAAATGAAAACAAATAACTGTCCATTTGATACACACAAACACATTCATTTCTCTTGTCTTGTAAACTGCTGCTAGGGTCATTAAAGGGGTTGCTCAACTCTCGCTACTTTTTTCAATTCAGTTGTTTTCCGATATTTTTTTTTATTTCAGACCGTTTTTGCATACTGAAGTTTATAGTTTTACCTTCTTCTCTGTCTAAAGCAACTGGGGGGGGGGTGCACTAGATAGCGGCGCTTGTTTGGCCCCATTAATCAGGTAACACACACACCTGAGGGGCTGCTATAAGGTGCCATAGAAAGTCAGTATTTAGTGGGCTGGTGGGGGGCTGTGTGGGCCTCTTTATGGGCTGATTGGGCCTCTGTTTACCTGAAATGCCAGGGCTTATTTTGATTCTCAGTCCAGATCTGTATCTGCTGGACTAGGGGTAGGTGCACCCTAGTCATGAACCTCTCCTGACTACCTCTAGTTCCCACCCAGATTGGTACCCCTATACTTCCTTCCCATAGTGTGTGGATCACTATAAATATAAGAGTGCATGCGCAGTGCAAATTGGGTTTCACCTTAAAATATGCAGGTATTACCTTGCTTCTCTACATACTACACTAGACAGCAAGGCTGCAACAGGCTAATGTAATCAAGAAGGAAAATTGTGTGTGACCCTTTAATTACATTCGTATGTTCTCAAAAATAGTATACATGTTATATCTCTAGAGTGCAAGCTCTTTCAGAACTTATTATCGGCTATGTCCCACTATCATTATATAATCATATAATCGCAAGCCATGACTTTGAGTAAAAGAAAACTGTTTTATGAATTACTATTACTACTTATAAACTTTAGTTCTGTAATATAACACGGTTAGTAATTAGAACAGCAAATAACAAGAAATTAGAATTTAGTAATTTTTGTTCTCTTATTTCCCCTTCTGTTGTTATCAGGTCACATAAAAAGCTGTACAAACTGAAAGCCTGGTAGAGTCTGATGAGAACTCTCCTCCAGGTTCTGCTGGGTTAAGAGATAGCGGGCATTAATCCTACAGTTTCTTTGCCAGACTTCCTTTTTGTGGTCAGTTGAGAGGCTGTGTGGTTGGTCTAAAGCCGCCCAAAGTGTCTCTCTCTCTCTGTTAAAACATGGGAAAGTATGGCGGTCACATGGTGCGAAGAAAAAAAATAAAAATAAAAACCACAGCCGGCCCACTCGGCTGCTGTTGCTTCTCTGACTGTGACCTGAAGCTATTCTGCTTTTTTTTTCTAAAGGATAATTTAAACCATACGCTGCCACGTTTCCAGACTCCACATTCCTTTCTAATCTCTGCACTTCAAAACTGACATGCTTCTCTCTGCTTCCAACTGTAACCAAGACAAACTGGAAGGAATAGGAACTGAACTACTGAGATGTATTAATGCAAAGAAACACGTTTTTTACTCTGAAGCCAACATGAAAAATCAAGTAACCTGTTGCCAAACTTGTTTAAAATAAATACGTCAGGTACAAATTGGAGCCCATGTCACTCATATACCCCGCCTGGAACGATTTAAAACCTATCCATTTAAACTTCTGGGAAATGTTTTGATCTCAATTTGAATAAAAATTTTAACTCTTTTGTTACTTTAACAGGAACTGGTATTAGGGACTGATAGGAATTTTAGTTCTGCCATGGACTATGAGCTACCAGTAGGACAATACTGCTTTATAACTTTTTCCTTACACCTGTAACATTTTACAATTTCACAAGAGAAACATTTCAAAGAAAATAAGAAGAAGCTGAAAAACGTTATTTACTCCTGTCCATCAACTTTACCACCCCTGTGGTTAAGATTTTGAATAATTGACTCTAATACTTCTACTTCCCACAAGCATGTGGGTAACCATGTTCTGGACATGTGCCCAGTGTTTTATTTTTCATTTAAACCTTTAGCTCGTTTTAATCATCTGAGCAGACAGGTTAACAATCAAAATAATATCCTTATTATTCTATAGCAACAATGCTATAGTAAACTACAGCTCTCAGCATCCTCTCTCTCAAAATAACTGGGCAGAGTCTGAAAATATACTGACATGTTTCCTATAAAAATAGACTGTTCTTCTGTCTACTTATTACTTGTACAGAGCTCATTAAAGTTCCATACAAAATAAACAAGCTATACTCCACTAGGAGGAGCATTCCTGCCCACACATTTGTTGTAAGGTCAAGGCTTAGATAGTAAACTTGCTAGGGAATTAAATGGCATTTTTGAAGTTTTATTTTTAGACACTGCGTTGGCTAAAAGAACTGACTAATAAAATGTCTTGCTGTCACTGAGATTGAAGGAGGTGGTTAGTAAGTGTCTCTTAGCAAAGCCTCGAATACTTATCTATCGAAGGGGCTAGTTAAAATGTATAGGTACAGTTCATCTTTATATTCACATACATTTACACTGAAATTATATGGATTTTTGTTATGGTCAAGTGAAAGGTACTATTTTGCTACAACAGAGAAAAAGTTCATGATAATGGTCTTTCTGTAATTCAGAGCTTTCTGGATAGAGCAGTTACAGAAGCTGCGATTCCATACTTCGTTTTCCAAAGTTGCCCGAAGTTGCCTCACGAGCAATGCCGCAGGGGACTTTTCATTATAGCTGGCGCAAGACAGGGGGAAGCAGTTCGGGGAGAATAGTCGCCCCAAAGAAGAGGCGATTAGCTACCAGGTGACTAAATCTCCCCAAATCTGCTTGTGTGGACTGACCCTGATGTATGTGACTTGGGCAGGGAGTGATGTGAATAATGAGCAATATCTGCAAAGCCCTGTGTAACAAATACATACAATATATAAATATTGGCTAATGATAATAAAGTTGATTTGCCTCCTGAGGATTTAGCAGCATACAAACCAGGGGCATCAGACACTGACTGATGCATTTTACTCATCTAGTTTGTATAAAAGGTTAAAGTTCGTTTTAGTGCAGTACAGCATTCCTCAGGACCTGCTGCCTCTTTAGGCAGACAATTACTCACATGATCAATAGAGCATATGATTAGGTTCTATTAGCTGATAGGCGGAGAGAATAAACAGCCATAAATTTGCTTTCTACAGAGCAAACCATGTGTGAGGAGGTCACAGAATGGCCAAATAAGGTTGTGTTGCCTACAGAGCCCATATGGTAAAAAAATGAAATTACATACATTTTCAAACATCTTACACACTACTATCTGGACTAGTTTTTGGCAGGCTACTGAATTAGAATGATTCACTTTAAGCATTTACAGATTTCACACATAAAAGCTGTTTCAAATTAGAAACTGAACACAATATCTTCGCTGTCACTTTACACATTCAAGCAACCAAATGTCAGAGCACCGCAATGTCCTTGGGTGGTCCTGCTCATCTTTGTAAATGTATGCCTTAGCACTATAGTTCGTTCTGGGCAGTGAAAAATTACCATTGCATTTGTAATGTTTGAGCAGTTTGATTTCTTCTTTACATGCAGATTATGACTGAGCTCTAGGGATCCTCCCTGACTTCTACATTATATTCAGGGCCAATTTAAAGGACCAGTAACATAAAAAAATGAAATTGTTTTAAAGTAATAACAATATAATGCAGTGTTGCCCTGCACTGGTAAAACTGCAGTGTTTGCTTCAGAAGCACTACTGTTTCTATAAATAAGCTGTTGTGTAGCCACGGGGGCAGCCATTCAAAGGAGAAAAAGCTCAAGTTACACAGCAGATAGCAGATAAGCTCTGTAGAACATAATGTTATCTGTTATCCATTACTTATCCAGTGCCATATAACCGTTTTTCAATTTCTACCATTGCTACTAAGCAGCTTGTTTATATGAACTATAGTAGTGTTTCTGAAGCAAACACATCAACAATGCAGGGCAACACAACATCATATTTTCTTTACTTTAAAACACTTTAATTTTTTTGGTGTTACTGTTCCTTTAAGCCACCAGTGGGCCCAGGAAAAAGATCTCATAAGTGGAACCCCATAACTGCCTAAAGAAACAAGTGATAGCCCTACCCTCAATCCAAAGAACTTTATTATTATAACACGGGAAATAATGTAAAGACATGCAAGGTAATGTAATAAAAAGTCTATCTGCTGAGCTTTTTCTCCTTTTGAATGACTGCCCCACAGCAGCTTATTTATATAAGCCATAGTAGTGTTTCTAAAGCAAGCACATTAGTTTTACCAGTGCAGGGCAACACTGCATTATATATTTTTATTACTTTAAAAAACTTTCATGTTTTGATGTTACTGTTCCTTTAATTCCTGCCTTTGGTACATTATATTTTTATTACTTAAATTTTTTGGTGGTACTGTTCCTTTACGTACAGGACACCTTGCACCTTATTCATCTGCTCTCTGCTTCTTGCACTAGAATTTAAAATGCAGCACAATGCAAAGAGCATACTTGTGACTGCCACTATATGGGTGCAATGCTCTCTATATGGACCCACACCAAATGCAATACGTTCCAGAAATATATTAATAAAAACAACTTTGCAAATGTATTACAAATATTTCATCTGAATGTGTTAACTGTCACTGTCTATGGACAGGTGAAAGGTTACGCAGTCATGCCCCATTGGTCAGAGACCATATAAAAGACACAGTAAAGGCATTCTGTTTCCCTGTTTGCTTTGGAATGAATGGGAATCCTAGAACAACAACTGAAATATTTGCAAAAAGGTTTAATCACACAAGCGAGGCCTAGGGTGGCAAGTTTGAAGGGGTGGCATGCCACCCAGCCACGTTCTAAGGGTGCAAGTTCCTGCGCTGGAGACAGGGGATTGCACGAGAATTTGTAGGGTGCTAGGACCCTGCGGCGCATAGATGCATAGGCATGATTATTATTACTAACTTCAGTGATACCCGCCATCTTTATCTATGTTTTCTCAAGTTCTGTTGAAACTCAAAGCTTATCTTTTAGCTCACGTTCAGGATAACTTTTATCATGTTATTACAGTATTGTATTTATTGTAATATGTTATAGAATGGACTATTTTAGCAACTTTTTAATTGGTCTTAAACATGTTAATGTTATATTTTGTTATTTCATGCAGTAAACGGGCAAAATAGAAGAATGAAATGAAATCAAAACAAATCAGCAATCCACTAAGAAGCCTTTGTATAAGGAGCTGCTTCTTTTCTCACAGCCTAATGGGTTGCAGTTGGGGGAAGGGAGGGGTATGTTTATACAAAGAGCTTCTCAGTGGCTTGATTGCGATCATACGAGTCAGGAAGTAGAAGTTTTATATTTTGCCCTGTTCGTGAAATGACAAAAAACATACATATTTTCTAATTAAAACAATAGGCAAAATAGTATGTTCATCGCAAGTACATTAGAAGACATGAAAAAAAGATCAACAAACCAGAGGAGCAAGCTTCCATTTGAAGTCATGTAGGTGGTTCTTCACAGTGAGGGCAGTAAGGGCATGGAACGTCCTGCTGTTGTTGTGATAGCAAATTCTATTAATGTCTGTAAGAGTGGCTTGGATGATTTCTACAACAAGCATAATGTCCAAGGCTATTGAGATCTAAAGATCTAGCAGATAGTTTTGTATAGTTTTGTATAGGTAATGTTAAAAAAAGGTGTACACTGGCCCTTTAATATAAAACTATCAACACTAATACCAACACTGAATTGAGAACAGACATTCCAGCAGATTATATTAGATAACTTCTTAAGAAAATATAGAATCATGTTCAAAATACAAATAAACAACAGAATAAGAATACTGGTTTACAGTTCCAGAGTTTATTGCCAAAGCCTAGTTAAAATGTGACCTCTAATGGTGAACTTTATTATCATTAAAGGGGTGGTGTACCTTGAAGTTAACCTTTAGCATGATCTAGAGAGTGATATTTTGCAATTGGGCATCATGTTCTATTGTATGTGGTTTTTTATTTATTTATCTTTTTTACTGAACTGCTCTCCGGTTTGCAATTTCAGCAATGTGGTTGCTAGAGTCCTAATTACCCTAGCAACCATGCATTAATTTGAATAAGAGACTAGAATATTAATAGGAGAGGACCTGAATAGAAAGTGATAGTAAGTAAATAAAAAACATAGCAATAACAATACATTTGTAGCCTTACTGAGCATTTGTTTTTTGATAGCTGGAAAGAGTCAGAAGAAGGCTGATTAATTAAAAAAACTATAAAACAAAAGAAAAAATGAAGGCCAATACATAGAGGCAGATTTATCAAGGGTCGAATTCGAGGGTTAAAAAACTGTCGAATTCGACCATCGAATTTTGGTCAAATTGCAATCCTTCGAATTTGAATATCGAATTCAAAGGATTTTAGCGCAATTCAATTAATCGAACGATTGGATATAAAAAATTTGATCGAACAATTTTAACCATTCGATCGAATTTTTTTTATTCAATCTAAAAATGCAGAAATAACTCTATGGGAGCTTCCCATAGGGTTATAAAGCAATTCTGTAGGTTTAATCTGGCGAACTAGAAAATCAAATTTTTTTTAAAGGGCAAGTACTTCGACCATCGAATGGTCGAATGATCGAATAGGTTTTATTTGAATCATTCGAATCGATCAAATTTTTTTAAATTCGATGGTTTAAGTACCCAAAAAAGTTATTCGAAATTCGATTTAGAATCTTTTTGAAAATTTGAATTTAGTAAATCTGCACCTTAGAATTATCCATTCTATAGCATACTAAAGTCTAACTTAGAGGTGAACTCACTAGTCAGCACGGCAAGTAAGTATCACTATTGCAGCCATGCCAACCTCCCCTTGTCTTCAACTTTCTAATATATGATAGAAAAGACAAACATTATTGGCAGTAATGGAATCCTGAGGTAATGTGCATGTTCATATTGAGTTGAAATGGGTACAAGTTACATAGGAAAGGTAAAAGGGTTAATTCAGTACTCGAGTATCTTCCAGAAAGAAAGCCCTTCAGAGCTAGAGTTTGTGGAAGTGATGGGTCTGTAATTCAGAATTACTGGAGTGCTGCACATTTTTATGAGCACTTGAGCATGTGCAGAGATGACTCTTACAATTTAAAAATTTGCAGATTTTTGGAGTGTCTGGTAGGAGAAGAATGGAGCCCTAATTTTCTTACCAGGTCTTTAAGTTGCTGTGAACTCAGATCACATCTGAAAATTTCCAGCATTTCTTAATTTCCCGACAGCAAGAGGAGAGACACTTGAACTCTGTTGACATTTCCTGCATGCCACGAAACCTCTGTATGACTTATAGATTCCTATGCATTTGTCTGGCACAGCAATAGCCGTTTATCAGATCCTATTGCCAGGGTTATCAGAGGGGGAAGGGATGATCCTGAAGTAACACTAGTGTGTCGTTCTTTTACCAGAGCTGCAAAATCAGCACTTTCAATATAGCATAAACAAACTGACATCTGTGAAGCAGACACAGTAGAAGGTCAGTGTTAGCTTCAAAATAAGCAAACAACATTTTGAAATATCTTTAAAGCGATTCTTCTGGAGGGAGGGGGTAGCTAAAAGCCATGTTAGGTTATAACCGTCCCACAGCATGCATATGCATAGTGGGTTCATATTATTATTACTATGCATTTCTAATATGCTGCAGTGTTGTACAATAAATGGGTGTATACATTTAACATACAAGAAAACACAGAAAACCAATACAAGAGGTAAAGGGGGGGGGGTGTCTTCAGTTCAGTTGTTTTCAGATAATTCACCAGAAATAACTTTCAATTACTTTCTAATTTCTATCTGTGACTATTTTTTCTTAATCTGACGTGTAAAGTTAAATTTTTTACCTTCTCACGTCTTGCTGAAACGGCTCTGCAAGGAGGGGGTTGTTGCCAACTCTGCAAACTGTTCTAAAGATGCGAAGATTCTTATTCATCCAGGTCATGTTATATCTGCAGAATGTTATATCTGCATATTTCTCCAGATTTGTTCTAAATGATACATTAGTGATTATCTTTGTCCCTGCTGAGCTGAATTCCTGAGTTTCATAAAGGGTAGAGACACACAGTGACTGGCGACAAATCACCGCTTTCTCTGGTGTCTAATTTCCCCGAACTGCCTCTCCGCCAGCCAAAATCTAAATCGTTGAGTTTCCTTGAGAGGCAATATCGGGCGATTTCAGCAAATGAAGTGCTCCGAGTAGGGTTGCCACCTTTTCTGGAAAAAAATACCGGCCTTCCTTTACATTTAGCTTTTTTCCCTATTATTAACTATATAATAAATAAATATTGAGATCAGCCATAATTTTTACCGGCCAGGCCAGTAAATTGCCGGCTAGGTGGTAACCCTAGCTCCGAGTGTCATCCCGCTTGCGATTTAGATTTTAGACGACGCGGAGGCAATTTGGGGAGATTAGTTTTCCTCAAATAGCATGTGTCTCTACCCTAAAGGCAGATGTTAGAGTTGATACAATAGTTGCTGATAGTCCACAGATGCTGCTGAGGAATGTATCAAGTAATGTAGCAAATTGTAACAATTCAGAATCTGCACCTGGATTACTGAGTTGAAACAACAGACACAGGAACATAACATTTCAAATTTCAATTTTTGAAAAACAATAAAGGATGGAAAGCAATTGTATTTTTGGTGAACAATCTGAAAACAACTGCAAATGTGTTTTGAAGGTTAAAAAAAAAACACTTTAAGAAATAATCATGTGGCGTGTAGGCATGAAGTGCAGATTTATCAGAAAGCAAATTATTACATTTATTAGTTGAAACGTGGAATTACTCAGGGGCCCCAAACACCAACAGTATATACTGACTGGCCGCCAGTTGTTTAATGCAACTCTTCCCTTCTTCCTCATAAGACTCAGAACTCCCCAGTGCTACGCTGCTCAAAAGTGCGCTCACGCCCACGGGAGAGCTAGGTTTTGCCGGCGCTAGGGCCACCCAGCACTAGGTGAGCTGTGTGCACACACAGGCACCCTCACGTAGCATTTGGCACAGGACGTGCGGCCTCAGGGCGCCATCTATTTAAATCCAGCCCTGATAGTCGTAAAAAAATGTCTTCCTCCTCAGCACCTCTCCTACCTGCAGGCAGGGAGAAGGTCCGGATGGCAATAACGCGAAAAAGATTTCTGGAGTATATTTCAGAAAATTAGATAAATCCAGATTTTGATAAATAACCCCCTTACTATCAGCAAAAGAACAGCATATTATACACATACAGCATATTATACACATCCATGCAGCACATTGTACAGACCCACACTGCCAATCAATGTTTTACTGTAATAAAATCCATAGAGGTTAGTAGTACTGGTGGATGCATATTTCATCATCAGAACAGACATTTAAAGGGGATGGCTTAGAATTCATTAATACTTTAAAGATAAACTTTATGCAGCATGTCAGTTTTTTTTCAAATGTGTTGTCGGTGAGTAATGGATTGAAACCACATGGTTATTTTGTACCTGCTGTATTTTTTATGGATTTTAATTGTTTGGCAAACTTTTAAAATTAAATTTTGTCTTCTGGCTGTGGGGACAAACCTTTGTGATTTTCAGTTTTCTCTATGAGAGATTGATGAATGTCTGTGTCCCAGTAGTGAACAACAATACAGAAACAGTGGGGGGAAAGATAGAGAAGATGCTAAATTGTGCTTTTTTAAACTGTAAATTCTTTTGTTTAAAGGGGAAATCAACCAAATCATAAAAATAAATAATATTTTGCATAGGAAAAAAATCTGTAATGCTAAGCAATGTTCTACTATGCATTGCTTTATTTTTATTAGTGTTCTAAAGTTATTTGTAAATATAAACAGTTAATATTGATTATTCTATATGTGTATAGAACCAGCATATTCCTCGGTCCTAAATTTTATCAGGAGCCAATTAACCTGTTGTACCTGGGGGAAAGCTATGCAGACATCGGAATCTGTATAAAAACTAGCATTACCACCTTTTTCTTAAATAGAAAAAAAATACCTGCCTCCTCCTTTCTTTCCTATTAATAACATTGGCATCAAGCACATCAAGCATCATTTTTACCAGACAAGCTAGTATATTAATAGCCAGGAGCCAACCTTTCACTAAAATCACAGAAAAGCACTAACATGTAGTAACCAACTCTCTTCTGACCAAGAATCTGGCTAACAATCAGTTAGTTCCAGATGTACAAGTACAGCAATAACATTTACATGCAATTGAAAATGTGTATTTCATTTTGCTTTCATTAAACAAGTTATTTGGTTAGAGTCTCTCTTTCTGTGCCAAACAAAAAAAAAAGGTTATTTTAATATAAACCCGCCCATTTGTGCAACAGAATGATCATTTAAGGCAAGACTAGACTATAATTTGTAGTGCATTCTCTAGATCTATAATTCCAAGCATCCCTCTAGTAGCTCTAACTAAGGTGCCACATTTGTATAAAAGTATGGGTACAAGGAGGAAGATGGCAGCCATCTGCCCTGCTATAAACTCGGTATGGGTTAAGCAACTGTAGTTACTTGAAGGTCCCAAGCAAAAAAAAAAGTTTTATCAAGATTTGGAATCACAGCAACTTTCTTTTGTGTGGCAGTGTTAAATGATCACAGGGTATGTTTCTCCTGAAAGTATTTGTTGCTGAATTAAATGATATGCAACATAGTACAGTTTGATATATCTTGGTGGTTTTCATGGGGGTTCTGTATTTAGGGAAATAGCAACTGGTGGAATGTGTTATTCAAATAGTTTTCTGTCCATTCTTACTAGTCACAGCCTAGTGTAGGAGATTTGTACAATACATCGTATAGTCAAGATGAAACTAGACAATATGGTGAGTATATCTTCAGATATATAAAGTATAATTCCACAGTTTTGTTCCACTGTGGTAAAATTAACATTTGTTAAAGGGGTAGCAAAAGTCATGCTCTGCGAGAAATTATAATTACGGATTATCTTACAATGTTAAAGATTTGTTATTATAAGGAGATTTTCTGTAGGGGCCCTGGCTTCAATCGTTATACTTATTCATGACCCACAGATCTGAATTCTTTAAATATTTTAATTTAGCAGACCAATGATATTTTGTATCTGCATGAGAGCAACTCATTATTATCATTATGGCTACTTATTATATATTTGGTCCTTGAAGGTAGGGACAATAAATACAAGTAATCCTCTCAAAATCAGTCTGATACTTTACTAGAAAGATTTGAAAAATACAACACTCATATATGGCCCGTGTATTTCTTTGGTTTGGTGATACCCTACGCAAGCCAAATTTGGTACAGTTCGTCAGTGCTGTATGTTGGCCCAAACTGTTTTCCTTGGCAAAAAATATAGTTCACACTTAACCTGTATCCAGATGGCCCCACTTCTTATTTTTAAATGCATGGCTTGGAGGCAATTTTTCAAGTTATACAAGTGGTCAGTATGTAGACAAAGCGTAGAGACTTAACGCCTTAATGCATCCTTCTTAGTCGTCCAGTGTCCTCTGTACAGCACTGGGTTCCATATATAATGTTTTTAAATAGAATGATTGAATCAATGAAACCATATGTTACCTACTTACTATAGCTGCATTGGAAATTATGGAATATAGGGGGAAATTCACTAAGGCGCGAAGCTAGTGCAAACACTAGTGCAAATTCGCCAGCGTGATGGCATTTTGCCACTTCGCCAATTAGCGAAGTAGACAGGCTCTAGTGCAGTGATCCCCAAGCAGTAGCTCACGAGCAACATGTTGCTCTCCAACCCCTTGGATGTTGCTGCCAGTGGCCTCAAAGCAGGTGCTTATTTTTGAATTACTGGCTTAGAGGCAAGTTTTGGTTGCATAAAAACAGATGTCCTGCCAAACATTCTCTCCTGTAGGCTGCCAGTTCATATAGGGGTTACCAAAAAGCCAATAAGAGCTCTAATTTGACATCCACATGGACTTTTTCATGCTTGTTTTGCTCTCCAACTCTTTTTTTTATTTAAATGTGGCTCACGAGCAAAAAGGTTGGGGACCCCTGCTGTAGTGCAACATCGGATTTTGGTGAATTAGCGGCACCCTGGCAAAGTGTGGTGAAGGCGTCGCTATAAATTCTACGGAGGTCAGTGAATTTTCCCCTTAGGGTGATGCTAGCCCTTACAATTTGTGTCTGTTCACTTATGGGTAGTCCTACATGTTTGGGTCCTCAATTGATCATTTTACAAGACCAAAGGAATGCAGTCAATTTCCCTGAAAGTCTTTGAGCAAGGAACCCTTTAAGGTTTTTACTAAAGGCCCCTAGCCAACAAGAAACAGTGGTTGCTGCAAGCACACAAAATCACAAAAAACCAAAGTCGGGTAAGTGGGTTGAAAAATGTGATTGCATGTAGGTTTTTGGGTTTTCCTAGCAAACTGGCCTGTTGTTAAAGCCTGATACATGAACTGGGTACTTCCTATTAAAGACACATTCTTTACTAAAAAAAACTTAGATAATTACAGAATAGCATATTTCAGACTTGTGCAATGAAAATGTGGGAAATAACCACATGTATCATGAGAGACATATAACATTTAAATTTGCCAGCACAAATATAAACATATTTTTCACATAAAGAAAACAATCTGTTCATGCTGTGGATTATTTCTGTTCAGAAGTAAGTCCCCTAGTGAGACTAGAATGCACAGTGATTAAAAACTATGACAATTTGTTATGTTTACTTTTCTTAATAAGAGAAATGTATAACCATATTCTTTTTGGAAGCTACATGAACTATATGGTTATTTATTCCAATTCTTTTGCACTACAGTGGTACAAACAGTAGTAAATTGGTTGTTCACATGCAAAGTGAGATTAGCAGAAAGGTTTATTAATTTCATATAAGAATTAGCTAAGTGAAGTCTTGATTCCTAATACACATTTGCTGTACAGATTATTAAAGCTATTACTTTAGGTCTAGGATGTTTACCTTCATATGGTGTCAGCAGAACGAGTATCTTCCTTGTAAAAGACAGTTGCATTTGCAATAAGCAAATAGCCCTTGACATGATAGTTAATTACATAAACCACTCTGTTCCACACATGAATGCTGTGCTAATGAAACCACTTTGTAAAATGGAAAAGTTCAAGAAGGCTTGTTTCAATAACATTAATTTATCAGCACCAATGATTTTATATTTCAAATTTTTTTTAGTACAGGACCTTAGTTATCCAGAAAGATTGGGACCTGGTGTTTTCCACAGATAAGGAGTCTTTCTGTAGTTTGGATCCCAGTACCTTACGCCTGTGAAAAAATTATTCAAATATAAAATATAATAAATAATATAATAATAATTGAAATATTAAATAAACCCAATTGGATTCATTTTTCTCTAATAAGGATTAATTATATCTTAGTTGCGATTGAGCACTAGGGTCTGTTTTATTATTACAGAGAAAAAGTGAAAAATGTGAATTATTTGATTAAAATTGAGTCTATGGGGTAGATTTATCAAAGAGTGAAGTTAAGAGTGAAGTTCCGCCACTAGAGGGAAATTCCGCAGCTCTCCATTAATTTCTATGTGATTTTTGAAGGCGTATTTATCAAAGGGTGAAATTTCACCTCACCCATTGATAAATAGGCCTTTCAAAATCCCATAGAAATTAATGGAGAGTTGCGGAACTTCACTCTTTGATAAATTTACCCCTATGTGAGAGGGTTCTCCCGTAATTCAGAGCTTTCTGGATGACGGGTTTCTGGATATGGATCCCATACCTGTACTAAAAATGACATGCAGTTTTGCTACTTAATGCTACTAATGATCTCCATTATGGAACAGAATTTCAGTATAAACTGCCACAGATGTTAATCCCAAAACTGTCAAATCAATCATGAATTGTATATAACCACAAAAGACCAAATTTATCCAACCACGGGACTATACAAAATGTTCCATGAAACCACATTATTGTTTTATTGCAAAAGATTCTACAGAAGTGTTTCAGCTCATAAATACAGACCAATGTGTTCTTCAAATTAACATATCAATCATGCTGAATGTTACAGAAATATATGATTATTTAGTTCTTGTAAAAATATATTAAATATTAAAAAGAAAACATACACCTATAATTTTATTTTACTTCTTGGAGGAAAATTATTTACACTTATGATAATGGATATTATATTAAATGGAAAAAAAAAAATCAGATTTCTGTTCCAGCTCAGAAAACAGTAATGGCTTCCCACAATAAAAAACATCAAAATCAGTTTGAATTTCCATGATTCAAAATAAAAAGTATATTGAAGCAGAACTCAATTAGCATTCGAAGGGTAACTGACTTACATAGAACATAGAATAATGTAAATGTAAAAGATGATAAAAATAGACAAACAAATTAAGAGATGTAAATTAAGGAAGTGATTTAACACATCTCACTTTATTGCTATAAAAGTGAGTTTGGAAAATATTTATCTGAATGCAGACATGTGATACTATAGGTGAGACTAAGAACCCACACAAACAACTTTCTGTCTTCTGTAGTTGGTTAATAGATTTGAAATAAATCATACCTCCCAACTGTTCCGTTTTTAGAGGGACAGTCCCTTTTTTGACAGCTAAACCCGCAGTACCTCATTTGAGAGCCTAGAACAACTACAGCAGAAGATAAGATACTTTTGTAACAATTTCTAGATAAGCAAATAAGTAATTGTAACAATATAAGATAACAGGTCCCTTGGGAATATTTAGACTCACAGCTTAAAGGGCTATTCACCTTCATTAACAAAATGGTAATTACAAAGAAAACACAGAAATATGTTTCATAAACTGCCAAATTTTGTAAAAGGAACCTGGTAATTAAATGGGGGCCACAAAATGGGGATGGCTAAGCGCAACAACTTTTTTGTCCTTCTTTTTATTTCCAAAATGTTGGGAGGTATGAGTAAGGGGCAAATTTACCAAAATCACATGAAATTCATGTGAAGAATCGAAGTTAGATCAAAATTGTATTCAATTCGAATTAGAATCTTCGAATATGCAAATTAGGCAAATTCGACCATCGAATATTCGAATTCGAATGATTCGAATAAAATTTTGTTCGAACATTCGAATATTCGATGGTCGAATACTTCCCCTTTAAATTTTAATTCGACCACCTACTTCACCAAAGCTACTGAATTGGGCATCATTATCTTTGATTGAATATGAAAAATTTGATCGATCGCTTAAAATCATTTGAATATTCGATTCAATATTTTTCATATATTCGATAAAATTTTTTATATTTGATCGTTCAATCGATCGAATTACGGTAAAATCCTTCGAATGCGATATTAGAATTTGAAGGATTTTACTTCCCCACTATTCCCCACTATTCCCATGGTTGAATTTCAAATTTTTTTAGCATTCGAAATTCGACCAATAGTAAATCTGCCCCTAAATGTTGCAGCTGTGTTTTCCCCTAAAACCTTGTAAAGACAAAAATCTACATTCAAAACATGACATTAGAATTTAACCCAGAAAAATTCAAAAGCTTGGCAGTGCAGGGAGCGAGTCTGAGCCAGCAGGGCCTGAAAGAGCAGGGACCCACTGGGTTTATTTCCAGTGTCCTGTCAGACTCTAAACAGATATATATATATATATATATATATATATATATATATATATATATAAAAACAGAATCAGAGTTATTTTTTTCCTTTCTATATGAAGCTATATCAGTATTCATGAAAAAAATAGTGGGTTTATTTTTAGACTTTGGGGGCCATTTATAAACACTGGGCAAATTTACACCTGGGAAATAACCCATAGCAACCAATGAGTGATTAGGTTTTCTTAGTCAGCTGCAGGCTGTCATGGATTTACTGCCCAGGAGCAAATCTGACCAATGTTTATAAATGTACCCCTTTTTGTGATTTCTGTTTTTGTTTTTTTGGTCATACCTGTATTAAAAACAGTTAAAAGTTTACTATTATACACAAATGCAATACATTATGAAGACTTCAACTTTAATCAGCAAATGTATCTTGGAATCTGGTTGACCAATTAAATGGCATAAAGAACTGCGGTTGCATGCTGAGGAAAAAAAGGAGAAAATCTGGAGGGGGAAATATGCATAATTCAGATACACAGCATTTTGAACTATAATCTAAGGACAGTTTTCTACAAAAGCACAGGAACCTGAAAATTATACAGGGATATCCTGCCTGGGACAGTTTTTTTTCCAACTTAAAGCAAACATTGATAAAAAAAAAAATACTAGTGCTCCCCAGCTCTAGCTGTGCAGCTGAATGAAAAGGTCTACAGGAAATTAACAGCAGTGGTTGTGCTTTTTCTTGCCAAGATAGAATGCAAAAACAAAAGGGCCTCTATTGTCTAAGACAATCTGACATTTGAACTCTGAGCTACAAATTATTAAAATGCAGTGCACCTCATAACTGAAGCACTACTGAGATGCTTCACAAGCATCTGCAGTTCAGGATTCTAAAGAGCTCAAGTAAAGTCACTTTAATGTAACAGAATAGCAATACAAAACTACAAAAGATAAACAAACCCCTTTCAAACAAGTATGTAGAAAAATCGCTATGTATCATTGAGTGAACAGAAATGTATCTTTTATCAACATCACTATACAGAGTGGACATTGTAATCTTTAGGAAACGTGCAACTGTTTTGTGTTGCTTCCAATTTCTGAAATATCTGCAGATACCTGAGTGATTTGAGGTGCACAGTTTTGGTGCACAAACAAAATGGAACACACAGGGGGTTACCTATCAAAGGCTGAATTTTAGAGTTTTTTAGACCTAGAATGAACTCACAACTCAAATGGTTTCTAATTTAAGAAAAAACTCGGCAAGTTTAGGGTTAACAACCGGAAAACTCGAATTGATTCAGTTTTCAGCAGAAAATTGCTTCAATTTATTGAGTGTTTGGCAAAACCCTCTGAAAAAAACTCAAACCTCATGAAGGCTATTAACATCTTCAAATGGTTCAAGGGACCTCTGCCAGTTACTTCTACATGACCTCAACAGGTTTTAGATGGTGTATTTTCAAATTCAAGCTATTTCAAGGGTTGGGGTAAAATAAATCTTGAAAGATTAAAAATAGATTTTTGACTCAAAAATAACCTTGAAAACTGGAATTTTTCATGGAAAAAATAGCTCGAACCTTAATAAATCTGCCCCTAAATGCTGTCACAGCATATATTTTTGCCATATGGCCTGCAAACTGCAACTGAAATACCACCTGGAAGGACAAGAAACATGCCCATCTCTGACATTTTCTGAATCTGTATACAGGCCCAAATTTGAAAGCTTCCTGAACACAAACCAACTGAAATTTGTTTGATCTATCCTTTCTTTTACATAAATGTAGGAGGGTAAATGTTTAGCTCGCTTCTACATTAAGTAGTCCCCAGAAGGGTTACTCCAAACAAGGGACTTGACCTATTTTAGAGTTGCGAGGGACAGCTGTTTCCCATTCCAGGTTAATAGCTTACTTTAAAGGAACAGTAACACCAAAAAATGAAAGTGTTTTAAAGTAAAGAAAATATCATGTAGTGTTGCCTTGCACTGTTAAAACTGATCTGTTTGCTTCAGAAACACTACTATAGTTCGTATAAACAAGCTGCTGAGTAGCAATGACGGTAATTGAAAAACGGCTATATGGCATAGGATAAGTAATGGATAACAGATAACATTATGCGCTACATTGCTTATCTGCTGTGTAACTTGAGCCTTTTCTCCTTTGAATGGCTGTCCCCATTTCTAAACAGCAGTTTATTTATATAAACAATAGTAGTGCTTCCGAAGCAAACACTGCAGTTTTACCAGTGCAGGGCAACACTGCATTATATTTTTATTACTTTAAAACAATTTCATTTTTTGATGTTACTGGTCCTTTAAGAAGGAGAGTTAGGCTAAGAGTAGCTAGTAAAGCAGCCAAAGGCTCTAATGAGGAGAGCAAAGTTGTTAGTACCCCAGTTACCACAAACTAGAGTAAGGTCTTAAGTGATCAGGTTCTAGGATACAGAGATCCTAAGAAGAACACTTGGAGATTGGTTCATCGGTGAGTGCTACTGCTGATTGTAACCAATGCAGATGTGAGCACATAGGCTTTTCTCTTCCTTTTTTACACAGGCGGAGTAACAGGACTTTCAGTCACTAGCCTTACTATGAACTCTTAAAACAATAGACACAGTACAGCCAGACCCTCTCAATTTCCCTTTCCCCAAACAATGTGCCACATTCAGTTTAGTGAAAAAAGGTTATCTCATGGTTTATCACATGAAAACATATAGAGAAGATTCAATTTAAGGAGAAAAAACTTTTCTCCAAATTCAGTTCCTGTTATTTCCCCATAGACGTCAATAGAGTTTTCACCTGATAAATTTGATAAATTGTGAGAAGTTTTTCTGAATTGAATTGCACCTTAAATTGAATCTCCTCCATGACTTTTCACATGATAAATGTTTTTCTCATTGAATTGAATCTGGCCCAATGTTATAAAAGCCTGTCGAATTCTATCTACTAATTCTGTAGTGATGCAGAACATGCTAGTTGTTACATAATGGTATGTGGAGTTTTGTTTCAGGTACTTTTATCAGGCTGCTATATGAAAAATAATCATATCAACAAATGACTATAATGAGTCCTAATGGTAAGTGCAAAGTGCAACATTTCATCTACCCAAATACTATTCATAAAGTTGCATGCTTTTATAAACTTGGGCACTGCACTAAAACACTGGTTCCCCTACTTTGTACATGAAAGCACAGAGTGCAAATAATAGGTTTTACTGACACAAAGAAGTGTTTTTATTAAGCACTACTTTAAGGAGATATTACTTTATGCTTCCTTTCGTGAAGTTGACAAACTAAGGCTAGAAATGAACAATTCAATTAGGGTTACCACCTGTTTGTTTAAACTGGACAGCCTAATTTTTCAGATGGTCTGTCCATGTAAAAACTTCCTGCCTGGATCTCCAGAAATTAGAAAATCCAAACAGGACTCTGAAGTAAATGGCAAAGCAATTAGCCAATCATGGATCACTGTGTCATAGCCCTGCCCCCAATGCCACCACACTGCCCTCGATCCATCATTGACCCACCCCCTGACGTCTCTGGCCCTCCCCTGATACACCATTGCTCCATCGCTTTCCCAGATTCCACAATTTCAGGTCACAACCCTAAATTCCATATTGAAGGATGATGCTAATTGCAATTTGTTTTGGTAAGTCATATCCAAGTTGTTTCACACAAAACTTAGCACATTCGCACAATGATGCAGAATAGCCCTGACGTCTTTTAACTCTATTATGCATATATATCTTAACATGCCATATAGTCTCCCGGATCTCTCAAGCTACCAATATGATTTAGGTTTGTGAAGTATATTACTCTGCTCAGAATATAAGAGTTGGGGAAAAGGTTATATAAGAAAAGTATCAGCCATACAAGTTAGCTGGGAGCATTCCAAGACTCTACATCTGCTTGGAAAGTAGCCAAGTAAGAGATACAGTTACTCCATGAAGAGTACAAGAGCTTTCCCAGGACTCAGTCTCCAGAAAAATAACTCACTTTATTTCAGAATTGGCCTGAGCAGCCCTGTAAGGACATAAAGGGTGTCATTTAAACCCTTAAAATACTGTAATGTATTATACACTCATTCTGCACAGAATATTGAGCCAATTGAGACAATTTGCAACCGGTCATTGGTCTCTTTTATATGTTTTTGTTAAACAATTGCCTTTCAATTCAAATTTTCCCAATCCACCTGTCATGTCTTTCCCAGGGAGATGCCATGGAGTGCCAGGAAGTTTGGAGCCTAAAGAGTGGGTAACCTGGGGTGTAACCATATACAGCAGTACTGAGGTCCGAAGCCATGATAAACAGTGAAAGATAACCTCAATAACTAAGAGAAATGATACATATAAAAGCACTAAAAATGAGAATACAAACAAAGACAGGAAAAGACACAATCCAGGATTAAGCCAACGAGTCAAGGCTGGAGGCAGACAAGCGAAGTCAAAGGCTAGAAGTCAGAGCTGGGGAATCCAATAGCAGGGCTTGGAGGAACATAGGGCTACAGTACCAAGGCAGGAAACTGGAACAGGACTTGGAATTAGGAACAATGAACCAGAAGGGGGTCATGAGAACTATAGTACTGGAACACAAGCTCACAAGAACCAGGAGCAAGATCACAACAACAGTTTAGAGGGATACTGTCATAGGAAAACATGTTGTTTTCAAAACACATCAGTTAGTGCTGCTCCAGCAGAATTCTGCCTGAAATCCATTTTCAAAAGATCAAACAGATTTTTTTTTTATGTTGAAATCTGCAATGGAGCTAGACATATTGTCAGTTTCCCAGCTGCCCCCAGTTATGTGACTTGTGCTCTGATAAACTTCAGTCACTCTTTAATGCTGTACTGCAAGTTGGAGTGATATCACACCCCCCCCCCCAGTAGCCTAAAAAAAGAACAATGGGAAGGTAACCAGATAGCAGCTCCCTGGTAGATCTAAGAACAACACTCAGTAGTAAAAGCCAAGTCCCACTGAGACTGATTCAGTTACATTGAGTCAGAGAAATAACAGCCTGCCAAAAAGTAGTTCCATACTAAAGTGCGGGCACAAATCACATGACATTAGGAGAGCTGGGGTCCATGACATGATCTACAAGGTTGGGTTACAGGTACCTTGTGAAATTGATCCTAATGGATGTGTCTGCCTTAGAATATAAACACCAGTAGAGCAGGGACTGATGAACAATCTCTATAAAACTCTGTGTAACATGTTGACTGAGTGTAAAAAAAGGAAAATAATAAACGTGAATATCACTGCCTGTATAATACAGCTGTTAATTCCAAACTGCCCATCTACAAGGAAATATGAAGCAAGTGTTCCTCAAAACATAAAGATGCTTCTTACAGTACTTATTCTGCAAAACAGTTAGATCAACTGTTCATTTGTCAACTCAGCAGAAAACAATGTTCCTTACACCTTGTTACAACCTTGAAAAACACTAAAATGAATTAAAATACAAAAGGGGAGTATAGTGAAGTCCTCATTTCTCACACATAGGTTTACAGAAAATAAATTGATCACTAATGGTACTGACTTTCTGTAGGAGGAAAGGGTAAATAGTTACTTCAGTGTGGGTGGATGTGTGTGTGAGTGTGTCTGAATACTTTCATTAGGTATCTATATAGTAAATGCACATTACACTGCACTATATGCTAAGTATTAAGCAGAAAAAGAGAGTTAATTTCCTCATACAAACAATTTGAAAAGACAACCACAAATGCAGGGCTGCTTTATGGAACTAGTGGACCCAATGCAAAAGAGATAAAAAATAAAAAATACACAAACATAAAACCCAGCAAAGGACATTATTTTGTGTACCCTAAGGGTAGAATTCTACACTTCTAGAATGGAGTATAAGGAATTACCCCTCACTCTATATTAAGTGCTGCCTGCATTCATAACAGTAAGTAACCATTAATAGGAAAACACTTGGTAAGAACACTTTTATTACTACATATCTGCATTACTGATTTCACTTAAAGAAAATGTTGTTCTTATTTGAATTTTTGCAAGCACTTTCTTGCAACTACCCAATGCTGCAAAGAAATAAGAAGAACACGGATACTCATTCTGCTGTCTATAATTACAGTAGTATCTGAAGTTGAAGCTAAGCATGTCTAAAAATGTAATTATATAAAATACAAATCAATGCAAGGAATGCCTAGATTTCAAAGAGTATGTACATAGATACTAAATGGAGAACTAAAGTATACATCACAGGTAGGGTTGCCACCTGGCCGGTATTTTACCGGCCTGGACAGTATAAATGATGGCTGATGCCAATGTTATTAATAGGGAAAAAAGACAAATATATATATATTATTTTTCTAGAAAAGGTGGCAACTCTAATCACAGGGCCCCTGCAGAGGCTGCCCTCCCCAATCTATTATTATATTGCCCCAACAGTATTTTTATATGTTACAATATATTATTTTGCTTACATATTTGTGTGTTATCAGACTATTAGCTCATTAAGATGATGTGCTAATGTGCAGTCTGCTCAAACATTTTCTATCCGCAAAATTCATCACTAGTACTTCCAAGTATAGCATGCGTAGCAGATGACTATGCAGGAAAAGAAAATGTGTACATGTATAACCAAGATATTAAATGGAAATCATACAAGAACAATTTTTAGTAGAATAAGTAAAAGGCAGAGAAAAGTGCACAAGAGAGAATAAAACAGAAGTGAAACAAGAAGTAAAAAGGTGTATCAGTAAAAAGGTGTAACTGTTTGCCTGGATCCTGTGTCATAATCAGAACTACAAGGTGTGATATTAGTTGAGAATAACACAGTTGCAGGTTCACTGTGATAAACTGCTCTTAGTTCAACTAATCAATCCGTCATCCAAAGCTGATTTCAATGGTCAGCTAAAAGGTTTGCTTTTCCTTTATTTTCCTTGAGAAAAACATAGAACTTAATGATTACTGAATGATTACCACCAAGCATTAAACAAACATTATAGCATTATATTGTTGCTTCAATGTTCTCTATGATCTCAGGGAATACAAACACATTGTATTGGTACAATGCATACCATATGCACTCAATTACCCCCAAAAAAATCAGATTTTGGTGTTACAGCTTTAAATAAATTGCTTGAGGTTGATTACAATTTGGCAACCCATACCATTTGTCCAACCATGTATCTAACCAACTGGGTTTTAAACAGATAAACTAAGCAATATGTTTTATATCTTTTTAATGGCACCTAGGCAAAATGTTTATATTTTTATACATTTTTTAAAATCCCTTTGGGTTAAATAGTGGAGAAAACTCAGAACTCAGTTCTACCTTATTCTGTATTGCTTTCCAATGAAACACACAAGCAACAAGGATACTACATATAAGGTATGTTCTATTTATCTTTCTAATCCCGTATACAAACATACACGTACATATGGTAGTACAATAATGTATGTGCATACCTACCAACATTTTGGAAATAAAAGGAGGGATAAAAAGATTTGCAGAGCATAGCGCAACAACATTTCTGGCCACATCCATATTGTGGCCACACACCCTAATTACCATGTCATTTTACAAAATTTGGCAGGTTATGAAAATTTGAACACATTTCTGTTTTTTTTTTTATTATTATTTTGCTAATGAAGGTGAATTGCCCTTTAAACTGTGAGTCTAAGTTCTCAGAAGAGACCTGCTGATCTTAGATTGTTACAAAAGTATCTAAGTATCTATTCTGGGCTCTCTGCCAAAAGCCAATTAAGCTAGAAACTTTGTATGTATTTCTGGCTGTTCAGTGCAGGAGACCAAAGAGAAAGTCAGGACTGCGGGTTGAGCTGTCAAAATCGGGACTCTCCCACAAAAAGGGACAGTTGGGAGGTATGTATGTGTGTGTTTGACCATCTTAAAACATAACATTCTGACTTGTTCTCCCTAGACAAATGTCATAACTCTGTACCACAGCTCAAACCATCTCCCGACATCCTTTAACTCATTTACAGAATTATCCAGAAATCAAAGAAGTCAAAAATAAAGATACAGGCATACCTCAGGTTATATTTATTACATTAGCACCCTCTGATTTAATGCCACTTAGATTATGTGAAAAATTATTTTTAGGTACAAATAAAATTCCCTTATAAATATTTCTATAACAATTTTGCAGTACTCAGATAATTACTTTTCTTTAAACCTATATATTGTAATAAAGTTATTTATTATCCAGAAAATGATTTTCCAGAAAGCTCTGGAATACAGCAATGCCTTTCCTTACCGTGTCCTATTTAATCAGACTATAATACTTGTTTGCTTTTCCTCTTCAATAATATTACAGTGTTCTGTATTTGATGAAGTAAGGTATAAATTCATGGTGATGACAAAACAATGCAGCGTTTCAGATTACTGAAAGAGCCCTTATTCAGGAAATGTCTTAAGCATTCCAGATAACAGATCTGTACACAAATCTAGACGGATGAGCACTACTGCTTTAGGATTCAAATATGGTATATGACAAAAAGTTCTTCATGGTTTACCATGGTGCAATCCTGTTAGTGACTGTTTACTCTGATTACATGCATCCATGCAGATAAACAATAACAAATTAAGTTCAGCATGTGAAATTAAAGATAGGAATACAATTACAGTAAAGCATCTGACAAACATCCAAAAGTTACTGTTTTCTTAGCTTGTTTCTGAATATATTCTAATTGGCATGATCCAGGAACCAGTTCTTCCAAATTGTACCACTACATTTAATGCCTCTTTTTCCCATGTACTTATCTTCATTCCAGGAATCCTTTTTTTTTTTTTTTTTTTTTTAAATTGGCTGCATTCATGTCTAAGCAACTCTACTTCAAATTCAATTGATAGGGTGTTTTAAAGATGGATGCTCTCAGGCTGAAGAGGCTTTGTGGGATGTTTCCATGGCAATGTTACTAGGTACAGCTTAGAACAATTGATTTATATTTAGATTTTAAATACTTTGAAACCAGAGCAGATTAAAGAGACTGCTCAAAATGAGTCTAGTGGGTAATTTAACGTCATGTTTTGGATTACATTGTGTTCTAAGTTCATAAAGTATTCTTACTAGATAAACAGCCACATGTTCCATGTCATCTAAAGTTAGCTGTGTTGTCTGAGGGAAAACCATTGCATTGGCAAAATGCACAGATCATATAGCCATCTACCACATATACATATGACTTACAAATGCCCAAGGGGCCATTTGAGATAAACAAAACTGGAACTAGTTATTTAACATAAGAGGGAATCATATTTTATGCATTAAAAGAACAGTAACGCCCAAAAACGTACATTTAAAAAGATGAAAAAGGAGAAAAGGTACATGATACGCAACAGATAACATTTGGGGGTAGATGTATTAAATTCGTGTGAAGGATTCGAATATTTGCTCGAATAGTCGCTATTCAATTGTGCGACTATTAGAATATGCAAATTAGGAATTTCGACTGTCGAATATAGAATATTCGGTCATATCGAATAGATCGAATAGACCAAATAAATATATATTTGATCGTTCGACTATTCGCCAGTCGAAGAACTTGCCCTTTAAATTTTTATTCGACTGCCTACTGCCAGATTGAACCTACCGAATTGCAATAGAAGCAATGGAATGGGAATCCCCCATAGGCTTTTGCCGAATTTCAATCATACGATCGAACGCTTTGAACATTCAAATAAATGATATTGTCATGGCTTTCAGATACTCCTTTAATACTGCAACCTCTTTGTCTTTGCATGTTTCTGACCCCCTTTACTATTAGGCTTTTTCACACCTGGAGATCTGTAGGTTCTAAAACAGGCTGCACTGTTTTCTATGTTTACCTTTCTCACCACATGCAAGAATGCTCCATGACACTGCATAAACCATCACTGTTGATTTCAGTAGTAAACTCATGAGTAGTATAATCTGTTACAAATATATCTGTAAATATCTGTAACAAATATAATATTGTGGGGAAAGACCACAACAACCACTTAAATTCAAATGGCAGATGAAGATTTTTTAATTGGTATGTTTACAATGATAAGATTTCAGATACATATGAAAACTAAGATCTTGGACATGTATGGCCATAAAATGGTCATAATAAACCCATGCACTCCAGCAAGAGTAGGTCATAAATGTTTCCAGGAGTAACTGCTCACCACCTTGTTGCTCAACTGAATGCCAACCAAGATCCACATTACAGGCGCTGAAGTGAAATCCACTCTATGGATAATCAACCACTATAAAACTGGAAATGCCAGATCAAGTTTCTCTCTGTTGCAAGGAACTTTATTGAGTTGAAGATTAGAAAATTTCTTAGCAGATACAAATCACCTCACTATAATGACCTTGAAAGATAAGAGAGGTAAACCATCAATATTGGTTTTAGCTGAAACATGATACAAAGTTGCAGGTGCACACTTCGCCTCTCAATTTGCGTGCGGTGCTTGGTGTATAGGAGGACGGCACCTCCACCAATCAATCTGAATAAACAGAATACTCCAGCACACGATTTGCTTAAAGGAAAACTATAAAAAGATATTGCATTAAAAAAAAACTCATATGTAAAACCCTGCTTCGTGTACATAAACCATTTTCATGATAATATACTTTTTTTTAGTAGCATGTGCCATTGGCTCATCCTAAATAGAAAATTGCCATTTTAAAAAATAAGGACAGTCTCCTGGGATCGTATGATTCAACGGTGCACTCAAACATACCAAACAAACTATAAAGTTCACATGAGCCAATTAACAGACAGAGTTGGGTCTTTTGCTTCAACACGTCTTCCTGTTACAGTTAGAGTTGAAATATTCCTGGTCAGGTGATCTCTGAGGCAGCACACAGACCATCAAGAAATGGTGGTTCAAGGCAAGAGATGTAAAAGGGCAATATTTACTTAAATATATATACCAGTTTGGTAAGATTCTTTAATATGCCCATTAATTTGATATAACTATCTGTTGCTCAAGTATTCATTTTGGGTGTATAGTTTTCCTTTAAGGGTTAAACCCTTGTTTAATGTCAAGCCGAAAAAAGTACAATGTTTCGGGTGGCGTACCTGAAACACCCATTTCACTATTTAGTACTATATCAGTTGCTCTTTCACCAATTACATTTTCCTGGCAAAAGGACCCCTCAGATGCTGAAGTGTTTGGGCAAATTCTCCAGGAGTAATTATTCATGTAACCTTTTTATAGTTTACGGTATGGCATCTCCATACATTAATGTAATTCAATGTAGTCAATACTACAATGTTTTTGCACATATGTACATTGTATATGAAACAGGCTTATGCAATAGATTGGAGGGGTAGCTAGGAAGCGTAGTCTAAATGCAATTGAAGGAACCACAGCCATGTATGTGATAGGCAATAGATTTCTGAACAAACTGCTTCTCCAACTCCCATGCCTAAATATTACTTTAATTCCTCTATTATTTTCATATTTTTATTTATTTTAATTTATAAATTGTTACCGGAAAAATGCTTTTTCTTTTATAAATTGTTACCTGTGTTAAAGGGGATCCCAAGTAGTTTACTGAAAAGTATTGCAGAAGCACTGCGTCCCACATTCTAAGGAAGCTAGCAATTCTATTATAGCACACTTCTAAGTGAAGGCTGCTTGGCCTGCAATGTCGCACACATTTCACTACATAGTAGAAAGACTGACCAGATCATAAAACTTTACAGTGTTAACAAAAAAATGAAGAAAAGGCAACAGTCTTCTAACAAATTAAAATAATTAAGACAAACAACCACATTCAAAACGCCAATATCTGTCTAGACATATGTATTATGTCCATTAAGAATTGCCTGCATTTCTCTTAAGGACAAACATTTTCTCTCAGTTTCAGACAAATGGGGTTAAGCGTCTCAAGCTATTCTTTGTTGTTTTGACTTTGACGATTTATGCAAATCAAATGTTAATTAGAGTAATTGTAACTTAAATCATGCTTGTGTAAACCTCTCTTTTGGTGGAAAGTGTGGGAATCGAGACAACTGGTACTTAAAGCAGCTGTACTAACTCAATCCTGAAAGCACAAAATTCCAAGATCACTTTCATGTCTTCACAATTGTTTTTTATGAGGTGATAACATTTTTACAAATACCATCATTTTTGCGTTTTTATATTGTAAGTGACAGTCTGACATTTTACAACTGGCTTATTGAAAACAAGAAATGAGCAATCTGGCTGTAACGGACATTAAATCCTGAATAGAAATTCAGATGCTAATGAGGTGAGAGAAGCCTCAGAAAGTTTTGATAAATGCTATACACATCTAACTAGCCGAAAATGTGGGCCAATAATCATACTGACTGAGTTTTGAGCAAAACAGCATTTCTACCAGCTGGGACAGACTTAGATAAACAAAAGGAATTCTGGGAATGAATTCCAAATGTGCTCCAAGAAAATCCCATTTGCATGGGTTTATCCTATTGGCTTAAGCTCACCCACTGGGTTTTCAAGCTAAAGCCAGGATAATAGCTGATCAGATTTCCCAACTGCAGACCGGTTTCACCTTTATTGAGGCTCTTCAGTGCAGTGTAGGTTGTCCTGGCTTTAGCTTGAAAACCCAGTGGGTGAGCTTAAGCCAATAGGATAAACCCATGCAAATGGGATTTTCTTGGAGCACATTTGGAATTCATTCCCAGAATTCCTTTTGTTTACCAGCTGGGAGAAATACACAGCAGAGGGAAAACTCTGAGAGAAATCTTGATGCCATCAAATCCCCAGTGCAGAAAAGGTCACATCTCTTTGCCCCCCTGAAAAAAAGGCTGATAATGTTTGGGAAGTGTGACCTGCTATAATACAGGTGAATCTTTCAGATATTCAAACTCAGGTATAATAATAACAATTAAATATAATATGTACAAGCACCCATGTTGCTACTAACTGGTCTCCCTAACTCCCAATCTTCCCACTGTGAACTAATATTGCTGCCAGAATTTTTTTTCGAGGGGGTGGGGGAGAAGTTTTGTAAGATTGTCAAACACTAGTGGTACTAACAACACTTCATTCATGGATGTAGTAGATATCTCTAAATCTGTATAGCTTCTAAATACATATTTTCATCCAGAAGAGTTTACTGGAAAGAACCACAGTCCTACTTTAGAAATCTGCACTTCCTCCTTATTATAGGAGACTAAGGCAGCTGTTAGAATTGAAACAATAGTTGCTAATACTCCAGAGATGTTGCTGTGAAATATATCAATTAAATGTTGCAAAATTGTAACAGTTTAGAGTCTGCACCTGAATTACTGAGCTGCCAGACTCAAACACCAGATACACCAACATTCAACTTTAAACTTAGATTTTGGAAAAACAGTAAAAGATAAATAATGGAAAGTAATTGAAAAAAGTTTTTATTTATGGAGAACAATCTGAAAAGTGTTTGGAAGGTGAACAACCCCTATAATGCGCAAATTCCCCAACAAATGTAGCATAGCATTTTACCCAATTCATTCTTGAAAGACTAACTATGACATCCTTTTTAATAGTCTCTTTGGATCATACAGCATTATAAATCTCAGCACTTGGGAACAGCACAGTCTGGTTGGCTGTCAAGCCAAAGGATATTTCAACCACAGAGCTAGTCTTGCCACTTCCCAAACATTACTTAAGTCATCAACATAAGCCCTCAACTCTTACGAAAGTATGAATTTCCCAAACTAGTCCACAATGACAGACAAGTGTTAGCACACTTGAGCTAAGGTAATACTTTAAAGGGCAAATTTAGTGATTCACAGTGTCTTTTTCCAAGTTTACTGATGTTTTCAAGCTGCCATACTTTACATTCCCTTTAAAGCATATAAAAATACACAGTAAGTGATGTTTAAAAACAACTACTAGTAAACACTTTAGCACTATTAGCATTTATTAATATGCTAGATTCTCAAAGAAACATAAGCTACACATTTAATTGTATGTAGGAATATCTTCCCCATGTTAAGATATATTCTCATGCAGTGATCATCTCACGCAACATAAAATGGCAAAGCACTGAACAAGGTTGCCTTAAATGAGATAAAGTTTATGTTTTAGAGATACAGTTTAAAACTGGAAGCCTCAGTGGCACAATTAAAAGACCAGTAACATCAAATCTTTAGAAAAGGCAACAGGGCGACCATCCATCCTGCGGCGCTCGATTTCCCCTCCCTGGCTATTCTAGTGACAGCATGTGAAGGAACATGGGCTGCAAAGAGCAACAAGGGAGAGCACTGAGGAGCATGGGGGCCTGTTGCCTGCACTCACGGCTCCCCTGTGGATCAGCACAGAGAACAGTACTACTATTGGCTTGCTGTATAAAATTAGCAGTATGAATCAACAGGCACATTAGTTTAAAGGAGAACGAAAGGAGAACCAAACCCATTAAAGTGATACTGACACTAAAAAAAATTATTTTAACATATGAATGTACATTAAAGAGGAATCCAACCCCCCAGGTGCTAACCCCTCCCCCCACCCCCATAGGCCCCCTCCCTCCTCCCCCCCGGCCAACCTCTCCCCCCGGGCTATTGCCCCTAAGTTGCTACTTATCCTTATGTGTAAGTCCCCTACAGTGACGTACACAGGGGCCATCTTCTCTTCAAACTGCTTCTTCCTGGATGCTGCTCCGTCGGCAGTGCATGCGCAGTAGGACGCTGGTACTATTGCGCATACGCACTAAGTTCACGAAGTTCAATTGGCGAACTTCGTGAACTTTGTGCGCATGCGCAGTAGTACCAGTGTCCTACTGTGCATGCGCCGAGTGCCGACGGAAGAAGCCTGTTAGTTACAGTTTCTAATGCTAACTGACTCCTGCTGCACAAATATGGCTGCCCCCTCATACAAGAATATGGGGGATCAGACAGGTAATGTAAAAGCATCATGAAAATACTTTATGGCAAAGTTAGAAGTAGCTTTCAAAGCCAATATTATTAATTACTGTTTTGGGTCTACAAACTTCCACAAAGTCAGCTGTGTGAGAAATCCCATTCATAAAAGGTATTTGCTCTCCTTGCACGTCTCTATAGTTGAGCTTGGTTCCACCTGTTCTCAATTGAGCTCTGGTGCACCCATTAACGCAAGGGAATCCTGGAGCTTCTGCTACCTCCAAATTGTGTAGTGGCTGCAGGGTTTCCACAGCACCCTGCATCAATAGCACAACACAGATGCACCAAAGGAATCCGTCACACGTGTCACTCTCACACCAAACACAAGGAGTGGCATCTACAGGGCTTATAGAATTTTCAATGCAATTGTGTCAGGAGCACCTCCTCGAATGACACTGGGAAAAACCACAACAGTGTTGGTAAAAAAAATATGGTGATTGTGTTTGGAAGTGCACCATGTGTCTGTGGTACATAATAAACCTTTATGGCTAGTATTTTCAGTAGCATGACTAAATTAAAGCACCCTACTGTGTGGGACAAAGCGGCCTGACAGCAGCACAATGCATAGTGAATACAGTAGGTAAAGCCGCATAGGGATCGGATGAGCTTTAACTATCCAATTCCTGAGCAAAAGGTACTTAAACCAATTAGGGAAGAGAATGTTGTTACTGAAAACAAGATGCTCCCACCCTCTCCTCGGAAGTTGGCAGCTCAGTGAAAGCATGGGCCCACTAATCAGGTGCAGAACCCCCTTTAAGACCTAAAACCCTCCAGGCCTCAGATGACACCACCCCATACCCCACTCTGATGGTGGCCCCAAAACATGGTGTGCAGCATTTCTATTCTACTTATTTGTTATGGTTTAATGTTCTTTTAAATACACGTACGTTCCTTTTGAGTGACACATGGGCAAGAAATCAATTATAATTCAAGAAGAAATGCCCCACAAAAAATGAAATGAAGGTATAAACCTGAAACATTCTTCATTATTGTCATCTAATAAAAAAGTGGCTCCGTGTAAATGCATATTTATAGAATAGCAGTATAATCACTTAAAATATATAAATATTATAAAAACGCTTGCCATATATATGCCTTCATTTTTTCATTCTCTTTCTCACCATGTAAACTTTCATAGTGATTCACAATTATTATTTAGTCGTTTATAGACTGAATTTCACAGACATTTTTACCCTTCAGTTGGCAGTATTTATTATTTGACATTTTATGTGAAGAAATTCCAACTCTGTAAAATGAGCAAGAGGAGAAATGTGTGATGTGGCTCTGAAATGGCCATTTAGCCAAATTGCATACCTGTGCTGTGTCAGCTATATAGCAGATTCATCTCATTCCATTGGTCTAATGGATAGCAATTGAATTTAATTAGCAAAACTACTTTGACTTAGCCTCATGCCGTGCTAAATGTAATGAAATATTTCTTCTTCTCTTTACCCAATAACTGTGGAAGGACCTTTACTGCATTCCATCGTTGGAATATTAAACATTATTGAACGCAGTTTATATAGCGACGTAGTTACCTCTGTATTTACTATTATTTCAGAATTGTTACAATATCCTATAACCCAAAAGAATTAAAATGATGATTTCAATGTTAAACACTGTATAGATTCAATTACCAGAATGTCTCCATTAAAAGCACTTTTATAGTATGAATAAAATGCAAATCCTCTTTGTGGATCAATACTAAAACATAATTCCATACTTCACTGTGGAAAAAAGAAGTCAGCACCTATAAATTATTTTCCTCTTAGAGTGAAAGAATCAAGTTTCTTTAAAAGTCATTCATATAGCCTCCTCTCTTTACATTGTATATTTTTAAAGGACCCTAAACTTTTGTTGACCTAGGTTATTAAATTTCTAGAAAAGTAATATTGCTGTAAGGGAGGCCAAGTTACTGTGCCAATTAATAGGCATAAACATTACACTGCTATATTGCTCTCCTTTACTATTAATATAAATCAGTCTCAGAGAGACTACAGTGATTGGCGTACTGTATATATAAATAGTAAAAACAATAGGTGCAATTTACTCTTAAAGGGACCTGCCACCCTAAGAAATAATTCCAACTGCCTTTCTATTATGTTTATTAGACAAAATAACTTAATTTGAACTATCAAAATTATATAAATCTTGTTTCCTCCATTCTCTTGGAATCCACAAATAAAGCACATAGGAGAGTACCGCATCAAGCAGAATGGAAAGAAAGTGAAAGTAATTGCCTGCAATGTCTCAGAGGCAAGTAATCAGTGAACAGTCTCTTTTAAATGTTCAGATAACTACCACTCTGGTTGTTAAAAGGTAAATAGTAAGGCTGCAGCACCCCCATAATTACTTAGAAATCCTTCTACTCCTCTAACCCACTCAGTCCCCTCCCTAAGGAATTTGCTTTGGTTGTTGACTTATGAGCATGCCCAGTTCTTCGCAGCTTAGAATACTAAACACACCCTCTGGTCTAACAGCCAATGAAGAGATAGCGTTAATGGTTTCCAAAGAAACTCTGCTCTATCTGTCTGATCATATTTTTTTCTCCTCACCAACTCTCCTGTGCTGAGCCATTACAGTGTTCAGCCCCAGCAGAACTTTTTATCTGAGTATGTAGTGCCTGTCTAAAGTTGCATTCTGCATTGCATGAACTTTACAGCATACATGGACTGTTTGCAGATGTCAATGTTACTGATGATGTGTCAGATGGCCATCTGGTGAAAAGCTGCTATTTGGTACAAGGGAGTTTTATGTGGTATTACATATTATTATTACATTTCTATAACATTTATGTGTTATTACATATTGGCACTGTCCCACGAAAAACAAGACAGTTGGGAGATATGCAATTCATTTTCATGGTTACAGATCCTGGGGAAAGTGTGACTACTGGTCCAGGAAGAAATCGGATTGCTATGCTAGGATCATTATGAAAAGTATTTTTCCTATTTTTATTCACATAGATGATGGACCATTGGCAGTGCCAGGGGTGAAGGGGTGCGATCGCTCCACATTGGGGTTTACTGGAGCCACAATAATGGTTATCGTGGGCAGCTGGGCAGGGGGAGATTTTACAGTGTACATGCCAGAAGCACTCTGGCGCGCAATTCATAGGGGAGAAAGCCTGACGGGGGGGGGGGTCCATACTGTAAAAAGGCCCACCAGTGAGTAGGTAGGCCACTGACCATTGGGACTTTATTGTCTGCCTTCCAGTGGCTAAATAACATCTATATAAGGATTAAATTGATGAGCTTTTGTCTATTTTTTTAACCTAAATCACTATTTTGCTATATAACACGAGTGGACAATGCCATGCTGTCTGTTTGAACAGAATTACAATCCCAATAAACAGACCCATCTTGTGAAGGATGAACAATCTTTGTACATTCCGAGTAAATGTATTGGCCTACATAAATAATTAAGGCTAATAATTACAATAATGTTTAGGTACAAAATAACTTGTACTGTTCTATTAAATTCTATAAGAGATGCTTTAAAGGAGAATTAAAACTTAAAAATGAATATGGCTAAAATACCATATTTTACATACTGATCTTATTGCACCAACTGCTCCTTAATGATCAATAATCCAGGACTTCAAATTGTTACAGGAGTTACCATCTTGGAAAGTGTCTGCAACACACACATGCTCAGTGGGCGCTGAACAGCTGTTGAGAAGCTAAACGTAGGGCCCTTCTCAAAATATCAAGCAGAAAATGAAGTTGGCCTGTAAATATAAGTTGATGCTACAAGGCTGATTATTAAATTCTGATGCTAGCTTCACTGGTTTCTGTGCTGCCATGTAGCATTATAATAAATAATTAGCCTTATATTGTGACATTTATATTCGATGTGTACTGTATATTGTGAGTTGGTTCATAAGCTCAGTAAGTGACAGCTGCACAGAGCATGCGTAGTCAATCAGCAAGAAAAGAAGATGGGGGGCTACTAGGGCACATTTGGAGGCATAGATATTTCCTGCTAAAGGGCTGTGGTTACGGTACCAGAAGCTCAGAACATAATGTACAACATTTCTAGCCTACTTCTTTGGTCAAGCTTTTGTTCTTCTTTAAGGTGGCCATACATAGGCACAGGCCCAGATTTGTGGAGAGGCCACCTAGGCCTGGGCCTAGGGCAGCAGGATTTTAGGGGGCGGCATGCTGCCCAACCACACCCACATTGGTTCAGAAATGTAAGTCTCCTGTGTGCCAATTCCCATTGCTCTGTCCAGTGATGAAAATTTGAGCAAATAAAAGGGAGGGGATGGGATGACAAATGAAAACGGGCCTAGGGGCGCCATCTATGTAAATCCGGCCCTGCATGGGCATATTTAAGCTGCCAATGCAGGCTCACCTGCAGAAAATCAGTCAGATGTCTATATCATGTATGACCTGCTTTAGCTGAGGAAACATTCATGCATTTGTTCTTGAAGGGTGCAGAAACAGTTAGTCCAAAAATTGTGCAGGTTACACGAATGCCTTATTAGTAAATTTCACATACAGAAAAGAAAGCTGCATTTTTAACTAGCTTTCTAAGAAGTAAACTATTGCGGACTGAATACTTTTGTCTAGATTCATGCTTCTCTAGTCTATGTTCTCTAATAATGCACAGAAATGGTGGCTAAGAAGTTGTTCTTCAAAAGGACACTTGTTAAGGTTTCTGTAACCTTGCATTACATTAGGTTCTATATCTGTAATTCCCATTAGACGGCATTAGCTGAAAGTATCCAACCTTACTATGCCTTGGGTTTATGGTATTAAAAAGAGAGACCAAATAGAAGGAATGAAACTAACTGGTGCACCCTAGAGGTTTAGATCAGGGCTCAAAAGAGCCATTAAAATAGGATGTTGTTCATTATCTATTCTTCGTTATATTTACAGTTAAAAATGAATACATTAACTAATGCACACGGCAGTTATCTGCTGTTACGGTGGAATGTCCTTATCACACAACAGAACACTAGAAGTACTCAGGGGAATAGATGGTCTTTTGTTGCAGGTCATTTTCAAGGTCAGAGTCAGACAAGGACTGCTGTGATTGAAGCACGCTTCCATGTAAGATCAATGTCTTTTCAATATTTTAGCTTCAAGTCCACACTAACCACAGTTTTGGACAAATAATATATATATAAGTTCATGTTAAGCTGAATATTAACAATACATTATTATATTATTCTTAACCCATGCAGTGCTAGATCATTCTTTCAATACACTCTTAATAAATGGAATGGCATCTTACGTTGCAGTGAAGTTATTATATCTATCAGACAACACTGTAGGTATTTGTAACTGTTAAGGTATAAATGTCTGGAAACAAGAAGCGTTCTGAAGTTCGATTCAGTTAACTCTATCTCATCTCTACAGATGAAAAGAAGATCTATAGCCAAAGTGGTTATTTAAATGTGGTTTTCATAGATTCAACCGTCAGTCAAGTCTACTTGTGTAGAACTGCTCAGTCTGACTGCTCAACCAAAGTTTCAGTATAGTCCTACTGTCCTAGTCAGATTGCAAAGCCAGATCTCAATACCATCATACCTCCCAAATGTCCTGTTTCTCGCAGAACAATCCTGATTTCGACAGCTCAGCCTTCTGACTTCAGAAAAACATACAAAGTTTCTAAAACTTAATTAAACAAGAGGCTTCTTGGCACTGAGCCCAGAATACTCAGTGCCTGCACTTAGCTACATTTGTAACAATTTGAAATAAGCAAAGATACAATTGTAACTATTTAAGATAAGCAGGTCTCTTTGGAGAACTGAGACTATTACAGTTCTAAAAAGGGAAATTCACCTGTATTGGAAAAACTATAATAACAACCAGCCAAATTTAGCAAAATGGACATGTTATTTCGGGGGGTCGCTACAAAATGGGCATGATCAAAAAATTTTCGCCCGCTACGCTCTCCAGAACTTTTTGTCCCTCTTTCTGGTTTTTTGAATGTCGGGAGGTATGCAATGCTTACCTCAACACAATTAATGTATGTAAGATCTGCAACATCCGATTCAACTGACCATAGACGACTAGTAGTGAGCAATCAATTAATTGCAATTATTCTGCAACTCAGAGAAGTAAATATTGTTAAAACGATCACATCAGGGTGGGTTAAACGTGGTTATTACTGGTGCAGTCTGGAAGAGTCAGTGCAGAACAAATGCCTACTGTGCATGCCTCATGCTCATTTTTCATTCTTATTTAAGACAATAGGAACAGTGTAGAGAGGTGTTCCCCGTAAGATGAACACCCCCCCCCCCAGGGGCATTAAACTGAACTTTTAAGATTTATAAAATAGTATATATTTTTTCTGAATGAAACAAAGACACCCACTTCTGAAACAGCTCATTACCAATATAGCTTTTAGACATTTTCCATGTTACTTTAGTCCTGGTAAGCATTTATGATAGACTTTCTCATCAACAAAAAAAAAAACAAATCAGCAAATGCAAATGTAGCCATTTGGTTGGTATTTCATCAGCCTGGCCAGAAAAAATATAATTAGGGATGCACCGAATCAACAATTTTGGAATCAGCCGAACCCCCGAATCCTACCCAAAAGATTCGGCCGAATACCGAACCAAATGCGAACCCTAATTTTCATATGCAAATTATGGATGGGAAGGGAAAAACATTTTTTACTTACTTCTTTTGTGCAAAAAGTCACATGATTTCCCTCCCTGGCCCTAATTTGCATATGCAAATTAGGTGGTGGATTCGGTTCGGCCAGGCAGAAGGATCCTGCTGAAAAAGGCCGAATCCTGGATTCGGTGCATCCCTAAATATAATACTTATAGTAAAAACTTATTTTTCCAGAAAAAAAATGCAAAAAAGTTAATGCCTAATAAGCCAATTTAAAAAACAAAGAAATAGGAAAACCACAAACATCTTAGCTAAACTGCTCACATTGCATACACTATTCACCATAGCATAAATGTGTCAAGCTTAGTCAATATTAAGACCATCCAAATAAAAAAACTTATAGACACATATTTGTAACACTCACCATGAGCAAAAGCTTCAAGATCTACTACAAACGCAAATGATAATTTTTTGTGACGGTTGAGATATATGACAAAAGCAATAGAGAAAATGCCCCACTGTTTCATTTGCTCTGGGAAATAGTAGTGTAAACTGAATTGATTACTTCAGCTCAAAAAAAGATCCTCATTGGGCATTTTATTCCAAAAAAAGGAAATATTAGCAGAACTACTGTAGCTTCAGAATAAAGTGCCTATTAGCCTTCCTTTTAGGCAGCAGAGTATACTGCAAAAAAAGAACAATTTGAGTAATCCTGGGTCTGATAATTTCCCCTCAATATCTTGTAAAGAGAATCACCAACTTATCTATTTTATTAAATCAAATACTGTATAATCTATCGCTTTTCACCAGCAAGAACCTAGTTTTCCAGATAAACAATCGGCTGTGCAGTAATATTATTGTTGTTGCTATTGTTGTCATCATATATAGTGAATAAAGTACCCCCTCTTGTAAAATAAAAGGATATTATAAGTTACCGAGGAGTTTCATAACCATATCGGCCGAGTGTTTTTATACAGGTCATGGAACTCCAAGGTAACTTCTAATATCCTCATATTTTGCAACTGGGGGTACTTTATTTATTATAATACACACGTTTCAGTGAGTCATGTGACAGAAATGACATCAGAACTCACCGTTTATAAGGATATAATTTCCAAGATATTCACGGCTTTTGTGTATTATATTTATATAGAGTTGACATATTAAAGTTTTACAACAGATTCTGAGGTCCTGTGCTGGGACATATTAACACCCCCTGCACCTGCCAATATGTAGTCCTGTGAATTTTTTTACATTCACTGGCTGCAATGGAAATGTTTAGGCACAAATTATATAAATGTTGATGGCACAACAGTGGATAACAGATCGTATGAAGGAACACAAGGAACACTGCAATTACTGCTATCACTTGATGATCTGTTACATGTAACTCTCAACACCTATAGAAGTACCTACACTTGCTAGTGTTGCCACCTGGCTGGTATTTTACCGGCCTGGCCGGTATTTTTGATGGCTGATCCCAATGTTATTGGGAGATAAATATATAGGAAGGCCGGTATTTTTTTCAAGAAAAGGTGGCAACCCTAACACTAGCGAACACATTCGCCTATGCTTCCCTGATTGTTATTGACACTATGGCTACTAGGTGAAGACAGAAAGTAAAACAAAATACAATGTAGACATGTTGAGAGAATTTGTAGGTATAGTGGGAGACAGAGAGTACAGAATGCTTGCTGCGCGTGGTATAAACTGAAGAGATGGTGGGAGCAACATAAAAAAATCGCTGCAATTGACTAAAGTTGGCCATACACATTAAAATCCACTCATTTGAGCGAGTACCAAAGAAGGCTATCTTTGCTATGTGCAGGGCCAAATTGGGCTGATCTGATTATATTTCCCTGGGCCAACAATCGTATCACAACAGAGGATTATGCAGGCCCGACAGGAGACCACTTCATCAACACGCTGATGTGGTCCTCTTCCATGGCATTTTCAAACATGCCTGAACAATTTTTGGTAGGTATCTGTAGATGGGATGGTTGGAGAAGGTGACATCAGAATGGGGTTGCTGGAAAGGAAAAAGCAACCCATCACTGATCTGCACTTACATTATTAAACTATCCAGAGGAAGCATGGGAGGGCAGCTCAGTGGCAGCAGGGATGCAAGAATGCACAAGCAATACAGTTGCTTATGAGAATAGTAGAAGAGCTGAAGAAAGGGATAACATAAGGGATAGTGAGGAAACACAAAGTACTAAAAATCTTTTTAATTAATGCGTTTGATGGAGACAATTGAGAAAGTATAGAAGCTGGTATGTCAGATAAACATTTGTGTATCTCTGCTCCCATGTTTTACAGATAAATGTACAGCGTGGGGACTACAGATGGCCTCAGAGCTTGGTTTAATGAGTAAGAGTCCTCTGCCACAAGCCAAAAAGCTGCCAGACAGACACCATTCAAGTATTATCTCACTACAGAGAACAGACACTAATGTTGCTTTAAGAGACAGTCATTTTTTAGCCCTTTTACATGGCTCAGCCATGCATTTCTTTCTTCCAACCTCCATTCCCACCATCTGCATACAGTTTCACAACAAACCATCACAGCTGTCCTTTTTTACTCTCAATACACACTCCCTCTTTTATATGTTCAAACAGTCTCAAATATCAAAAATATGCACTTCCTTTTATTCACTCTACAAACGTAAATATTCCATGCAAATCACTGGGCCTTTGTGCTTTTATACTGTAAGCTCTTTTGAGCAAGACCCTCTTTACTGCTTGTATTGGTTATTGCTCATATTTTTCCATGTATGTTTTATATATACACAAATATATTGTACAGGGCTGTGTTGTTATAATAAAAATTTAATCCTCCAGGGGACCTTTTTACCCATAAAGAGGATCACCGCACCAGAGGCCACCCCTTCAGACTAGAAGAAAATGACTTTCATTTGAAGCAGCGTAGGTGGTTCTTCACAGTGAGGACGGTGAGGTTGTGGAATGCACTGCCGGGTGATGTTGTGATGGCTCATTCTGTTGATGCTTTTAAGAGGGGTTTGGATGATTTTTTGGACAGACATAATATCAAAGGCTATTTTGATACTAAACTCTACAGTTAGTATAGCTATGGGCATATATGGTTTGTGTTTGAAAGAGTGGAGATGTGTGTGTGTATGTATGCTGGATTTTTAATTTGGAGGGGTTGAACTTGATGGACTCTTGTCTTTTTTCAACCCAATTTAACTATGTAACTATGTAACTATGTAACACAGAATACATTCTTCAAGACAGAACATGCTGTAAGTTTATCATAGCCTCCAATGGTCTGGAATACAAAAAGTTTCATTCAGTATACATTTGTACTTTCACTGCAGAATACACCCTGGTGGTCTAGTGGTGTGACGGGGCATGTGGGGTGCGCATCTTCTTTATTTATAGGCACATGTGCACTGGTGTAGTGACGTCAGTGCCAATGGAGCGAAATTTAAAGATATTTAAAGAGACCTTTTGGATTTTCTCATTGCCTGTTATTGGTTTATCTCATTTGAGTTCCTGGAGCCTTGTGCTGTTGTTTGATTCTGATTCCTGTTGTGACCCCTGCCTGTGTTTGACGATTCTGACTCTGCCTGGTAACCGACTCTTCTGTACCTGTATCCCCTCCGATTGATCTCCTGGATTGACCCTTGCCTGCACCGACCCGGCCTGATCTGACTACGCTTTTCTGTCTACGCCTTGTACTGTCACCTTCTTCCCAAAAGACTTTGTTTTACGTTTGTGCTATTCTGACACTTTCGAAGATAACACAATTTATATGATTTGCTAGTCTGACACTTTTGAAGATTACTATTAAATATAATCTAAGATAAAACTGATAGGCATGGATGATTATTTTTTTTAATTTCTATTTCAATGTGCCTTCGTAAGGTGGAACCCTAAGAAAACTGTGATATTATTTTGACATCAAATAATGAGTATTGCATATTTTTCCTAACATTTCAAAGGATATTTCATGCTAACTAGGAGATTAGAAGTGATGAGTAGTACTACTTTGCTACTTTCTAAACAGATTATCCATCATAATATTGCATGCCTGAGTTCTGCCTTTAATCATAACTGCCCAACTTTAAACCCTCATGTAGCTCCTTTTTGCTGCCAGTGACAAAAGCATCATGCGATTCCATATATTCTTCATGAAACACAGTTTGATCCGATACTTTCCAGTGTAAAACCTGGTATGAATGGTCACATGGACATGACAATGCATTAAGAAGAATGGAGATGATATTGTATAACTGATCAGATTTGGCCATTATTAGAAAATGTTTGGATACTTGCCACCACAATACATGGTATCTCTTAAGGGGTGCAAAGGCCATAATATAACAATACACAGCACAACTAGTCAGATCTGAATAACTGTGAAATCATGGATATGTATGAAGTCTAAGTACGTGTATTTTCAGTATGTTTTACCCATCATCTTTATATCATGCTACACCAACTATGCTCAGCACATCACACAGTGAGTTTACAACTGAGCTGTATGGTAACCTGTACAATCCTGAGCATCTTGCCTGGGGAAAACGACAACCCTTAAAACAGTTTGTACTCTTATAGGCATTTGAACGTGAAATGTGAAAAAAAAGCACAATACTAGCATTGCCGTGACGATATTTCCCCGGCAGGCTCCTAACAATAGCGATGTTGTTGTGCAGCAATCAACTACAAAGAGCTCTTTCTTAAAAGTTACTTGAAACTGGCTCTCTCAAACAGAAAAAAACTGCAATGCTGCTGCCTAAAACAAAATGAGAGCTTCATCCTATTTCAACATTAGCTGCGTTCAGGGAATGTCCAGTGGTCTGGTATTTGCAGACTTAACCTGCATGCTTTCTAGATTGTATATTTTTAAAATGTGATTTTTGTGGTCACAGGTCTACAGTTGATTTTTATTGTGAATTTTGGGGAGATTTCTATAGACATGTTAGTAAAGAAGTAACCACAATTTTACTGTAACATCTGTAGGATTATTTACATGTAAAAAAAAACATATTTAGAAGTATGCTTTAAATTCAATTTATCTTTTCCTAACATAGTGTAATGGATGTTTATATAGCTAATAAAAAGAACAATAACTGAAATGATACATATGCAAGAAATACACAATAATGAAAGCCATGGCTGTCTGTTTATCCAACTAATACAAATAAATAATTATACTGCAAGTTACCTGGGAAAGGACTTCCCTGCATGACTGTATTTATATTAACATTCTTTGTCATAAGGGATATGTCATGTCATGGTAAGTTGGTCACAATAAGAGAATTCTATTACATTGGTGAAAATGAAGCGGGACTTTAACAGTGAACAAGCGCATACCATAGACTTCAGCAATAAGCTCCATGAAGTAAGTGAGAATTTGAGAAGATTTCAGAATAGCCAATTGATTGTAATAGAGCGACCTGCAAACAACAGCTTTGTGTTCCACACAGAGACTTTATGGGGCACCCAAAAGATGAGAAAATAAAATCAGTAGTTTGTTCCTATGGGTGTAAATTGATTTTAACATTATAAAGTTCCTATAAGAACAATCGCACATGGGCAACTTTGGCTGTACAGTTCTTCAAGCTTAATGTGATACAGGTCGTTGCATTGGTCCTTGCAACAACAGATAGTTTGGATGGGTCAGTATAAAGTAATCAATGCCAATTCCAAAAGTCTATAAAAAAAAATTTCCGCAGTAAGGTGAATTGCCAATACAAATATCAAAACCTTTAACACTAGGCATGCAACAATAATGGGGGATATTCACCTTCATACAAATATTTTTAAATAATTTTTAAATAAAACATTTTTTAAATATGGATACATTGAAAAATGTTTAATTTTTCCATGCTATATACCAGAGAAGTATGTGGTATGTAGTCAGTACATACCAGCTGACACTTTGCACATAACCTGAGCAGAAGTACAGCTCTGGAGAAAGACTGTTCCTGGTTCTGGAAAAGTCATTTTAAATCCGACAAAACAACCAGAATAACTGTTAATTACCGTCTCTACAAAATAATTCAAACAATTCAGAATACAATTGAGGTGAACATTCCCTTTAAACAATTACTTATACTAAATTTGACTTGATTTCATTATAATTCTTACCAGCAATACATAACTATTATCGTTGTAAGAGTAAAAGTAGTGTAAACAGCTTGGACAAATGCTTGATTTTACTTTACTTGCAAAACAATGCAGAGAAATACATCCAACCACATCTAAAAGAATGATGACAGGATTTACAAGTAGAACTAATGTATTTGTGACCAATTCCTTTTAAAGAGTACTCATCTATTGTTATTTGAAACCAAATGAAAAAAAAAATTAAATCCTAGTGAACTCTCCATTAACTTAAAAAAAGACTAAACAAAAAAAAGTGGCTTGCCCCCTATTATTTAACACCTGCCTGGTATCTGTTCATATATAAAGGGTATAATGTACCCTTTAATCTATTTTTATAAGGTCCCAAACCTCTACATTATCCTAGGACAATAGCCCACTGGAGGCTTTAATGCCAGTAGCTCAGATGCTTCCATAAAATTGCATTAATAAACCTTTCTGTCGCCCTTTTTGTGATTGTTTTGGCATACAGATAAGCAGAAGCCCATTAAACAGGGGGGTTTTCTGTTAAGTGTACTATTGAGTGGTGCCTGAAACCTAAGGGTCAGGTGGTACTGGGCAGTGCTTTTTTCGTGGATTGTGTTCTCCAGGGATGGCCATACACAGAGAGATCAGCTCGTTTGGCGATGTCGCCAAATGAGCGGATCTCTCTCCGATATGCCCACCTTGAGGTGGGTGATATCGGGCTGATCCCATCGTGGGCCCTAGGGCCCAACGATCGGATCAGAATGATGCTGATACGGGCGGTCGGATTGCAGGACCGCATCAACAAACAGATGTGGCCGCGATCCGACGGGACTTTTAATCCTGCCCGATCGACAGCTGGCCGAATTTCGGCCAGCTATCGATCGGGGAAGCCCGTCGGCAGCTTTAATCGGCCCGTGTATGGCCACCTTTAGAGATGGGCATGTCAGTGTGGCTATATAATCAATGAGGGAATGGTGCATTAATTTAGGCTGGGCTTTGGTTGAGGGCAGCTTAAGGTTGAATGAGGGTCGATTTTTTTTTGTCAACCCATGCATCACTAGTAATCTTCCTCACAAGAATTTACAAAATAATGATAACCATTGATTTTTCTGTGATTAAAACAAGAAAAAGTTTAACTATTGACTGAATTCATGTTAAACAAGGAACAATTCCTGGTGCCTGTAGACCACTTCTGAGAGAGAAGTCAACCCTCACCGTTTGAGTGTCAGGAGATTTTTGTGGTACCCTAAGCACCCCAACAAAATTTTGTGTGTGTGGCTAAATGCTCACTGCCAGAACTGAACACTCACTGCACATGCAGCTCTGTATATATTGTTATATATCTTATATGGTGATGGTGATTATTGTCATTAGTTAGGAGAAGGAAAGCTACCAAAGCAGTTTATTGCCAATAGATTAGCCCCAATAGTGCAAGCTATAACACTATATTTATTCTAAAGAATGCCTTACCATACCTAAGCTGAGTAAACCACTCTAGACGCTATCTCTGTTACCTTGGTGTGACATGACTTCCTGCCTAAGTTTCTCACTGTTCACTCAGATTAAAGTAGGAGGGAGGGGGATAGGAGCAAACTGAGCATGCTCAAGTCCTATCCCTGGGGGTTTATGCTGAAAACAGGAAGTCTGATATAGAATCTCATGTGTACACAATAGAGGGAAACAAATACTGTGTTTCTTTTGAGGTCTCAGAGCAGCATTACTTTGAGGGTTTATCAATGTATTCATATAGACCTTTCTGATAAAGCTTACTTAATTTTAGCCTTTCCTTTTCCTTTAAAAAGATCTTTAGAGAGTTATTTTTGTAATTTATAAGTAACTTATTGTATCCTGTGTACTATAATATTTACTGTATTGTTGTAACACATTGTAATGCATTTAAGAAGTCACTTCATGACCTGTATAAAAGCATGAAATGTCTACAGTTTGATGTATAACAATGTTCATTACTTTTTTACAATTTAGATTGTATATTTAGAATTTTTTTATAAGCCAACTTTGTGTAATGTTTATATCAATAATTAATCGACTGTGACAAGCACCAAAGTCTGGATAATAATCACAGCCTTGTGCCACCAATGGGGGGATCCAGACTGATTATACTGAAAACACAAGTCCATTTTTCTGAGAAAAATCACCCTGACAATTTTTGAGCAAAAGGCAGCCAAAGCTTACACTATATTTAACCAATAATTCTTCTTCTTTATAGAGACCTTTTAAATAATAAATTCTGACATCAACACAAGACTGCACCAATATATACTGGCACTGCAAAAGTCCACAAAGCACACAGCTGAAAGGAAGATAGGCTGCTATAATTGTGCATAGTAAGTTTACACACTCACCTATTGTGATTTATAGTATTAAAAGGGTATTTATATATTTTAAACAACATGGCAAACACCTAAACTTTTTAGTAGCAGAGGAAACTGACATTTTAAAAAAATTTTTTAACATTTTAAAAATATCTATTTCTCAAAAGAATTCACAAAACTGACTTTCTTGCTACGTATTATTAATAATATTAATAACAACTGCAAGTTCAATACGGCATTACAATGTGTCATAATGATCCCCCAAGCCATATGAATAATTTCTATCAATCTGTGCCAACATGACCATCTGGGCAATCTGCACTTCATGGGCTTCAATATCATTATGTGATGAAACTGCAAGAGTGGTGCCAAAATAAAGGTAAAATTTGGCACACCATGGCCAATATGGTATTAGTTTGCTTTCAGCTGAAATTAGAAGAAAAGTATTATTTCACCCAAGGCCTTAAGAAAAGAAAATATTGGAATATAGTATATGTGTTATGTTATGGTGTGTGTTATGTGCTGCAGATTTATCAACATTTATGGAAGTGCAATCTGGATAACTCTACCTGTTGATTAACTTTTAATTTCCAGTCTTTAGTGTTTGGGTGGTTTAGTTCTTTAGATAGTGACTGTATTTTCATAAATGTATTTTTATTTCCTGATAAAATAAAAATACAAGATGCAGAGAGGTAATCACCAGGAAAGTCTATACTGAAAATGAAATGCCTGATCTTATTATAGTTTCATTACACGTATTTAACGGATTTCCTCGGCCCCGCAAATCTCCACAAATAAGTAAAGTTTAAAACTATCAGGTTGTTTAAACTGGTGAAATTAACTGTTGGCTGCAGAAATATGAACTTTCACACCTTATAGAAACTGGGCCATATATCCCATTTACACTGTAAGCTGTACAGTGCACGTACCTCTTTCCTACTATGGCACTATAATATACCTATTTATTTTATTTATTATAATGTTTCTCTCCCCGTGGCTACTTCTGCTCACTGCAAGATTTTACTGCTCTAAATATCCTTGTAGTGCTTTATAAGTAGATAATACATACATCTCAATAGCAGCACAAGAAAATTTGGAAAAACTATTTTCTGATTGTGTTTTATTGATATTATACATCATGTCCCACTTAAACATTAAATTCATACGTATGTTTTAGAAAATTGTCCAAATTGAATTCTATATATTAAATACGACAACCAAAGCCCATTTGTGAATGAGGCCTACAAGTCTTCCTTTCCGTTCTGGAATAAATATATATGTTAATACTACATTACACTGTTCTGTCAGCACCAAGTCTCTTTTACTGACATGTTTATTTCTTCAGAATAAAACTAGTGAAATAAAGACATTAAACATATTGTGTCTTTATGCTCCTATGTTAATTTCAGAAAAAATAAACAGAATTACTCAATTCTGAGAAGACGCTATCTTGACTACTCTTTACTCTCTCAATATTTCGACCGATTTATTTATTGGGATTAAAAATTGCTTTTGAATAAGCGCTCAGTCCCTCTATGAGCAAAGAAAGTATGGGATATCAGGTTTCACATAATCTTTTACTTGCAACAATATAAAGCAATCTAATACTAGTCTACTGTTAAATCCCAACGTCACTACAAATCTCAAATTACGAAATTTTTCAAAAATGCTTTCTTATTACGTTAATCCTCTAACCTGTCCACATTTTCAAAAATTGCACCACAGCTGTAAAACTCCATGGTTTTACGGTTGACTGGCTACTAATGATCAAAGGTTAAACTTTATCTACAAGGTCAACTGCTTTGTAGCAAAGGTTATGACCTTAACAACTTAAATTTGACCTTGCCACGTGCCTGTTTTAACTCCTCATTCTGATACAGATCATTCATTTATGGAAAAGCCATAAATTTTACTTTTCTGAAGTACTCCCACAAGCAAAAACAGTCCCCTACAATAAACTAAGGTTTCCAAGTGTCATTTGATACACATGTGTAGAAACTGAAAACGTTAAAACCCAATAAATTTAAAAGCATGAAAATTCTACATCTGTTGTTGTTTAAACAGATAGAGTTCTCCAATTAGTCAGTCTCAAGACTTTTGCTTGCACCTTTAAGTTCATCCAAGCATGAAAGTTTTCAGTGTTTTCTTGAGATAATATGTTTAGGTTACTAATTCTGAAATCCTGCTTCTCAAACTTCTCAAATATACACTACAAACTTGCATGAAGATATATATATATATATATATATATATATATATATATCTCAATAAGTGTGAACTGGCAGATCAAGAAACAAAGAAAGATATATATGAGAGATATTTATATATATGTGATATATACCGTAGATAAATACAGGAATAGACAAATAACATTGAAAAATGGCAGCTACACAACTCTACAATAAGTACAGAAGCTGGTGGCTTAAGTTCTAAAACCAAGAAAAAGACCATTATATACACCAAATAAATGAATAGTGTCAAAATAGTACAGTCAGTGAATATCAGTATACTGCAAGCATGCATTAGTTTACAAATCCATCTGTGTTCTTTTTCAAGACTCTTTAACTCTGTTTGTTACATGGCTCTTGATGCAACTTTTACATACTTTAATGCTTTAAGTACCTGCAAACACAGACTCTGTGGAGGCAAAATATAAAAATACTGTCATGCTGGTGCTGTTCATTGAACATTTTTAGGTTCCCTATTTTATCTATGCCACACTGTGGGTATACTGGCAACATGCAATGCAGCATGATCAAGGTCCCCTCAAAGGGTTAAATAAAGACAAAGCAATCACATAAAGTATAAACAGTTTCCCAAGATAAACCGCAACAAACGTCCCAGATAGGTCTTGCTAAACAGTTGTCTTGAGCACATCTGCTATGGCAGTTAGCATATAACAATAAATGTATAATAAAATATTTGCCAAGCACAATCAACTAATGTGGCATCACTACGTAAGATAAACCAATATTTTGGATGAAGAGGTGTAACAGCCAACCAAACTCCTTTTACATACACAAGTGTCTCCTGCAATTTCTATGGTACTCTTGGACTTTTCAGATATGGCTATAAAGACATATTGGTCATATGTATCATGACAAAATTTTAAAAAAAATTGACTTATGTAAGCAGTTTATCTGAACAAAGCACCCAAACCTAATGTAAATTCTATAGGTTTATTGGTTTACAACTAGCCTGGAGTTTAAACTGATAAACAGTTTGTTAACTAGGTGGCCTTTAACATTGCTTGTATGCCCTGACAGAGAAGAAGGATGTTGATGCTCTAGCAATTTATTAAAGTACATGCAGATATTAAATGGCAGCTGCTTCCTTTATATTGATTGCAGTTTTTCATTTATTAAACATCTAAATAATAAATCTTACAAGGAGTGCATCAGGCTCCACTTACTGATGTCCTTGTTTCCAGGACTTTTATGCGTATGTAAGTATATGTGTATCTACAGATAGATACACTCACATTTACAAATATAGAGAGAAGATAAACACATATAAATGTATGATAGAATAATTGCTTTTTGAGCACATTAACAGCTATCTCCATGTAATCTTACCACTGCCAATGTCAGAAAATTACACCAATTTCTACTATGCCTTAAATCAAATCACTGTAGGTGTCACACATGGATATGTCGATATTGCATAATTCACTGATATCAAGCATTTTTTTTTATACCTGTAGAAGTAATACTGTGTGAGACAGTTACACAATGTATTATGTACAGAAATGGAAATCCAGTTTAATATCATTGGCCATGCACTTCTGAACCAGAGGAAGAAATAAAAAAATAACTAATGATAATGGAACTGAGTTTAATTAAAAAAAAAGACACTTACCTGCTGAGTGTACAAAGTATGCCAAGTATAAATCGAGTTCCTTGACTGAAACTCCTATGTGGTGGGGCTGTACGCACAAACCAGGATTAGAGCACTGTGGAGACTTTACAAGTCGTTCACCATCAGTACTTTCGAGTGGAATACCTTTAAATAAAATCACCATTACAAGGTCTAGCCTCCAGACCTTGTCTGCTTGACGAAGACAGTCAATTCTTCGCATTTTGCCCTTTTGATCGGGGTTAGACAGAACACAACATGCAGGTTTTTTCCCAGTAACTGTGAGCACAAAATCCTCTCTGTACTCTGGCCTAATATCTTTCCTCAACTTTGCCAGGAGTCTGGATGCCCATTTCTGTTTGACCTCGGGTTTTTCGCTTAACAATTCGTCTTTCACTGCTCTTTCCTCCTCTTTTGACATGCGCTTTTCATGTTTTTTGAAGTATTTTCTTTTTCGGGCTTGCAGGTTGAACCACGTGTAAGCAAATGCACGTACGTGAGGAAGAAGTGCTTCAATAAAGGGATGGAACTCATCCTAATGGATCAAAGAAAGGTAAAATGATTTAAGTGACAAAGCACACATGATAATGCACATTGAAGTAAAAGAACATAGTTAAAGGCACATAGTGTTTTTATTATTATTATGAAACCAATGTATTTAGATGAAGGTGATGTGAGGACATAGTGTTCATTTATAAAGTTAATAAAAGTGGTGTCTTATTTTGCATTTGCCCTGTCCTCTTGTTAGTTGGACACAAAGGCCTTTTTTCCGCAAATGCACAACAATCAATATTTCAGAGTGGAAATCAGAGGCACAGTAAATGCAATGTAAGATGAGTTTACACCCACAAATCGATAGAGCAGTAAAACTTTCATGGTTGCTGTAAAAACTACAGCTAACCTTTATTATGAGGAATCCTGGGAACCATTATCTATAACTTTCCTATACCTTTCTATTCCTCACATAGAAATTATTTCTTACCTATACGTGGCACACAATTAAAAATCTAAATTTAATTAACACTTGGGCAGAGCCTTTTCTAAGTTTAGTCCCATCATGTTTACAGCAGCAAAGACAACATATATCAAAGAAAAATAGGCAGTATGAGAACTGAAAGGAATAAAATGGGAGGGGGGGGTGAATAGCATATACAAGCTATTCAGTACAGCAAAGTAGTAGCTACAATACAATCTCACAACTTTACGACATAAACTACTTTATTTCTCTACTCATAAACAGAAGTGTGTTTTAAGACTGTACATACAAAAACTATAATGTATTTTAAGGTGGTATAGGCAAAGCACTCCATACAGCAGCATGACGAATGTTTTCAAGTTTCAACGCAAACACCTTGCAGAGGATAGAATCTCCATACTCAACAGCACTGGTAGTAAAAGTGCAGAAAATACTAGGAAAATGTTCTGGCTAATACTTTGAGTTATGTGTTTTATGTTATTTAAGCATTTTGCATGTTTCTGTCTGATAGCAGTAAGAATAACTGCTTTTTGGTATGCAGTTTCCTTTTAAGTGCTTAAAAAACTTTTGCAAGATTGCAGACTTGGTTGGGTTAAAGAGAAAACTGGGGTAGGCTTACAAAAGCTAGAATGGGTAGAGAAAAAGATTGAAAAAAAATTACACACACACACACATGAATTCAAGTAAGGCCTAGAAGGCATGTTCCTGAGAAAAACTTTGGCACAGATTTACTTCGAAAAGTCAGACCAATGTTAAAATTTAACCATTCTGCAATCATAGAGCGGATTAGTTAACATTCTTATATGAAATATAATTACTGTATTTGTACACGGTATACAAAACAACTGCTATTCCATATACTTGATTTGCAGATTCTTCTAAAGCTAGATTGATTATTTCAACTTCTCATTAAAAATAAGGTTAGGGGAATAATTGTAAACATTTTGTGTACTCAGATGAACCTTTTACAAAACAGTAGCATATTTTAGTCAGCTTAAAGTGTTACACAGTATTTCAAGGCCTGTGTTTTTTTTTTTGCCATATCTTTGAGAAAAGAAAAACAGAATAATAATTTGGTGCCATTTTCAGATTTTAAAAAGGCATTTCATTGTTTCATTAGAGATTTACAGTTTGTTGTTTGTTTGTGTATAGTATATGTCACTTTCTATTTTGAGAGGCAGTTGGAGTGCAAGAGAAACATGTTTAATATTTATATCTACAAGTGAAATAAAAAACTATAAGTTCTAACCTATTCATTAATTATTCAGTACCAGAGACTAGACAACCATGCTCAGTTTCAGACAGCCTTAATAAATACCTGCTTTATCAAACAATTTATGAACATCTAATGAGACTGTAAAAATCATAATGATGTGTCTTCCATTAGTACTTCAGAATTACTTTTTTTTCTACCAAATGTTTTGCACTAAAGAACAAATATATAAACATTTTGAAAAAAAAAGCACTCTTATAAAACAGTTATTTTTACAAATCCAGAATCTGCCCAGTTTTTGGACAAATTGTCTATTTTAGTTCATTATACTTATAAACTAACATCAGTCCTATAATGTATTGATGTTATTTTATTTTAAAATCTGCATTCCTAGAAAGAACAAAATGTGAACGGTCAGGTTTTATGTGATCAACTTCATATTTCCTGAGAATGACTAAAGTCTTCTATACAAGTTAAAAGTTGCTTCAGGACTTAATATGGTAGCATGCTGCACTCTACACTCCTTTGTACAGTAAATCTCGGTTTAACCACTCCAGAGAGAGTGAGCAGACCCTGCCGCTACTGCAGCCATGAAAGCTGCAATCCAAGCAATTGTAAATAAAGGAAAATTAATATTTGTAACGATAGTGGGTTTAATCATGTTGCATTTTTCAAAAAAGTTCCCATAAAATATATTGGGGTTTTAGCTGCAGCTCCCTTTTCCCTTTATATTTACTGAAAGTCCTGCATCCAAACATTACAAGCGGAACATTCATAGAGTTAAGTAATTATATTTATTATAACTTTTTTTGTATGCGTCCTTATATAAAACAAAAGGAGGCCAGTTTCCAGATTTGATCAGGTTGTATTTTAGTTAAAGGTTCACCAAAAGGAATACTACACGGCTACATTTGTACAAGATTATTTTACATAAATACTTTTTTGGCATAAATTCTGGCTCAGTGCAATAAGAGAAAGGCTCGCATAATAAATGACTTGCGGTGTGAAAAAAAAAAAACGATGTGGTCTATTTATCATGCAAATCTGGGGAAATAAAAATGCACAATTTAAGCCATTGCTAAAAGGCCAAATATTCTCCTCACCAACCTCTCATAATGAGTTAAAGTTAGGATATTAGGATTTAAACTACACAAGCGATTCTGGAATATTTTCAGGCCTACACTAGTGTCCCATTCCCAAAGCTTATTATTAGCTTAATACACAATCACTTTAAAAATTCCAAAACGCAGTAAAGGGAAATATTTAGTAATGTTTTTAATAGTTTCCCCCTCACACACACAAAAAAGCCCACAAAGTTAGCGGGTGACATGGAAGAAGTACACTTTACTTTTCTACATGACACTGGTATCTTACTATAGAATATTTTATGATATGAGTTGAGTAGAGAAATACTAAAATGTGCTGTCATTTCATTTTTAATTATATGTTAGCAGAATAAAGTAATTTGTCCCACACCCCTAACCTAAAGGCTTAAACTGCTGGAGTTCAGTTCTGCTGTTCTCTCCGTGTTCATTTTTGCAAGACTTTTAAATATCAAAAGAATAAGAAGCAATATGAACAGGATAATCTCTCAAGATATTAAGCTATATAATAAAGCATAGAAGGATAACTAGCTCCAAATAAAACATTCAAGACTCCACGGGTAAAGCCGTCATAGGCATGAGACGAACAAACTCCCCCACAAGCCCTATGTCCCTGGTTATAACCCCACAGAGCATATCTAAAGAAGAAAGAATACTACCGCAGATCTTGAGCCACACAGGGAAATATCTGCTGCTTGGTAAAAAAAGTTGCACGAAGAAGTCATCCCCCTATGTGTGAGGCAGCGACCAGAGGGGGAGAGAGACGGCTATGCACTGCCCAGAGAACAGAGAGACAGCAGCACAGCCAGGACCAGCCCCCCACCATACTCACACACACTCAAATACTGACACACACTGACACACAGACTGACACAGGGATCAAAACTCACTTGGGGACAACCAGCACACAATATATGGCCCCTCAAAACTAACACATAAAGTAGAGCATCGAGGACATATTGTTTTGGAACTCACAATTACAGCATATACACAATGCACTGGTACTTACAACCTCCATATACACACATTCTTCTGCAACAACTCACTAGTACCACAAACAATGTGACAGTTTATAACTGTCACCTGCTGTGCTAAAACTCACAACTGCCACATTTGTTCTACAATGTTGCAAGTCATAAATGTCACACAATTCTAAAACGCATAAGAGCTATAAATTTTATATATAGCGCTTCTATAAGTCACCAAGCACATACAAACACACACTGTACTGCTGACAAGCGGCATGTGTGTACAGTCTGCAGCAATCAATAACTTTATTGTAAGACCCTCAAACCATTCCAGTAACAAATACTATACATAAAACTCTATAAGTTGTACCCATTTAGCACACTGGCCCCTTATGTGGCAAGCACTCAAAAGTCACACAGTGTCATTGAACTGGAAGCCTAATGCCACTTATCTGTCACTCCTATGACAAGGTGTGTGTGTGTATGTGTGTGTGGGGGTGTGAGTGAGTGTGTGTGGGTGCATGGTATGCCTGCCTCCAAGGAACTGTACAAGCAGCATCCACGTGTATATGTGTGTAGTGAATGAAAGCTATAGGTACAGCATGACTAGAATTCCATTACACTGTACGGCAAAAAGAAACTTCAGGGTAAAACATTAGCAACCAATGTCAGTGTTTATAACAATGTTTCACTTAAAGAGCAGCCTCTTCCCTTCTAGTGTTGCTTTCCCTCCCCAGACGTAGCACCCCCGTATCCGCCCAGGGCCCTGCCAAACACGGCAAGCCCCCACACACACGTGCCGACACCCGCAGGGGGGCCGCACAGCACCCATAGGAGACGCAATGCTGCAGAAAAGTACTGTTAATAAGGCGCTATAAACAATGTGTCTAGTCCATGAACAGTAGCCATAGAAGTCCTGTCTGCGTCCACCTTGCTGTAATGTGACCACAACTACCAGCATCCCCCAACAGCCAGAGGATCTGCCGAGGCGCTCAGTGCAGCACCCGAGTAACAGTTAGAGGGGCGCAGGTTGGAAATCCGTGCGCGAGGAGAAATCCAAGCAACAGCAAAGTAACTTTTGTCCCAGCTCCGCACCCCCCTGCCCCACAAAGACAGCTGCTTACCTGGGTCAGACAGAGCGGAGAGTACATGCCTGCTGGAGGTGCCCAGAGAATCGGAGGGGTTATGTTGCTGGTACAGAAGTGTGTATGGGGGGGGAAGGAAGGGAAAGAAAGAGAGAGAGAGGGAAAAAAACCAAGCCTGCTTCTTGCTTTCACATTTCCAACTCTGCGAAGTACAGCCAGCTGAGCCGCTCCATGAGCTGAACTTTAACCCCGCCTAGAGTTCCCCCATACATGTGCAGTACTGTATGAAGGCTTTAAAGGCGCAGCGCCCCTGGCTGTCCCGGGAAAAGCTCTGTATATGCGCGCCGGAGCGTTGGCCGGTTTAGCTCCCGCAGCCCTCTGTCTCCCTGCCCCCCACTCCTAATATTCCCCCTTGCTCTGTCTCTTCCTGTGCTGCACTGGCTCTGCCTTGGTACTACACAGTTATAGGCTGGGAGCTTGCTGCAAGCAGGAATAACTTTCCGGATCCTGCAGCTCTCTCACACACCCAACCCCCACCCCTTGCCCCCCCCCCTCTCCGATAGCAAAGTCTAATCCTGTGAAAGGGCTGATCGATAGATGAAATAGCCCATATAATATATAAGTAAGCAAGGTCTTTAACTAGCTCTGTCCCGCCTTGACGGTGGCTGGCAGACTTGCAGGAGGGGGGTAGGGGTTAAATGCGAAACTATGCAAGTTCTTTCCGGCACTTGCACCACCATTCCCCTCCCAAACCCAGTCCCTCGGCTTCTTCCCAAATGCTATTTTCACCTTGCATAGTACGATGGAGGTACTTATTTGCTAATGTTTGCTAGTATCAAATTTTCTGGGTCACTGTACATGGCGTTTGGGAAAGAGCTGCCACTCAGCACAGAAGTGGCCCTCCTGCTAACGGCCGGGGTGCTGCTTATATCGGTGAACTTTAAGGACAGGGGGGGTATGTGGGAATACGCTTTTACTGTGCAGTAATTGTTTTAATTCACATGTCCACACCAGATTTTTCTCTCATAACATTTTATAAATAATGTATGCAAGGCTGCCCTGCTACAAGAATAACCGCAGCATAGGGCCTGCAAATGTTTCATTAAACTAATCTCCTCAACTACAATAATCCTGCCAAAAATAAATATGAATGTTTATATAGCCATAACTCACTCTGGCTATCTATATATATCGTCTATCTACCTATCTGTCATCTATATATCCTTATAAATCCATCCACTTTGTGGCCCATATATCCTGCAGAACTGCAGGGCTCAGCAGCTGTCTTTAAAAGGCAAATTAACAAGGTACATGCTATTTCGTTTTTGTTAACATGCTACACTACAGCTTAATATGTAGTTGCTGCCTGAACATAATTGACTAAATTACTGATCACTGCACTTTTACTCTAAAGTCTCTGTTTCTCAATGGATATGGGGGGTTTGAAGTTGTGCTGGATGCATTGCAAGCTGCATCTACTTTCTGATTTACTGCTTGCTCCATCTATGTTTACTAGAATATCATAGGCCCAATAAAAAAAAAAAAAAAAATATATATATATATATATATACCAAGCAGTGTGGATTTGTGTATATGTGTGTGTGTGTGTGTGTTTGTATGTGTGTGTGTGTTTACATATAACATATTTATGCTAGAAAGACTTGCATAAAATTATTAGTATAAAATTAGTAGGTAGATAAATAGGGGCCTAGTTAAATCAGTTCTATGTGCCTATTTGGATAACTCATACAATTGTAACCATGTATTCTTTAACTTTTAAATCATAAAAGGAGGACAAGACCGGCTGCTACATTTGCACCATTCTGTTAATGAAACAGTTAAATAATATTGCATTTACAAATTACAGTTTTCTCAGTGTAGCATAGGGCTGAACATTTTATGATATTCTGGGGTGAATCATGTGGGTTTGTGAATCCCATAAAATATCAATAGACACTTTTTTTTTTTTTTAAATAAAAGATGCAGTTGCTTCAGTGTTTTTAAACATTTAATATGGAAGCTCAAGCCACAACATTTGGGCATTTTTAGGTACAGTATGTGGTTGATTTAGAATCCCAGCCCACTTAAAATTGTTTGAATATGTATTAGTTTCTTCTGTGTTTTGTGCTTATTAAACTACATCTGTTTAACTATTAGAATTTTTCAGGAAATCCAAGCTAGGTGCTGGAAGGCCACAAAATTATTTCTACTTTTGGCTAACACATTCATCCTTTTAAGTTTCCTAGATACTAGCCTGCTTACATTCTGATGCTTATCCAAACCACAGAAAGAAAAAAAAATTATCACACAAATTGCTGCCTAGCCCTACAGTAGAAATGAAAGTTTAGATACATAAGTGGCTAACAATTAACCCATTTGGTTTATGGAAGCCAGCAATGCATAATTCAAAACTGCAGAGCCATACTGTTAAATATTGGGGGGGGGGGGGGGGGGGGGGGGCTGTAGTAGGAAGAATATGTGTGTCTGTATTTACATGTGCAAAATAGCTAATCAAAATCATTTGTGCACAGTATTTTCATTGTATGTATTAAATGTTCTACATATAGACGTCTGTGAGCATGAAGCTATAAAAATCACTTGGATGTCTCCATGCACCCACAAGGCCTCTGGATCAACAGCGTTGATGTATAGAAAAAATGGCAAGCAATTCATTTAGGGTATCATGTGTATGTAACACTTTATTAGAAGTACAAGAGGTTAATGGGGTTGTTGGACAGCATTATCAATTGGCATCTTATTGTATTATTATCATTGTTGGGTCCTACATAGCATAGGATATAATATATATATATATATATATATATATATATATATATTGTACTTCCTGATGTAAAATATAAGGATTGCATGGGGTCATGAAGCTGAAGGCAGAGTGATTTTATACTGGTCTCTGACCTCTACTGTGATGTCTATTATTATTTTAAAATTCAGGGCCCATTAAAATTATCTTAATATGCAAGTCTTGACCCACTAAGCACCTTTTAGAAGGAGTTTCTTAACATTGTTTTGTTTTAAAGGCTAAATTTTACAATGCATGTACTCCACTGTTTGTTCTGTATGTGTGTATATATAGATTATAGCTAGATAGATGATACTATATTTTCTATTACTGCAGTAAACGCTGGCACAGCACACAAAACAGCAAATAAAATAATGTTACTACTTTTCTAGAGTTAAAAGGGCTCACTAGAGTAATACAGTTAAAGAGAAAAAAAGTTTCACTTTTCACAACAGTTAACTTAGTGATTTGCAGTTGCTTGTAACATTCTGGGAAGGAAGCTTTGGCGCCCTTTGTGCGGCTTGGATGTGGGAGGACAGTGTGCGCCCTCTAGGCTAAGAATTTCACGTCCAAGTTCAACTTACAAGGCTGGATGGGCTCGCAGCCGCTCACTAGTTTTTTTTTTTTTTTTTTTATAAGAGGAAGCATATACCAGTTGAAAACACCGGATAGGAGGGGGAAATCGCTGGAGCTACAGCGATACAACGGAAGGGATTAATAGGCAGATACATGAATCCCCCCCACTGTAAAAGCAAACAGTGTCCGGTTCCATACATAGCTCTGTGACTGTTGGATGCAGCGCAGCGTATTGTTTTTGCTCGTTAGGTTGCTGGGCGAAGTAAAGAGAAGCTTTTGGGTGCAGGAACTAATGCAAGTGCAAAAAAAGAGCTAATCAATCCGTCGCTGCACAAAGAATGGCGTTTATTGAGCTGTTAAAGTGGAAATATGAAGTTGGATCAGCGAGGAGCCCTGCTTAGGCTTTGCCTTGAATGCCCGCTGGAAATGTCTGTTCTGGAGGCTCCTATCCGGGCTGCGCTATACATACTCCTCCTGGCAGTATGCCCGGCACTGCATTTACACTCTTTTATATGCAGAAACTTTACTGTGCCGGCGTTGCTCAAACCTTCGCGTATAAATTATGCAAGTAGCTCTGAACCTAACTTGGCATCACCGTCCGAGCATATATTATTAGCCTGCATGAACTTTGCAAGTTTTAGGGAGGAAAAAAAACACTACTTAGTGCGCTCTGTGTTGTGTTTTGCACACTCTGCTACACTGACAGCTGTGCGCAAAAAGCATCACTGACGCAACCAGTGAGTGGTGAGAGGGCAATCAGGTCTAGACTGGGATTCAATATAGGCCCTGGCAGGACTGGACTGGGATTCAAAATAGGCCCTGCCGTTCCTACTACACAGAGGCCCAAACAGCCCCCACCAGCCCACTTAATAGTCACTTTCTATGGCAACTTTAGGGTTGCCACCTGGCCGGTATTTTTGATGGTTGATCCCAATGTTATTAATAGGAAAAAAAGATAAATATATAGGAAGGTCTGTATTTTTTTCAAGAAAAGGTGGCAACCCTATCAAGTACACAGAAGCCTGATCAGCCATGCCCCACAGGTCCAATAAATATCTACTGTCTATATGGCAATTTACAGCATCCAGGCCCGGATTTGTGGAGAGGCCGCCTAGCCATGGGCCTACGACGGCAAGATTTTAGGGGGCGGCATGCTGCCCAACCAAACCCACATTGGATCAGAAATGTAAATTTCCTGTGTGCCAATTCCCATTGCTCCTTCCTCCTTCCTTGTAGTGCCAGAGTTATGCCAGTTGGGCCCTTCCACGACTTGTATCTCACTCGGGTTAATAAGCCTTCATGGTTTTTGCACTACATTTTGCATTGGTTATTCAGTAGATATATGAATAGTAGGGCCATAGTTGCATTCAAACAGTCACTTAGTTTATTTACACAGATAGATGGACCAGAGCAGTCAAACCTGTCCCAGACTGGAAAATGTCAGAGGGGCTGCTGTTAAATGACATAGACCCATGCTTTATATTGGGTCAGTGTGGCCTTTGTGTACTGAAAGGGGTTGTTCACCTTTGAGATAACATTTAGTATTATGTAGAGAGTGATATTCTGAGACATTTGCAGTTGGTTTTCATTTTCTGTTTGTGACTTTTGAGTTATTTAACTTTTTATTCAGCAGCTCTCCAGTTTGCAGTGTCAGAAATCTGGTTGCTATGGTCCAAGTTACCCTAGCAACCATGCAGTGATATCAATAAGAGACTGTAATATGAATAGGAGTGTGCCTGAAAAGATAATAATATGAGTAATTTGCTTATTAGAAGGAGTCATTTGATAGCTGCAAAGAGGCAGAAGAAAAAGTCAAATTATTATAAAACTATAAAAAATAAATAATGAAAACCAATTGAAATGTTGCTTAGAATTGGCCATTCTATAACATACTATAACATACCAAAAGGTGAACCACCCCTTTAAAATGCCAGGGCCAATTTTGAATCTCAGTCCAGAAATGGATCCAACTCTCTCAAACCACTATATGGTGTACATTTCACCAACTGACATACATGCCAGACAAATCAAATAATCCATCATTGTGCAGGTTGGATTCAATTGTGACTACCCCTGTAGTATATTAAGTATAATCTAAGCCCCACTATACCTTCACCTACTACAGGTTCAATGCAGTTGTTACATCGTCTGCTACTGTGGGACAACTAGGGGGTTCAGCTTTACAATATGTAATGTTCATTTAAGAAGTAGCCTACTGTTTTACACAAGACACATAGGAATAAATCCAGGGGTGCCTATTGCATGTGTGTGCAATTCTCTGCCTTAGGTACTCTGTTCATCTTAGTTTCTGCTATATGTGTGGGTATATTGATTTAAAGAATATTTTACAAGGAAGACAGAGCACAATAGAACACCATGTTCAGATCAGGGGCAGGGGTGAAAATGGAAAATGTTCTAATAGCTCACTGTAATGCTGAGTCGTTAAAAATAATGAGTGCAGGAGCAGAAGACTGAATGTCATACACACTGCAAGCAATGTTTACTTTAATCCAAAACAGAAAGCCGCCTATGCTACCAATTACAATGTCATTTCAGCTTCACGTTTCACCACTCACACACCAAACTTTGCACAAGTCTGCAGCCCCATGCAGAGTATACAGCCACAGACTCCTTCCCACTCCAGGGGACCTTGAATTACACTCGGGACCTGCCCCGAAATACAATCCTAACAACGGATTGGATGGAGGTATCATCAATCTCTAAAGGCTGCCAAATCGATTGGCTAATAGAAATGCCGCTCATGCAGTCTAGACACTTCCGTCCTGTGAGGAGAGCAAGAAGCTGCTGGCTCACATTAAACTGACGATGATGCAGTTCCAGTGCTGAACTGAGACTGCTTATTATTTTGTCTCTCTCCCACCCCTCCCCACTGCTTCTCTCACAGCCAGATCTGCACCGCTCAGCACTTTCCCCCAGATGCTGCAAGGAAAGGAAACCCACCCATATCTTGGTGCAGAAAAGCTGAACTCACAGCAGCTAGTATTGTTAAACAAAGAACTCACATCCAAATCTTACAAAGGTTTCTACATACCTGAATGCTTATATTCAGTCATCTTTCCCACTTCATAAAATGCAATGTTGCCTGTATGTTTAAAGAAGGCCATCTCTGGTCATATACTCAGCCAAGTGTTGGCACATTCAAGGGCTCATTGACTCAGGGACTGTAAGCCTCTCTGGCGCCCCTCATTGGAAATAAGTTTTCTCATTTCTAGTATTCCTTTGCTAAAATGTAACCAATAAATGCAAAAGTTCTGCACGCTACTTTTCCCTACATCTACTGCCTGCCCTGCAGCACGTGTTCTCTACCCAACACCTATTTTTGCATAATAAAATGAGTATCTCTGTTTATAGTGTCTGAGCTACAGTCTCAGTCTCCTCACGAGGAAACTTTGGGCGACTTCGGAAAATGAAGCGCTGCGTGTGCTTTATCGCTGGCAACACAGGAAGGCAGTTCGGGGAGATTTTCGCCCCCAAAAGAAGAGGCTAGAGTCCTGCACGGGTCCATTGTTCGGGACCCGTACCAGCAACCTGCAATGCGCAACCCGGACCCGTGACTCACATTCTTACCCACTGGGACCCACGACCCGACCCACAAACACCTAATCCGCAACCAGACCCGCAACCTGCTGACCATCAAGAATCAGGAAGTGCTGTCATTGTAAACCGGTAGTGACATCATCGGAAAAAAAGGAGTAAAACAGGAAATGGTGTCATTGTAAGCTGGAAGTGACATCATCAGAAGTAGACATGCTCAGAAAAAAGGAGTAAAAATCACTATGGAGAAGATCCGTAGCCTGTCTCTCAACCCACAAACCCAAGGAACCACTGACCCGCTTTTATACCCGCACCTGGAACTTGTACATGCAACCGGCAGAGTACTGCAGGATTTTGCTGGTAACCTGCAGGTACCTGACCCGCTGCAGGACTCTAGAAGAGGCGATTAGTCGCCAGGCGACTAAATCTCCCTGAATCTGCCTGTGTCACAAGACTAAAACAATGTAGCAGAAGGCAGCTGAATAGCAAAACTGACCTCTGTTATAATGTTGCTTGAGTGAACTGGAAGGCATAAACAGTTTTCAGCTGCAATTACATTTCCAAATGTAACCATGACATCTTGTACTTGACAAATATTGGCCAATTTCTTAGAATAACATCTCTTTCATGATAAAAAAAAACTGTTTTTGGGTTCAGTATTTTTTTTATAAACCCGAGCTCCAGCAGTAGCACCTATACCATTTTGCCTTTGGAAAGTGGGTGCTGTGACTTAGGAGGTACGTTATAAAATGTACACTTTGTTCTAGCAGACCCTTCTGAAAGCACAGATGCAGCATACAGAGGGAAAAGGCCAATTGTGGTGGGGTGGGGGAATCCACATTGGCTTGTTAAATCACTGTGCCATGAACACTTAATTAATGAGCCAGTGAAAAGTGCATTACAGGCAAGGTGGCAAATATCTGAAAATCTCCTCTTTGGGAGGACTGCTGTCACTGCCATGCCTTCCACCATCTGCCAGCTCTGGCTCCTAAGAAGTTCTGCAGCAGCTGTCTTAGTAACTGATAAAGGAAAGGCCAGGTTTCATAAAGCAATACAATACAAAACAGTTATAGACAAATATTTCTATGTATAATTGCAGTCAAGTTCCTATGCCTTTAGCTGGAGACCCGCCACAGCCAATACATATTGCACTACACCCCCAAGTTAACAAGCACCAAGCTCAACAAATCATTGAATAAAAAAAGTTATATGTATATGTATACACACAAGCACGTACCATTGTCATGGGAAAGGTACACTACGTGAGAAACTTTACATAGTTCTGTCGGGTTGATGCTTGTTCTGAGCCCCTCAACAGAAAAAAACAATGTAAAAAAGTTGGAAGCGCCCGGCACCCGGAAGAAAGAGGCAAAAGCCCCCCTGAAGCTTCTTTGCCTTATTATTATGGGCTATGCACGTATTAATTCCATACTGTAAGGCCTCTGTGGCATTCTGCACTCAGCTTTATTAGTGGCAGAGTGATCCTGCCTCTGTTGGCTGCTTCTCAGCTGCGCCTCTGCCCGGGTTCTCGCAGACTTTGCAGAAGTTACAGTGTATCCATAGGCAGCTCCCGTGTTTATTTCCGCATTGGCTCGCTATTTGCAGTTACCACGCAGCGCGGCTTGGCCAATCGGATGGCAAGACTTCGGTCGGGACAGCGTCGCACAGCCCTGTGCTAGGCCATAACTGAGGTGGGACGGGGGAGGGAGAGCCGGAATCAATCAGTGTAGAAGCGCCGCAGAAAGCCGTGTCGCTGGGCAGTGCGGGGACTAGGCGCTAAACCCTGCGCTCGACAGTGCTCGTATTTAATATCGTGTTTTCCAGACCGAACTACACAATGGACGATGCTACCGAGATGAATAAACCCTAGCAAGGCACGTGTTATTGCAGCGGACGAGCAAATGAATCGGCCTGCAGAAGTAGGACAGGCAGCGCCAAGTGACAAAGGTCACATCGTGTGCAAATCGCAGGGACATTCGAACGAGAGCACAGCTGCGTGTGGGTGTGCGCCGCCTGACAGCTGAAACATCTGCTTGTCAAACAAACTCACTTATTGTCCCATAAGAATACTGACATGCATGGGTTAAATCCAAAGCAGCACGTGGTGCCTAGAACCAACTAGATTAAAGCCCACAGGTGTAGCCATAGCGCTAGAGCAGGACGTGCGATTTTTTTCGTGCGACCAGAACAGATGCAGTTTTGGCTGCGCACACTCTGGACAAGCGCATTGTTCTTGGTGTGGTGCCTCAAGTCTATGGGCACAAATAGTCCATTCCACTTCATGTATCTTTTATGGGGCTGAAGGCAACCGTGCCTTGCACCTTGTCATTTCTTATTACATTGTTACACGTGCTGTATAATCTTCACATCGTGCAATGAAATGCTCTGTGGGCCATTTCTATT
>CM044437.1:77821365-77834474 GCA_024363595.1 Xenopus borealis
TTCATATATCTATACACTTGTCCATAGTCTGCAGAAGTCGCAGTTCTTAGCATTTAGAAGCCTTTTTTCATTTGTTTAGTAAATATTTTCCTAAAGGACAATTAATGCCATGCAACTGTGGTTACATACTGATGATCTGAGATGTATACTCTGAAACATAAATATACTGAAACCATAGGAAGTAAACCGCAAGATTACACAAGTGGAATGTGGAACGCTTTATGCATCAATTTCTGCGCTTGCTCCATGGCAACATGCTGGCATTTAACAAGGCCTTTCCTACAGTAGCATAAGTCAACTTTACACACACCGATTGCCTGGGTGCCCAACAATGTAGCTTCACATTGCACTCCTCCACAGCAGGTCGTCCAGAAGTAAGTTGCACTTGTGAAATTAATTAGTGATCTTATATCTACTGGAGAAGTAATTGCAACGTTTCGGTCATATTGGAATTACTTTCTCAGTAAATGTATGCTTTTCCACGACCTGTTGAGTGCGATGCTTTTAGAGTGCATAAATATACATTTACAGGGATTTCACAGTATTGTTGTAACAATGTAACGTTCCAGTGATACTTGCAGTATTGTAAAATGCCAGTTAGTTTAGTGCAAATATGATCACTGAGAATGAAGCACCAGACAAAAAAAGGAAGCTGTTTGTGAACTTTATTGCACGATTTTCGAACATGAAAAACATGAAACAAAAATAAACGTGTAATTATTCATTTACACCCTTGTTCCTTCAGTGCAATCCCCTCATTCTTGCATAAATGACCAGTAAATAATATACTCAGCCGTTCTTTTACTTAAACTACTGAGACAGATGAAGGTTAAATGGATACATTCTAGATTAATAAACAGGTCCGTTTAATAAGCCAATTTAAATAATTATATATATGACAATGATAGTCTTTTGCAAAACTGGTAGACCATCTGATTGCATAGCTGGATAAACAAATACGAAAAAGTACACTGAGGGGGTCTACAGAGTATCACAGAATAATATTGAGCGACCAACTGTAGCCCCCGCAGGAGCTGGATTTGTGTTGTATAGACAGCGATAAGAGAGGCTGCGAGGAAGAAGGAATGTATGCGAGTTTCCCTTCTATTTGCACGCTGTACTAATCGATACAAATGGGTGCATGCTAGACTTGTATACAAACAGAGGAGGAGGAGAGGAAGAGAGACAAAGTTACCACCTCTACCTGTGAATTGCCCTTGTCAGATAGCTAATTAGGATGAATGTGTTTGTTTTGTAAACAGCTTCTTATTCTAGTAGTGTACTGTACTGCTGCATGTGCGATTGTCGTAGGTAATATATATCTTTATCTTGATAAAGACGCCAGGGAGGGTCGCAACGTCGATACAAATAAAGTTTTATAATTTTTTATGTATATACTTTTTTAAGTATTTTTTTCTAGTCTCCAAGATTTCTTCAGTGCTGAAAAATATCCTTATGGGTTCTCAACTGTATATTTGAATCAACGTATGTCAGACTGGAATGACTCCCTAATCATCATTAATCATCAATGAGCCACTGTAATAATCGCACTAAAACGAGACCCATATCCAATATGATCTAGCGATACCTGGTGACTGCATATAGCGATCTATCCATTTCCTTTGCCGTGCTGGGGCCCCACTTACAGACAGAGGCAGGCTATTACCCAGTCCAGACCAATACCATCCACACACACACACACTCGGGCAGACGCGTTCCTTTGCCTCTGGGAAAGACACAGGGAATACTACTGCGATTGGCACACTTGGTAGAAGCGATTCAGAGGTTCGATGCGATCCCTTAAGAGCTCGATCCTCCACAGGTTTCGCAACTTCACGCATTCCATCTTTTCTGCACAGAACCTGGGAATATTTCACTGCTCAGATCCCACCACTCGCAGCAGTGAGAGCGACCGGCCAAGAATCCTGCTCCAGACAGTGTGCGAGCCTAGTGAGAGCGGGGACAGGGAGGCACTGGCAGCAAGCAGACAGGCAACAGACAGACAGGCGGCAGTCAGCTCAGCACGTACAGACATTAGCGCAGCCTCTCTGGGAAGAAAAAGAACCGACTGGCAATGGGAAACGGACAATTGTACAAATGCAGTTGCCAAAGAGGTGAAGAAGGGGAGCACTATGCAGTGTGCACTGATACTATTAGGTTGCACGCCCGTTTGGTTTGTATGAATGAACAGCACAAGTACTTGTAAAATTCACCAGACTCTACATAAGTATTATAGAGTTGCAAAGTGCAACTACACAGTGACACCCAGGGCCGCCATTAGAAATCATGGGGCCCGCACAACAACATTCTCGGGGCCCCCTGACACCCAAGCCCCACCCCTGATCCCGCCTACTCCACATCAAAGACCACCCCCACACATATTGATGGTCACTGCTCCCTTATGATTAAAAAAAAAACATTGGCACCAGGGCCCCCTAATAAGTTAAAAAAAAAATGGGGCCCCAAAGAATATTTAAAAAAAAAACAAAAAAAACATTGGTGCTTGGGCCCCCCTTACAAGCCCCAAAGAATAGTTTTTTAATAACCATTGGCGCCAGGGCCCCCCTCACAAATTAAAAAAAAATTGGGGCCCCAAATAATAATTTTTTAAAAAACATTGGCGCAAGGGCTCCCGTTACAAATGAAAAAACATTTGGGGCCCAAAAAATATTTTTAAAAAAACATTGGCGCCAGGACCCTCCTTACAAATTAAAAAAAAATTGAGGCCCCAAAAAACATTTTTTAAAAAAACATTGGTGCAGGGGCCCTTAGAATATTAAAATAAAACATTGGTGGCCAGGGGATAAAAAAAAAACCCACATTGGTGTCAGTAGAATTGAACTTGTGGCTTCAGGACCTGTTTTCATGACTTCGATTCTTTTCGCCGCTTCAGGACTTCAGTGTCGGCTCCTTTCGTGACCTGGTATTTTCGCTGCTTCAGGACTTCAGTGTCGGCTCCTTTCGGGACTTCGGGTCTTTCCGCCTCTTCAGGACTTCGTATTTGTTCAGCACTTCCGCATTCTGCCTCAGGACTTGGCGTAGAGCGCACGCTTCTGCGCTCGTAAGGGGGGCCCGGCTCTTTTTAATTTTTATATTGCAGCACTGCCAGGCCCCCCTTCAGCCCCAGGCCCGGGACACTTGACCCCCCCTGATGGCGGGCCTGGTGACACCAACAGTATAACTAGAGGTTCATGTACTTCACAGTAGAGTAATTTTAGGGCACAATTAAAGGAGCAGTGACACCAAAAATTGAAAGTGTTTTAAAGTAATGAAAATATCATATAATGTTGCCCTGCACTGGGAAAACTGATCTGTGTGCTTCAGAAACACTACTATAGTTCATATAAACAAGCTGCTGAGTAGCAATGGCAGAAATTGTAAAAAGGCGATATGGCACAGGATAAATAATGGATAACAGATAACATTATGTTCTACAGAGCTTATCTGCTATCTGCTGTGTAAGACTAAGGCCAGACGGGGAGATTCGGGGGCATTTTGTCGCCTGGCGACTTCTCGCCGCGACTTGTAGCCCCCGAACCTCCCCGAATAGCCACTTACCTAAGCGCACTGGCGTTGCTTGAAAACGCCGGCGCATATCCACACGGATCGGCGCGCTTTTTGAAATCGCTCCAAATTGCCTCGACCAGGCAATTTGGAGCAATTTCAAAAAGCGCGCCGCTCCGTGTGGATATGCGCCGGCGTTTTCAAGCAACGCCAGTGCGCTTAGGTAAGTGGCTATTCGGGGAGGTTCGGGGGCTACAAGTCGCGGCGAGAAGTCGCCAGGCGACAAAATGCCCCCGAATCTCCCCGTCTGGCCTAGCCCTTAGGTGAACCTTTTCTTCTTTGAATAGCTGCCCCCATTGCTACACAGCAGCTTATTTATATAAACAATGGAAGTGTTTCTGAAGCAAATACAGCAGTTTTACTAGTGCAGGACAGCATTGCATTATATTTGCATTACTTTAAAACAATTTTATTTTTTGATGTTATTGGTCCTTTAACTAGTAAGGCATCTTATTTTGCAAACGTGTATGGAATAGACAAATCAGTCAGGTCCTTACTGCTCCCTCTACTCTTCTGGGTGCCATATTGTGTGGGGTGGCAGGACTATACTGTGCCACAAAAGTGTGTAAGTAAAAGAGAGTAGGAATTCATTATGTGATAGTAATGTTTAACTGCAAAGTGCCCCATGTAATAGAACATACATGGGATTGGAAAGCAGATTTTGTAATACTAAGGTGAAACTTTTGAAATGCACTGTGTGACGATGGAGCAGTGCACACGGGGGTGATAGTTGTGTAAAAATTTAGGGGTGCACTGTGTAATATTAATGTGTCGCTACAAATAAAAATTGGGGACTTTACAGTGCATTTTGTATTAGTAGTTGAGAACAGGCATTAGTAGTTCAGAACAGTACATGGAAATAGAGCAAGTTCTAATTTGACTATTAAATATGCCTTTTGAAGTGTATAGCTATTAGTGAAATGTCTTCCTGGCTGTGGCAAGCTTTAGTTTCACTCATTGATAAATGTGCCCCACACAATCACATAGGATGAAGACAACTTGTATGAGTACACCTTAGAGCAGGGATCCCCAACCTTTTTACCCTTGAGCCACATTCAAATGTAAAAAGAGTTGAGGAGCAACACAAGCATGAAAAAGTCCCTTGGGGTGCCAAATAAGGACTGCAATTGGCTATTTGGTAGACCCTATGTGGACTGGCAGCCACTAGAGTCTCTGCTCCGTACTATACTTAGTTTTTATGCAATTAAAATTTGCTTCCTAGTCTGGAATTCAAATATAAGCACCTGCTTTGAGGGCACTGGGAGCAACATCCAAGGGATTGGAGAGCAACATGTTGCTCACGAGCTACTGGTTGGGGATCACTGCCTTAGAGGCAACACCATAACTGCCATACTTAGGGGTCTGAGTAAATAACATATTGACACAGGAGGTCCCAGATTTCCAACATGTACATGGCAAAGAAGGGGAGGCATTGTATGTTAGTAATCACACACTAAAGGACACTACTTAGCGGCTCTGTAAGTACTGAGCTTTACAATGTGAGCAGGCCCGCCATCAGGGGGGGGACTGGGGGGACAAGTGTCCCGGGGCTGAAGAGTGCAGTAGCGATCGCTCGCCTCCCAAAGTCCTGCGGCAGAGCCAAACTTTGCGAAGTCCTGAAGAGGCGGAAAGACCCGAAGTCACTAAAACATCTATAATTGAAGTCCTGAAGTTCAATTCTACTGACACCAATGTGGGTTTTTTGTTTTTTTTAATCCTCTGGCCACAAATTTTTTATTTTAATACTCTACAGGCCCCTGCACCAATTTTTTTAAAAAAATATTTTTCTGGGGCCCCAATTTTTTTTTTTAACTTGTAAGGGGGGCCTGACCACCAATTTTTAATAAAAAATATTTTATGGAGCCCCAAGTTTTTTTTTAACTTGTCGGGGGGTCCTGACCACCAATTTTTAAAAAAACATTTTATGGGGGGCCCTAGCACCAATGTTTTTAAAAAAAAAAAATATTTTTGGGGACCCCAATTTTTTTTAACTTGTATGAGGGGCCTTGGCACAAATGCTTTTTTATGGGGGGGGGGCCTGGCGTCAAATTTTTTTTTAACTTATAAGGGAGCCTTGGGGGGTTACGCTTTTAGTGCTGATGTCTGTGTGGTCTTTTAACTTTGATGTGGAGTGGGCAGGGATTAGGGACGGGGCTTGGGTGCTAGGGTGGGCGGGGGAAATTTTGTTTTGCGGGGCCCCGTGATTTCTAATGGTGGCCCTGAATGTGAGAATGCAGGAGTGTTGTAGTGAGTGTTAGCAATTTCACACTACAGGAGAGCACTGAGTCATGGATTAGGAATAGAATAGGTTTTGCTAATGCTTAGTGCAGGGCTTACATATTACAATGGAAATAAAACACAGTGTGAATAAAGCAATACAAACTCCAACAAGCAATGGTTAAAGGATATATAAAGGCATAGAATAGAATTAGGGTCAAATGTGTTTAGTAAGTGCAGTACAGGGTCTTAGTAAGGAAAATGACTTGTTTGTATTAGCACTGTGTATGGCAGATGTTGAAGTGGAGTGACTGTGGCCCTGGATGAAAACATTGGTTATTATCTGAAGGACATTTTCTAACATCCTACAAAATGCATTGACTACACAGTCTGCTATGCTGCCTGCCTATGTGAGTAGACATGGTTATTAGGTAGTTAAAGGGATACTGTCATGGGGAAAAAAAACTGATTTTTTAATATTTAATTTTGAAATCTGACATGGGGCTAGACATTTTGTCAATTTCCCAGCTGCCCCAAGTCATGTGACTTGTTCTCTGATAAACTTCAATCACTCTTTACTGCTGTACTGCAAGTTGGCGTGATATCACCCCCTCCATTTTTCATCCAAGCAGCCTAACAACAGAACAATGGGAAGGTAACCAGATAACAACTCCCTAACACAAGATAACAACTGCCTGGTAGATCTAAGAAGAGCACTCAATAGTAAAAACCCATGTCCCACTGCGTTCTATTCAGTTACATTGAGAAGGAAAAACAACAGCCTGCCAGAAAGCTGTTCCCTCCTAAAGTGCTGGCACAAGTCACATGACCAGGGGCAGCTGGGAAATCGACAAAATGTCTAGCCCCATGTCAGATTTCAAAACTGAATATAAAAAATCTATTTGCTCTTTTGAGAAATGGATTTCAGTGCAGAAGTCTTCTGGAGCAGCACTATTAACTGATGCATTTTGAAAAAAAACATGTTTTACAATTACAGTATCCCATTAACATCCCCCCCAGTCAACTCATACAACTAAAAATTCACTGATGCCTGAAACTAATGTGTAGGCCCAGAGAAAGGCAAGCAGAAGAAGTACATATGTGGGATCATGGTGTCCCCCGCTGTTGTGCTCTAGGCACAAACCTCTTTTGCCTGCTCCTAGTTCTGACCCTAAGGAACAGTATGTACCATCAGGGCATGAATTATTAGTTCAGGATGATTTTCTTTGCCTGGCGAGAGCAAGGAATGGGAGCAATGTGTGATTGTAGGAATGCATGAATATGATTGGTGCGAAACTAAAGGAAACTAGTAGGTATAAGAAGTATGTAATTTCTGGAAAACAAAGAGTATGAGAAAATTGGGAGTGCTAGAGCTCAACTGAATGAGTGGTATGTGGCGGCAAGAAAAACATTTCAACAATTTGTAATTTCGTAAGAGCAGTGTCAATTAGCAGTATTTGGCTACAGTAAAGCACACAAGCAGTGTGTGTCACTACTGCAGAGTTTCATTGAGGGGTTTGAGCTGTGTATGAAACCATAACTGCAGTAGTTGTGCAATGTTTTATAGCAGGAATCACACTGGGGTATGTTTGTTTCAAGTGTATAGGTATTCAGAGAACCACAACTACTGTTAGAAAAAAGGCTCAATGGCTGCCCACCATACTTTATATTATTGATTTTTTCTTTACTTTTATGGATTTCTTGAATGCTGCAGCTCATTCATACGTGCCACACAGAAATTAGTATTATACTATGTGGTTTTGATATAGAGAACATTTACAAAGCTTTCTGAAGAAATTTACAGTTAGACCTGCTTTAGATGTGAATATACATGGCTTTTCTTGCAAATAATGCCAGCATGATTTATTTTTTCAAACATAAATTGGTATTGTTGTATGGGTTGTTATGGGTAAAATACATTGTTATGCAAATTTAATCTGCTACTGTTAAGTATTTTTTTTAATCACTCAAGGAAATTATATAAAAATACACACTTCTACTTTAATTGTATTATTGTCTTATTTTTTTAAGTTTTTAAAAGAGTACTTTGCATACCGTATTGAAATGAAAACATGCTATATTGAAATTAAAATGGCGGTATCTTGAGTACAATTAATATGCAGTATTTTAAGGTAAAATTACATTTGATACACTGATAAATCATGTAAGCAATCACAAATATGTTGTAGAATACAGGGCTGCTTTAAGGCATAGGTTGGCTCACTTAGTCTCAAGCTACCACATTTTTATAGCACTACTGTTTTTTGCCCTTGATATACTGCTTAAAACATCTTCTCCATGTTTACCATAAGACCCTACCAGATTAAATTCCTTTTTTCCCAAAACCCAGGAGTTCCACCAATACTAGACTTCCAGGCCTAATGCACTTGTAACACTTTCTTGGGCTACTTAAAGCACCATGGGTTAAAGTATTCAGATATTGAGGAATGAGCATGGTTACACTGTGACCTACACAACAGGGCAGTGCCTACGCCATGTGGAAGCTATCCTTTAGGAGTAGTATAACTACAATACCCAAGCAACTGTACAATAATTAACATAAGCAATGTCCCCAGGTTTGTACTCACACAGAAGCATCCAGGGGAAATAGCAGAGGTGCACACAGCTGTAGCTGAAATATTAGCAGAACTTTCACATATACTTCAATAAGGTGTTTATTCCGCAGAGTCCGATTAGCCAAGGGTACATCCATTCCTTACAACCCTCCTTCTGCTGCAATGTGCCTGCCAGGAACATCAGTGTAAGGCCGGAAGCCACTGCACTAAAAGCATCACAAGGGAAGCTTTGTAGGAAGATCTCTTCCTGCTACCACTCCTTGTTGGAACACACACTGTTCATGCTAAATATTCCTAACTGCCTTTCTCTCCTAGAGAGACTATAACAGTGCTACCCTGCACTTGCTATCCCTCGTTCACGGGGTGGCCTGGTCCCCAACTTAACCATTAAAGGTGCTGGTCCCTTTAGGGTAACATGGCTTTACTGGGCCCTGGTGTACCCAGGCTTAATGGCACACCCAGTCGATCCAGACACCAGCAGCCAAAGAGGATGTGGCCACTCCTTTCCAGCACTATAAAGCTGTGTGGCAGGAAGTGGTTATTACACTCTTGGCTATAACTATTGGTTAGACGTATACACTTGTAACATAGTCTTCTGCCTAGTAACAGAGATCAGGGACTTAACTCCATAGGTGCCCAGTAGAAACCTATGGGTCCCTATACACTTAAGATAGCATTGTAGTAGCATTGTATTCTCTACAAGCCAACGGAAGCCCAACTTTCTCAGTATCTCATGAAACATGGGGATGACAATTATTTCCTGTAATTATGGAGATGTTTTTTAAATAATGTACTGTTGTTAAAGGAACAGTGAAATTGTATACCCCTTTTATTAAAAAAGTATGTTGGATTGGGGGTAATATCAGGACAGGAATGGCTACCCAAGTAAGAAAAAAAGCCCAAAGACCTCCAAAGATGTCCAAAGTATTCAAAGACTTGTGGTAAAGGATATTTCTTAGGCGGTAGAAGATCTCTATGCTGCTCCTCACATTTACCTGGAGCACACAAACTTGGGGAGGGGGGGGGAGAAATCACTAGTATAGGGACCCATAGGGTTAATAGCCCCTGTGGCTTGAAATGCCTTCTAGGCCATCTCCTAGTTACTGGGCAGAAGTCCAGAATCAGATTTTTCTAATTTACATATCTGTCTTATTGGTTGTTAAGAGTTTATGACCACTTTCTTTCACATGTTTGGAAAGGGGTGTTTCTCCCTCCTTGTTAAACCTCATACATCTGTTAAAGGGAAACTGTCATGGGAAAACTTTTTTTTTTTTAAACGCATCAGTTAATAGTACTGCTCCAGTAGACTTCTGCACTGAAATACATTTCTCAAAGAGCAAACAGATTTTTTATATTCAGTTTTGAATTCTGACATGGGGCTAGCCAATGTGTCAATTTCCAGCTGCCACCGTCATGTGACTTGTGCCTGCACTTTAGGAGGGAACTGCTTTCTGGCAGGCTGTTGTTTGTCCTTCTCAATGTAACTGAATAGTATGCAGTGGGACATGGGTTTTACTATTGAGTGCTGTTCTTAGATCTACCAGAGAGCTGTTATCTTGGGTTAGAGAGCTGTTATCTGGTTACCTTGTCATTGTTCTTTTGTTAGGCTGCTGGGTGTGGGAAAGGAGGGAGTGATATCACTCCAACTTGCAGTACAGCAGTAAAGAGTGATTGAAGTTTATCAAAGCACATGACTTGGGGCAGCTGGGAAATTGACAATATGTCTAGCCCCATGTCAGATTTCAAAATGAAATATAAAAAATCTGTTTGCTCTTTTGAACAGCACTATTAACTGATGCGTTCTGAAAAAAATATTTTTTTTCCCATAATAGGATCCCTTTAAACCAGGGGGATGTGTCTGGGAAGCCTGGGATTAACAAAACCCAGTAAAGCTATTCTGCTCTAGAGGGACAACCCTTCAAGTGAAAGTTGGGGAACAGGAACTCTGTAAACAGGGTAAAGTCGATTGTAGGACTAGCTTTTGTCATGGTATGTTCTAGTAACACGAGGTAGTCAGGAATAGCTATAAAGAGCAGCCTGTGCTCTAACAAGGATTAATAGCCGGAGGTAGCTTTCCCCTAGGCCTTGTCTTCATGGGGTGTCCTGGCCTTTATTGGAAAGTGGCAACCATATTGATTATTTCCGACCGAAATTTGAAACATTACAGAAAACTAAAAAGAGACATCATTACAACCAATTAAGAGAATTTCTGAAACTTTCATCCAAACTAAAAATTGCTGCCCAAAAAATATTAATACATTTGCATACAATAATGTTCACAATCACCAAAATACAGCTTAGAATAACACAAAACTAGAAAGAACTGAACATATGCAGAAAATCTTTACATTTGCATCTCCACGATTGCAAATACTAGAGAAATAATAGGTTGCGTCACATTTTTTTAAAAACTTACCTAATTTTTCAATTGAACATTTCACTTTACCTTACAACAGTCTACCTTTAATATTGCAATTACACAATCTATATTCCAGTAAGCACTTATGCAGATTTGCCAGGAAAAATTAATGAGAAGCCCAGAACAATGTCTTCTATAGAAAGCCTTCCTTTGATAAATACACCCCATAGTTTAGTAGTGTAATTTTAAAGAATTGGATTCTGGGACCTCATAATTACTCCTGTTTTAAATAATGCCTAACCATATTTTATTCAAATTAAATAGTGGTACATTATTTCCTGTCACATACAAGGTCTACATTACATAAATTACAATGAAAAATTATGTGGTCTGCATTCTATTTAAAAATGATTAGGCTTCTGGCCCATACAGCTTTCAATACATAGTGAGGATCTAAATGCTGAAGTATTAAATGCCTGAAGAAACATGCTTAACAAGTTATTGGGTCCCAGAGCAAAATTGTTTTAGGTGGTACTAATATTCAAAAAGAACATTTGGATTTCTCATTTTATTCTGCCACATATGTAAAGACCCCTATAGGGGCCCATTAACACTGTGTTTACACTTTCAATAAGCCCTAAGGTCTCATTTAGAAATGGTGGTGTTGTGGGTGCGTGTTTTAAACTTTTCCTAGGTGTGAGCACCCACAACCAAGGACATGAACGTTCGCAAATGAACACAGTGCTATCTGGGTTCTGCAGGCTGGGGGAGGCCCATAGACATGTGGTGTAGAGTTCAGCTTTGCCCCACATGCACAGTGAACGACCATTAAAAGGCACAATTTTGAGTGCTTGGGGCATTTATTAATGACACCTCTTGTGTCTTGCACGTGGTAAAGACCATCAGTCATAGTCAGAATAGATCTACTTCCAAAATATAAAGTTGAGGATCTTTTATTCACATTGGATTAACAAGTAAATATGTAGCATATGAACCTTTGCTTGAACCGCTTAACATTCCTGTGGTTTGATTCAAGATCTGACCAATATTTTGAATACATTACAAGAATTTAAATCAGGGAGTTCTGGTTCATGACCAATAAAACGTTCAAAAATGCTTAGAGCAATAGACGTACTTTAGAGAAATCTAAAATTTGACATTAGCTAATAATCTCATCCATTTACCCAATTTTCCATTTAATCTGCAAATGATGATGTCGACATCTAAGCAACACTGACTACGTTACATGTAAAATCATGAGATATAAGTATGACAAGTAGTTGATGAAGATGAAATGTGGTACATTTGGGCTTTTACATGAAGGAGGCTGAATGTATCTGGCAGAATAGAAGAACAAACAAGGAAATAGGTAATGACTGTGCAAAAGAAATATGCTTCTGAAGTAATGAAGTTATTATATATATATATATTTTTTTTAGTTGCTTACTGGAATCTAGGATAGCTTTTTAAAACTCTGTTAGTTTTGATTTGTTAGATTTGTGTAACAGAACTTGCAATATTGCTACCTATCAGTTAACAAAGTCTTCTTGTCAGTTTCTGAAAAATGTGATAAAGATTGAATGTATGATTAGGCCATGACCTGACATCACTGGAGACATATCTCACTTCAGTGGACATTGGTGCATGTTGGCTACAGACATTGCACTTTTTTGGTTCAATGGCCCACAGCTTAATCAGTCAAATCTCTTGAGGAAAGTATAGGGAAAGAGAACCCTGCATTTTGCCCTCTGTTATTTTTGCTCAAAGTTCAAATACATTATGAATTGCCTAAAAATCCTACATGTGGGGCAACAATCTGTACAGTTAAAGCAAACACACTAAAGTTTTATTTCTTCTCTTCTGCTCTTAGACATAAGCTAGCTTTTTAAATGCACAAGCATGAAGCAATTTATTTTAATGGTAATTATTTGCCAATGTGCACATGGTGTGGATTTTAGTGAGAAAATTTGCGATGTCTTGCTGAAATCCACCAGTTAGTAGCTGCAGATAAAACTCACTGTTTAACGCTGTGCAAAATATTTGGTGGCAAAATACTGTGTTAAAACTCTAGTGCATCATTCATTTGTGTAATTTTCCATTTGTACTTTTTCTATTTGGATCTTATTTCTCATCATGACAATCATAGGTTTAGAGAAAGTGAGTTTAGTCATGGTTTTATAACCTCTAAAACCACTAAAATACAACCTTATATATATATATATATACTTATGAGGAAGGATCAGCACTCGCTATATTTTCCAGTGAAAAAAGTGATTCTTTTATTGCAAATACATTTTATTCATACATCTTAATAAAATAATCACTTTTTTCACTGGAAAATACAGCAAGTGCTGATCCTTCCTCATAAGTCTATGCAACCTTGATTGTGCACC
>CM044437.1:77837098-77928502 GCA_024363595.1 Xenopus borealis
ATATATATATATATATATATATGCCTCCATGTGTTACTTCACTCAGAGAACTAAAGAGATGTTGGGATCCACCTGCTGATGCAGAATGGTGGCACCACTGGCTTTTAATGCAAGCTCACATACTGACTAAAGTGGTAATGAAAATATTTTATTTAAACTTGTATATCAATTTATCACCTTTAGCTGACTACAGCTGAGAATTTGTTTAAATATGATACTCTTATACTGCTTATGCGCATCCACATGTTTGAGAGAGTACATTTTTTTAGTTAGATATTCAATACAATTATGAGACTACACTTCTTTTTTATTTTTCCAGGGCATATTTATGTTATATGGTTTGGAGTTTATCCAGGTTACACATTATTCCTGTGTTTTATTGATTGCCTCATTACATGGGATGGAAATTATAAAGTGGCTAGTTATGTGGTCGGCATCTCCCCAGCAATATGCATTTGTGAACTTTTTTTGTGAATTATTTTCAAACACCAGTGCCATTCACACATTCAGTATTCAGGAAACTAGTTCACTGACTGTTACAATTTCTTCCCAACTAGGTCATCACTATTGTGACAACCACATTTCTTCATGAGTAAAACAAGGGAAATTTCATATTTAAGGGGGGGGGGGGCAGTTACTTGGTAAACAGAGTTTATACATCATGTTCTGGCCACAGAAGTTTCCAAGAGTGTAGCTTAATCTCTGTTATTTCTGATGCTTAAAACAGTGATCTGTCATCTGTAGGTACCTTTACTGGATACCCAGGAAAATGTGTTAAGCTGTACTAAAGCACAAGCCAGGCATGTCTAGAGAAGATGCTTGAATTATTTGTTCTTGTATCCAAAGTAACATTTCAATTTCAATTGGAATTGTTAACATAGAAATGGATGTTGATTCTTCCTCTGCTTAGATTACTGCACAGCCATCTGGAGTATATAAAGCACTATAATAGTTTAGGCAGACAGGTAAAAGATGGATAAGAATTGTTAAAAATCAACAGGTGGTTAACTAAGTAATCTCTGGGGGAAATGCATGGTATCCAATAATTAGTTGTGGATTAAAGTGTATCCACCACCTCTCCAGTTTGGCTCTCTAAATACTGTACATGGCAAGCAGACAAGTAGCTCATTAATAGGTTCCTGCAAATATCTAAATCATGAGAAGATCCCTATAGTAATCCTGAATTTGTAGAATACTGTTGTCAGACTGTGATATATTAAGACACTTATGGGGTTGTCTTTATTTTGGTAGTTAGGTAGTTAATTGAATTTTCTTTTTCAAGTGTCACTATAGCAGAGCCTCAGAAATTAAAGGAAAATTATACCCCCAAGAATGAATACTTAAGGAACAGATAGTTTATATCATATTAAGTGGCCTATTAAAGAATCTTAACTAACTGAAATACATATAGTATATATTGTCATTTTACATCTCTTACTGTGAGCCATTTTGTGATAATCTGTGTGCTGCATCAGAGATCACCTGACTAGAAATACTGCAGCTCTAACTGTAACAGGAAGATGTGTGGGAGAAAAAGACAGAAGCCCTTGTTGTTTCACTGCACTGTGAATCATAACATCCCAGAAGTTCTTACAGCAATTTACTATTTAGTATTGCTCAATGGCTCATACTATTAAAAAAGCATATTTTTATGAAAATGGTTTATTTACACAAATCAGGTTTTTACATATGAGCTGAGTTGTGCAATATATTTATATAGAGGCCTACATTGTTGGGGGCTATAGTTTTCCTTTAAGTAAAGCTGAAGTATAAATCATATTGTTCTACTTGTTAGGGAATTTGTGCTGTCATCATTGGGCAAAAGTAACATCAATATTAATGTGAAATCCATTTTCTAAAACACTTAACAAGAAATGTAAACTCAACATAAAATTAAGTGATATATAACTCAAACTATATTATTTGTATTTTGTATAAAATACTCTCCCATTTAGTGTATAATTTACATTTATGTTATTTTTGCCAAAGTGCATAACCTTGCATTTATCAACATTGAACCTCATTTTCCAGTTTGCTGCCCAGTTTCCCAACTTAGACAAATCACTTTGCACCACCTCCAGGTCATTAATAAACAAGTAGAAAAGCAAGGGACCCAGTACAGAGCCCTGCGGTACCCCACTAACAACACTGGTCCAATAAGAAAATGTTCCATTTACCACAGCTCTTTGTAGTCTATCTTTTAGGCAGTTCTCTACCCAGGTACAAATACTATGTTCCAGGCCAACGTTCCTTAATTTAACCAGTAACCTTCTGTGTGGCACTGTATCAAATGCTTTAGCAAAGTCGAAGTAAATCACATCCACTGCCATCCCAGATTCGAGGTCCCTGCTTACCTTCCCATAAAAAGAAATGAAGTTAGTCTGGCAAGATCTATTATGCATAAAACCATGCTGGCACACTATGTGTTATGTCCAGTATCTTAACTTTTATTAACCCTTCGAAAAGCTTTCCTACCACCAATGTCAGACTAACTGGCCTATAGTTTTGAGACAGAGTGGGATCCCTTTTTGAATAGTGGCACCACATTAGCAATTCACCAGTCTCTCGGCACCATGACAGACCTCAATGAATCCTGAAAAATTAAGTAAAGAGGTTTGGCAATCACAGAGCTAAGCTCGCTACGTACCCTGGATGAATACCATCTGGCCTTGGACCCTTGTTTATCTTAACATGTTCTAGTCTCTTTGGAATTTTATCATGTGTGAACCATGCATCATTAGATTTATTACTAGAATTGGGACTATTAATAAGGAAACCTTCATTAGCTGGTTCTTCATTTGTGTAGACAGACGAAAAATATGCATTCAGAATCTGAGCTTTTTGCTTGTTCTCATCAACAAGCTGACCCCCCCCCTCTGATATTAAAGGTCCCACCCCTTGCAGCTTAATTTTTTGTACTATTTACATATTTAAGAAATCATTTTGGATTCTTTTTACTGATTACTGCAAAATTCTTTTCCATATTGATTTTAGCTTGCCTGATGGGTTTTTACTATTGAATTCTGTTATCTTGTGTTAGGGAGCTGTTATCTGTTACCTTCTTATTGTTCTTTTGTTGGCTGCTGGGGGGGGGGTGGTAGGGAGAGGGTGATATCACTCCAACTTGCAGTACAGCAGTAAAGAGTGACTGAAGTTTATCAGAGCACAAGTCACATGAGTTGGGGCAGCTGGGAATAGTGCTGGAGCAGCACTATTAACTGATGCATTTTGAAAAAAAAAAACATTTCTTCCCATGACAGTATCCCTTTAAGTATTCCATTCGATACTGCCAGCTTGCATGCCATTCGGATATTCAGGCTAGAGAGCGTGGTTGCAAGGACAAGAAGAGCCATTACCACCTGCCTTTGGCAAGGTACAGGGCTTCCCTATACATAACAGCACCTTGTGCTGGATTAGTTACTCTTTGCCAGTTGCCCTAAGTACATAGTATATGAGCCCTATAAGCATATTACATAGAAACATTCCTGTTCTGCAATATACAAATGCTATAAGTGGCACATGGCTGGACATGGCATAAGCCAACTTCACATGGGATTTCTGTTTCCCTTTTAAAGGAGAACTAAATACTAAAAATGAATATGGCTAAAAATGCCATATTTTATGTACTTATAATGAACGTATTGCACCAATAAGCTTCTCAACAGCAGCAATGATCCAGGACTTCACATGTGAGTGTCACAGGTAGCCACCAAATGGCTGTGACACTCACATGCTCAGCTAAGCTTAGGGGTCATCACAAATTATCAAGCAGAATATGAGGTTGAACTATAATGTAAGCCGATGCTACAGGGCTGATTATTAAATTATGATGCTACTTGCATTGTTCTGCCATGTAGTAATTATCTGTATTAATTACTGATCAACCTTATATTGTGACATTTATATTCTATGTGTACTGTATATTGTGAGTGAGTCCCTAAGCTCAGTAAGTGACAGCAGCACAGAGCATGTGAATCAGTGAATCAGCAGAGAAGATGATGGTGCTATTGTGTTCATCCTCAGAGACACAGATCTTCCCTAATAAAGGGCTGTGGTTGATTTGGGCTGGTACAAAAGCCCAAAACCTAATGTGCAACATTTCTAGTCTGCATCTTTAGTTAAGCTTTAGTTGTCCTTTAACTAGAAAACAGAGAGGTGACGTCCCATTGGTTTCCATGTTGAGAGCCTCCTTCATCCCCCAAACACCTGATGTGGACATTTGCAATGTTCCCTGATGATTCTGTGTATGCAGGCATGTTTTTTGTATCTTTTGGGAAACAATGTACAACATGTGCTGAGCTTGGCAGATGGGTTAGATAATGTACTGAATTATGCATTGCATATCCTTGGAAACACTCCCTGTACATTGTTCTGCCTTTTAATCTTATGGGATTCATAGCAATTATTTTATGTGTGTGTAAAATTTGTTATATGCATGACAATGTGTGTGCGTGTGCATGTGTCATAAAAGAAGGGCACATTGGTCATGCAATCAAGGCTGAGCTGGGAGCAATGCCATACTGTTTAGGCTCAAATGAACTCAACATAGCTGTTTTAACTGTAGTTGGAAAATAATGCAAACTACTTGCAAACTACGTGCCTGCAACGTTAACAAGCTGTGACATCTTTCCCAGTGTGAATAATGGGCTGTTATCTAAAATGATGAAAATGCTATATCTATAGCATTGTTTTCCAACTGGTGACATACAAGCTACATCTGGTCCATGACCCCCCATCTTTTGTGCTGTTATCAGCACTGAGTTTAACTGGCTCCTGCATTGTTTACACCTGAAAATCAGACTGTAATCCTCCTGCACTCTTCACACCTGTAACACCTCTATTGTTCACACCCCTAAAGCCGTGTACTGTTCACACCTCAGAACCAGACTGAAACTGCCCACGTTGTTCACCTGTTTACACCGCACATAAACTGCTGGAGAAGCACCAACATTGTGTCACTGTATGTTGAACAAGTATGAAATGTTCATCTTAGAGTGGTCCTGATAGGTTTCCATATCTCCTGCTCTATTCTGCCTGCTTCCTGTGTGTGCCATACTCTGCTTGCTGTAGGCTACCTAAGTGTGCCATACACTGCCAGGACTATGGTCCCTGTGTTTGCCATACTCAGCCTGTCCTATGCTACCTGCATGTGACAAACTATGCCTGTCCTACACGGCCTGAGTGTGCTATACTCTGCTTGCCCTATGCTCCATGTGTCTGCCATACTCTGCCTGCTCTATGCTCTGTGTGTGTGCCATACTCTGCCTGCCGTATGCTCCCTATGTGTACCATACTCTGCCTGCTTATGTTCTCCGTGTGTGCCATTTTCTGCCTGCCCTATGCTCCCTGTGTGTGCTATACTCTGCCTGCCTATGTTCTCTGTGTGTGCCATACTCTGTCTGCCCTATGCTCCCTGTTTGTGCCATACTTTGCTTGTCCTATGCTCCCTGTGTGTGTCATACTCTGACTACCCAATGTTCCCTGTGTATGCCATACTCTGCTTGTCCTATTCTACCTGTGTGTGTCATACTCTGACTACCCAATGTTCCCTGTGTATGCCATACTCTGCTTGTCCTATTCTACCTGCATGTGACATACTATGCCTGTCCTATACTGCCTGTGGGTGCAATACTCTGCTTGCCCTGTGCTCCATGTGTGTGCCAAATTCTGCCTGCTTTATGCTCCATTTGTGCCATACTCTGCCTGCCGTTTGCTCCCTGTGTGTGCCATACTCTGCTTGCCCTATTCTCTGTGTGCATGTGCCTCTATGCTACTAGGCTTCTTGAGTGCCATACTCTGCCTGGCCTATGCTGCCTGTGGGATGTGAGAGTTGTAGGGTTTATTGTAGGGGAGGAGGAGGCATATTGATTTAAGAGGTATTTTTTAATATGATTTACATTTTTCACATATGAGTGATATCCCTGCATTGAGCACAAATCATTTTGTTTTTTTGGTGTGCTACCACCATTAATGTGGATTTGGTCTTAAAAGTTCTTGTGGTAACATGGGTGTGATATAAAATGGGTGTGGTTCAAAAACAGAGATTAGTCAACAGTGGCTCCCATAATCAGCTCCACCACGTACACCAGCAAAATTCCAGCCCTGGGTACCACAGAAGTTGGACAGCACTGATCTAGAAGACTGCTGTACTTGCTTAAGAAGAATCTTGCCATGAAGGACATGGCAGACATTTTTACACAGTAAAAAAATCAGAGGAATCCGATGCTATAACACATTCACATTAATGTAGAATATAAGTACTGCTGTATTGTACAACACACTGTTTGGCTCAACCAAAGAACATTCTTATAGGCTTCCCTAATTAAGCTCTAATCCTACTAGTGCAGTCCAACTGCTATAATAAGTACAGAAAACATAAAAGTTTACCAAGCATAAAAGTGGGAAAAAACCATAATTGACATTTAGTTTGCTAAAGTTGGCCCTTGTCAACGAACTGATGGATTGCTTTTGCCATTTTCTGCCTAATGGTAAAGCCATTTGCTAACACATACAGCCTTTTCCTGCACATTTGTGGGATGGATGAAGTGATTTTTTCAAACTTTTTGCCAGTTTCCCCAAACATCAACAAACATGAGTATTTGCTTGATCTATCCAGAGAAAATAAATGACACATTTCACACTACCGGTAACTCAACTTTTCCAAGAAAGTCAGTACAGACCTACACATTCACAAGTATCAAATTTCAATACCTGCTCTGTTCCAGAAGAATTGCAGAGGACAGCCTTCACACATGTAAAAACTGTCCTTTTCATTTTATTCATTTACAAAAATATACTAAGGATTTGTCTGTATACACATTATAACCATCTCAGCATGACAGACCAATCTATATGCTATAAATGCAATTTATATAGAATGTATCAGGGCCAGATTACACTACAACAGAACTGTACCGTGGCACATTTGAAGGTCTCTAAAAATATATTACAAAAACCAGCCCATTTGTAAACCATTATTTTATGAAAATTATATTTTTTAAGTGTGTCCCATAGTGGTGAAAGATATATGATACACAAAGTGGTTATTATTATAAAGCATCAGGAACACCATTATGCAGAGAGCACCCCTTTTGAGAGGAAAGGAGAAATCATGATCTTTTATTTCCTCTCATATAGCTACTGATTGTGGAGATCATCAGTCTCTTTTGTATTATAAATGTGATTTTAAGAAAACATTTTTTTATGGTAAAGTCCATTCCACCACTTTCAGGCAATTGCTATGGTGGAGGTGGATGGTGGTCAGAGATTTCAGACAACTTGCTGCTGTGTACAAGGTGTTTAACATCATGGGTGCCAAAATGCAGTGACATCTGCCCATAGGCCACTACCCTTAAAGGAATGTCCTAAGGAATTGTCTCTGAACTTTTGAGATGCTGACCAGAAGTGAGCTGATGGAGCTAAAGTCCAGAGATTGTTTTTCATTGTTGGTATAAGATTATTATTGCATAAGACAACACTTTTTGTATATTACTAGAATCATCAAAGACAAATATTTGCTGATTTACTCACATCAGCACTGAAAAAGCACAAAGCGATGCATGTCTTATCCCATTCAATGCCATTTAAAAGCTATTAGATATACTTGGCTTTTCCACTTAATATATTTTGATTTGCAAACAATACAGATTGATGGCTGCAGAGTAAATTTGCTGTATACTGGTATATGGTGAGATCATTTGTCTTTAGGAGACAAATTATTTCAGAATGTTCATGGGGACCTTTCAGACATATCCTTGTACCTATAGAAGGTCACTGGGTATAATGTGGGATCTTTGTTATGTTGGGTGTTCTTTCAAGGTGTTCTTTCAGCAAAGTGCATGGTATTACAAATAAGATAAAAAGTTTTGAATTGTGTGTAACTGCATAAAGGAAGCAAAGAAAAGTACATACTATTGTTTATCTCCAAAGGTGTGAATGCTTTTGTATATTTTTTTCCAAACTTTAGCCAGGCAAGATGAGGATAATTGGAACAGTAATACGTTGTATATAACCAATACACTGGATGGCCACATCATTTTTGTAATGTTACACACTCTTGGGATGATATGCAATATTCAGTAGTCTAGCTATTCAAAAGTCTCTAATAGCCCAAAAAATAAACATTTATTTAGTGTTTGTTACAATATAAAAAATCACTTTAGGCATAGTTTTCCACGAAAAGGCCCCAGTGAAAAAGAGGACAATGTAATCATTTTGTTATTAAACTAGACGTACTGTTAAATGTTTAAAATCTGGGGGAAACATAAAAATAATTTCTTGAAGATGTCCAGAAATTTCAGTGGCTGACAAACGTTGAGCAGGACAGTGTCTACTTATGCCTAATAATGTTTTATAGAAGTTTAAAAATTAGTATCTAACAGGAGTGCATTTTGCAGATAGATTACATATAGAAATTTTTGTTTTTCACTAACTGGTCCCCAGGGGACCAGTTTTGTTAAACACACCATTTCTGTTACAAAGTAGAATTATGTATTTATGCTTTTAAGAATTCTACCAAATTTATAGATTTATGCGATAATTAGTATTTTGTGCTGACAAAGCCAAACCTCAGTCCAGTTTTTATATAGCGTGCATACACAAATTTGCTTTCTCAAAGGAGAATTGTGGTATTATGTGTCTCTAGTCAGCCATAACCACATTACGTAATGTGATTTATTCATTCAGAAGGCTTGCATGAACACTTGCATATTGTTGACAATGAGGGATACATTCCTGGAACAGGTTCATCATATCCACTACCATGTAATGTTGACATAGTACCATTCCTCATTACATACTGGGAATAAAAAAAGATCAGGAGCAATACCAGTGTCTTAAAGTCTTGCACTGATTAAGGTAAGGCAGATAAATATTTTGTGGAAAATGTGGGTTTCTGGCAAAAGTGAAAATAATTTCTTGTTAGTCACTATACTGAACCGGTTTTTTGTATTTGGCAGTGACTCAAACATAAGTGAACCCGAACTCTCTGAAATAATTAAAACATTCTACAAGCCCCATAGAGACTGAGCTATAAATATTGTCTTACAGTTTCATTAAGCCTTCCAAAAGCAGTAATGTGGTATACAGTGCTGTCATGAGAAGGCAAAATACTTCACAAGAATGTATGGTTTTTCAAAACCAGAAGGAATCCTCCTAGTGTCACAACTTTTAAATTCAGGGTATTTAAGGGGAACAGGGGCCATGGAATATGCATTGATCAATACCATTTCTTCTGTCGGCTTATATTAAATTTGGACAGAGTGGTTGCTTGCATGTACTTTGGCCTTAGAACGCGTCAACATGCCTCCCTTTTTGTATATTTCTGTACTTTAAAAGTATTATTCTGCAGGAAGAATACTCAATGATCCATGTGGTTATATAACACCCTACACCCATTTCTTTAATAATAGTGTTGGTTTGTGTAATCTCTCTCCTATGAAAGCTACAGCAGGGGAGAATTAAAGGGATACTGACATGGGAAAACATGTTTTTTTCAAAATGCATCAGTTAATAGTGCTACTCCAGTAGACTTCTGCACTGAAATCCATTTCTGAAATGAGCAAACAGTTTTTTTTGTATTCAATTTTGAAATCTGAGATGGGGCTAGACATTTTGTCAATTTCCCAGCTGCCCCGGTCATGTGACTTGTGCCAGCACTTTAGGAGGGAACTTCTTTCTGGCAGGCTGTTGTTTTTTCTTCTCAATGTAACTGAAGGTGTCACAGTGAGACATGGGTGTTTACTATTGAGTGCTGTTCTAAGGTCTACTAGGCAGCTCCTATCTTGTGTTAGGGAGCTGTTATCTGGTTACCTTCCCCTTGTTCTGTTGTTAGGCTGCTGGGGGGGGGGTTATATCACTCCAACTTGCAGTACAGCAGTAAAGAGTGATTGAAGTTATCAGAACACAAGTCACATGACTTGGGGCAACTTGGAAATTGACAATGTCTAGCCCCATGTCAGATTTCAAAATGAAATCTAAAAAAATCTGTTTGCTCTTTTGAGAAATTGATTTCAGTGCAGAATTCTGCTGGAGCAACACTATTAACTGTCTTCTTAATTTAGGATATTTGCAAATCTGTTAGCTTTCTCTGATTTGGCTGCCCAATTACTCTGGTCAATGTTTGGATTTGGTTATACGACTAATCTTCTGTTCAGAGAAGCTTACCTCCTGCCTATTCCTATCTCAGTCTTTTGTATATTTCTAGCACTGCCCCTCCAGACATTTAGCCAGCCTGCACTCACAATGCCCACACCTACCATCTATTTTCCTGTGTAGATTGTAAGGTCACACAGGCAGGGTCATTTGCATTGTTTCATCTGTATTGTTTTGTAATTTATGAGTCTACTGAGTTTACTAACCGTGCAGAACTTTATAAATATGGCATAAATAATTACAGTTTATGCCCAAGGCAAATACACCTAATAAATATGGATAGACCTTAGTCTAGCTCCAACAAGAGACAATTGAACCACCTGGATATATTTAGACAGGGAAGATAAAAGACTGCAAAGAATAACCAATGCAAGTGCAAGAAGAACATACAAGTTCCAAGCAGGTACTGTGGCAGTTCAATTTAAACCAGGCACCTCATCATTAGAAGACATCAGCCCTAAACACTGGTATTTAAATTAAATATCTTGCTTGGGGAAGGATATTGATCTCTATATATAGTTCCACAGCATGTAGTTGTAGCACTTTTTATTACCCACTAGTTGCAACAGTATTAAACCCAGACTCACATTCATCAATATTTTCAGATCTTATTTTCCTCCTGATTCTTTTAGGCTTAATACTAAGGAAAATATTTGTGACAAATTCTGTTTTCACTCTTTGAAACTAGGCACTTTTGTGTCAGCTATGCCACAATGTATAGCAACCAACTTTAAAGACACTTATTATTCACTTTTCATTAGCTTCCTTGGTACTTTGCCACCCTACACCATATCCTTACCACCCCACGCATTGCATAGCTGTACATAAATGGAACAAGAAACCACATCTGCCCTCTTACCAAGCTTTTACATTCTTCAAAACCGTGGTTAAAATAAAATATCAGTTTTGGAAATTTGAGGCTATGGCAGCTAGTGGGCTAGATGTTTGGCATCACTGCAGTGAAACCCCACTGCAAAGGCTTCTACTACACGGCAAATGCCAAATCTGCAGAGAATTTGTACTGAACTGCTCTCAGATCAAAGCAATGATTATAACAATTTGTAGATCCGTGCAAACGTCTCCCCTCTGTTGTGTACATTATGAGCCCACAAGGAAAGCGAAATAAACTGTTATTTTACTATGCTCCTAGGTTGTGTTCCACACCTCATTTGTTTTGAACGGCTAAATGTTCAGATTCTTAAATGACAAGTTTTAACATAAAATCCATTCAATTAGCTAAGATTTTTCTGAATCAAAACATTAGTTTTTACACCTGCAAGCTGCGTGTAGAGAAATTCATCCTTCAGCGTTAACAAGCACAGCTGCATCCAGTCTTGCATTCAGCACTTAGAAATTGAACTATTTTAAGTGCCATTATCACAATATTGATGGAGCTATTTATAGGACTGCAAACTTCTCAGTCTTAACAAGGTCCTTATTATGCCTCACTAAAACTGGTACTTTTCCATCCCCTGGCAAGAAGCCAGACTTTGTGTCAAGGCACCAGGTGGGCAGTCCTATACAAAAGAGGGGGAAATGCCTCAACAGGTCAAAATGTCAAGCACCATTCAATCACAATCGGGGGTCATTTTTTTCCTCTCTTTTTAACAAACCATATTTGTTATCCACTAGCTGTAGGCTCGAGAAGCTCACCTACTTCAGGAAAAGAACTACCAATAAGAGTTGACTTTATTGTAATATGACAATTATTCAAGCATACTTCTTTGGCACAGCTCATTTATCAATGTGCTGACAAAGTTTTTGCTACTAATAACAATGTTTTTGTCCCCTAGCTACATTTAAAGGTATCCTGTCATGGGAAAAATTTTTTTTTTTTCAAAATGCATCAGTTAATAGTGCTGTTCCATAAGAATTCTTCACTGAAATCCATTTCTCAAAAGAACAAACAGATTTTTTTAAATTGCATTTTGAAATCTGACATGGGGCTAGACATTTTGTCAATTTCCCAGCTGTCCCAAGTCATGTGACTTGTGCTCTGATAAACTTCAATCACTCTTTACTGCTGTACAGCAAGTTGGAGTGATATCACACCTTCCCTTTCCCCCACCCAGCAGCCTAACAAAAGAACAATGGGAAGGTAACCAGATAACAGCTCCCTAACACAAAATAACAACTGCCTGGTAGATCTAAGAACAGCACTCAATAGTAAAACCCATGTCCCACTGCATACTATTCAGTTACATTGAGAAGGAAAAACAACAGCCTGCCAGAAAGCAGTTCCCTCCTAAAGTGCTGGCACAAGTCACATGACCAGGGGCAGCTGGGAAATTGACAAAATGTCTAGCCCCATGTCAGATTTCAAAACTAAATATAAAAAAAATCGGTTTCCTCTTTTGAGAAATGGATTTCAGTGCAGAAGTCTACTGGAGCAGCACTATTAACTGATGCGTTTTTAAAAAAACATGTTTTCCCATGACAGTTTTCCTTTAAGCATCTGGAGCAATACAGTTACTAATACAGTTGTGGCTCTGAAAAATTACCGATCTTAGCAAAGTCTGACCAATCTGTCAAATTATCGTGCGCGTAGTGGGGTTCGAACAATCGTACATCTTACGATTTTTCGTCCGACATCAGTCTTGATATTGATCAGCCAGGTTAAAAAATCTTTATCGGTCCCCATGCAATCTACCTATGTTTGCAGGGCCAAGCAGGCAGCGATCCATCACTTTTGCTGGCAATATCGCCTGAAATGGTCTTCTTAGTTGATGGACACACCGTAGATTTAAACGATCATTTTGAGAAAATTGTGGTCTCATGATAACCACTGGATCTTTTAAAAATCATTACGTCTATGTCCAGCTTTACTAAGGGAATAAATAGAGCTATCACTGTTGACATTAGCAATCAGTCAGATATTTTGAATTCAACTTGTAGAAGACTGATCAAAACTAACAGCCAGTTAATTGCCAAAGACTTCTGATCAGGTACAATTTAACACCTACTATATGTTTGTAGGTGAGCCCTGGTGTTGCTTAAAATGGGCATCAACATTTGGTTTTTCTTGGCATAATCAATGTGTGTAGCAATGACACATAAATAATATCCTGTTATATAGATGGAGACTTTGAAGGGCTATACTGAAATCTGGATGGACTTTCTGAGAGTCTCTCTTTAAATAGGAATATGCATGAATGCCATAACACCCTATAAATTGTGTCTGACTTACACTAGGAAAAAGTATACTACCCCCTAATATCCCTGTAGCAAAAGACAATGATGCTGTAATTACCAGCACATGGCATATGACAGACATTGTGGTGACTTTGCTGTAGCAGTTGTGCAATGTCTGAGCTAGTGATATGTGGGTCAACAAAACAAAGTCAACCTGTATCTGACCATAACCCACCATCTTGCAACTTAACCTGAAATGAACCTGTATTTATAGGCCTGCACCCACTCTCCCATCTCTGACATTATGAAGGGGGTGAAGCATGCATGCACAGATAATCCAGGCTGCCTTAGATGGAAATGGGGCATAGTAAGGTTGGGCAGAAGGAAACATTTGGCTGAAACCCCTTAACAAAGCATGTGCGGATGTTGGCCTGAACCTGCCTGACCCATGTGTAAATGTGTAGATGTCAAGAGTATTTTTTCCAGGTTGAGGCTGACTGGAGGACTACCATTATAAAGATAGAGAAGCCACTCCTGCATCTCATTATCTATGTTAGTGATCCACATCCAGTGGTTCTTGAGTAACATGATGCTCACCAACCCCTTAGGTGTTGCTCCCAGTGACCACAAAGCAGGAGCTTATTTTTGAATTCCTAGCTTGAGTTTTGGTCTCATAAAAACAAAAGTGTGCTGGCAAACAGAACCTCCAGAAGGCTGCCAGTCCACATAAGAGCTACCAAATGGCCAATTTAGGCAGCACCACCCAGGAACATTTTTCATCTGAATGTGGCTCACAGATAAAAACAGGTTGGGGACCCCCAATCTATGTAACAGCCCTCAGGATAATATTGTATATGTAATTTCTTTATTTTCCCAACCACAACTGAATGGGAAAAATATGCTGTTGAATATACACAGAGAATTTAATCCAGCAAAATTTCCCCATGGTGGAAGTATGATTTAAATAAATATATGATGTCACTACAAAAATGAACCTTACATATTGATGTGTTTGGTTTTCAGCAAGGAGAATATTTACCCTTTAGTTAACATGCCCTTCGTTATCTGTGTGGTATTGCGTTTTCTGGTGGGATGAATTAATGAATGAAAATTTAGTTTTCTCAGTCCTTTAGCAATATACATTGATTTTCAGTTTTTAACGGTTCCAATTTTTAGAATGCTAACACCAGGCTTTTGGCTTAAGCTCTCTCTCTGAAAGTCAGAGAATCAGCAACGCTGGGCTCAACTGACTATATAGGAAGTACACAGACACCTTCAAACCAGTGATGCACCGCATTTGCCATGATGCCAACTAAATGATAATAATGATACTAGCATAGTGTGTTGCTTTGTTTGCTGAGCATTGAATGCAGCAATCATAACTGTTCTTTCTGATAAATGATTTTATGTTTTCTAAATGGCTTAAAATTCAGAATTTGTAATCAAACCCGTGAACAGTATGGACTTTAAAGTTTACTTGTAATCCGTCTATGGAATATGGAACTAGATTGCTTTACAATAAGGAGCTATTTTTTTGTTCTTAATAGACCCACATGCGTCTTACAATAAATCCTTATGTTGCAAAGATTACATCTGCTTGAGAACTAAAGCCAGTTTGATTCCTCAAATAATGGCCAAGAGATTACCGACACATTATACTCAGGCAATAATCTATGGCTAAAGGAAAATCTATATGTAACCACATGCAGTCCCAAGATATTTACTGAAGACATGAGGAAAGTTTTTGACAATTTTAACCATGTGGAATATATTAGATGGCCATTTATATTAATTAAAATAAGATTATATGAAAGTCACATAAGCATTAGTGAGTGAAAAAAAATGTAACAACAGTGTTATTGAAGCTCTAACTTAGCATTTTAAAACCACATTTTGGCCTAGATTGTGATGTAACTCTGGCAATAGTCTGGGATACATTCTGTGTAACATCTTTAAACTGTAAATAAATCTACCACAGAAATCATCTCTCATGGTCGAGGCTATTTTAACAAACAAGCTGTATTACATAATTAAAGGACAAAATTAAAATGGAAATGTCTCCAGATGAATATTGTTATTGCTATCTTTGTGCTTACAGGCAAAATTAATGACACAGAGATATTCAGGAACATTGTATAACTGGCTAAACTGGTGTTATTGGCAAAGACCTGTGGATAATACGTGGATTTGTTGCAATCACTGGTTCCAAAAATGCCTTTGGTGTGCCACCTGCTCTACCTCAGTCCGAAAATGAGGCCTCTGTAACTGTGAAGAATCAAAATGGAGCCAGGCACCAGCAGATTAACTGCAAATTCGTTTATTTACACGACATGTTTCGGGCTGTGGCCCTTTATCACTTGATAAAGGGCCACAGCCCGAAACATGTCGTGTAAATAAACGAATTTGCAGTTAATCTGCTGGTGCCTGGCTCCATTTTGATTCTTCACGATAATACGTGGATCCTTGACTGGTTTGGCCACCCAGGCCTTGGTCCAAATCAGGTTGATCAGGTAACAATGGGCCCCATGCACACCTAATATAGAATACTGTATACTCAATATGCCATTGATGACAGAAAACTCCCTGCTTTTTTGAACTCTCCATGTTGTGCTACTTCCTACACCCAGCTCAGAGTGCTCCTATAATATAGGGTATGTTAGGTGGCTGTCATGTTGGTGTCATCTTAAATGCCCCCTACTTACACATCAGATGGATTTTATATTGTAAAGCATGAAAATACAGCCATATCATGCAAGTGATAGTTGCATTACAATCAAGTTTTATACAGCATTTTGTCAGTTGCAGTAAGGCCCAAATTCTTCTGTGCAAATAGATAAATTGTGAGTCAGGTCCATTGTTCCTTTCAGATCTCTTTGTATTGATTGGTGAAATGCACACATACATGCATGAAGCAACATAAGGAAACTTAACAGGGGACACAACTCTTATAATGAACAGTCACATGAAATAGAAATCCAAAACAAAAATAACACAAAATAGAAACCTCCTCATTCCCAGATCACCAAATATGTAATAGGGCTTTGCTTTGAGATGCCCCATGTATAAGTGTGATGAATACAGAGAGTGATAGACAGACCATTTCCATTTATATGCTGATTATACAATTTTTAATTATTATTGTTATTGTAGCAAATGACTAGGCAGAATACACATTGAAGTATGTATTGCAAACAGATGCCAGTTTAAAGCAGCTAAGTTACAAAGCCCGGTGATCAAGCTCAGTTTTTCATCCCGGAAGAAACATTATCTAAAACACTGAATTAGATTCAACACTGGTTAGTAAAGTTTTGGATGCAGAACAAAACAATAAGCCTTTGGCACTTACTGCAGTTTGAGCGCAACTTTTAAACTCAAGAGAACACTCGCTGGAGCTCAGTAAGGTTGTGTTTCTTTGTTCTGCAGCTGCAGCTATCGCTTATTTCCAGAACACTCGGCCAATTTGGGTTGAAAGTATAGTGCATAAATATGATTACTAAATTTGCATAGCTAAAAAACTGAAATAAGCTAATTCAAGAAAGGTGTAAACACATTATTATAATACAAGATATCCATGGTTAAATAAAGCTGGGTATACATTTTGGGGGTACTTAAAGTGGACCCATCACCCAGACAATTACTTTCACTTTCCATTCAGCACTTCCTAGATGCCACTGCACATTCCCCCAGTTCTCTTAACCATTTAATTGTGTAACTAGGGCATAGGAATGGACATTGGGTCCCCCATTCTGGTGCTCAAACAAGATTCTGAGATGATGCAAGGCTTGCCTTAATAACAGTGTCCACAAAATGGCTCCTGTCTGCTTGCTATAATTATGAATTCCCAGACTGAAGGAAACAAGATCCAAATAATTTATATAGTGTATATAGTGTAATTAATGTTCATTTTGCTTGACTAATGTGATAAAATATGATTTTGAATATTTTTTTGGAGTGACGGGTCCACTTGAAATGCAGTAATGTAACTACAGAGGAAGCAGACCCCACACCCTCTGGGGGGTTATGGGTAAATCTCCCCTCTGAAGCCGCACTTCTAATTGGGGATTGGCGGGCAGTGACCATAGCTGACAGGGGGGTGGGTAGCAGGGGTGGGAGTGGCTGTGCACACCAGGCCTCTGTTAAGATTTTTCTTTTGGGGGGGCCCAGTGGCATGTTGTGACTGCTTAAATGCCTCTTGTGTTGGACATAGCTAAAACTCTACTCAAACTGCCATGAAACACCCCATCACACATTAAAATACTGAGAAAATGGTCCAGAAAGCTACGAATTAAAGTACACATACCTTGAAATATTAATCTAGAAATTATCTAATAGTTAAAAGCCACTACAGACGCACTGTATTCATTAATGATTGTGTCATATTGGATTAAGCAAAAGTAAAACTGTACTGCTCCTTTAAGAATCAATCTTCCCATCTTGAGGAGACATGGCATTATTTATATTAGGTAATTTTAAATGTTATAGACTTTGAATTATTAATTGTCTAGTGTCTCTTAATACAGAAACAGGGAAACTGGCAATGCGATCAGACAATTTTTTTTCCTAATTAGTCTTTTCATTTTGCTAATGTAGTGCTGGAGTTTTATTTGGCAGCGACCTTGTCTTTAAGTTATTCTTTATATCAAATATTATTTCAAGAAATGGTTACAGCCATGTATTGCTAGACAATAATTACAGTACATGTCAGGTTAAATTTACAAGTGCATACTCTGTATTACACAGTTTGTATTATACACGCTTCATTAATATATATATATTGGTCTAAAACTGTGGTCAAAGTTGTTTTTTTCACTGGCAGAAAGGACGTAAAACACATCCCCTAATTGTCTTCAGTACCACTAGATGGCAGACCTAATCTCATTTGTATCCAAAAGAGAGACAAGTCTCAATATTGACTGAACATAAGAGAATGATTTACTGCACAGCCTACAATTCAATATTAAACCCCATTATATACTTTGCTTAACATGTGGTGAGAGTTAGGGTGAAGAGATATTCTTTTTACTATTGTTACTTTTGTATAGTGACAACAGAATTATCTGACTTATTAATTTTAAATTTGGCTATTTTTGCATCTTTGATGAAATTATGCAAGATAATAACTATTAAACCCACCTTTTCCAATTCTTTACTGACACATAATATCAAATACTAGTACATGTATTGCATATGTTATCCAGAAACTTGTTATCCAGAAAGTTCTGAATTAAGGGAAGGCCATCTCACATAGAACCCATTTTATCCCAATAATCCACATTTTTCACAAACTATGTATTTCCTATTTTCCTTGAACCAGTCTAAGATATAATTAATCCTTACTGGAAGCAAAAACAGCCTATGGGGTTAATGTTTAACTGGTTTTCTAGTAGAAGATCCAAATTACAGAAAGATCCATTATCCAGAAAACCCCAGCTCCCAAGCATTCTAGATAATATATCCTATACCTGTAAGTGGTTTCTGATATATAGTAGTGGAATTTATGATGTCATTGGTTATTCTGATTAGGATGCCTTGCTTATTTGCATAGTTTTGTTTTTAAATGAGTGGAGTTGCCATACTGGGTGATTTATTCATTTTTGCATACGAAAAAAATTGATTTACTATTTTTATGCAGAAAAAAGTCACATATGAAAATAAACAAATTGTAAACAAAAATCCTAAAGTTTTAATTCAATCTTGCCATTTTAAAAATCCCTGAAAAAAACATTCAATTTAGTTGACTGCTATAGAGACACTACCACTTCACATCAGGTGTTAGGTGGTGTAATCTCAAATTTTCTCAATTGCAGTAATAACAAAATTGCAATTGTAAAAATAGCAGCAAATATTTATCCATAACCATTGGTTCTAGTTAACCTTGAAGTCAGAAATATAAATCATGCTTTGCATGCGTTTGAATTCGTGCCCTTTTGCCAGGGCTTCTTTAAAGGAATTGTTCAGTATAAAAGTAAAAACTAGGTAAATAGATAGGCTGTGCAAAATAAAATAGGTTTTCAATATTGTTAGTTAGGCAAAAATGTAATGTATAACAGCTGGAGTGACTGTAAGTCTAACATAACAGAACAGAACACTATTTCTTTCTTTTCAGCTCTCTTTTGTTTACACTGACTGGTTACCCTGGTAACCTTTGCAGCTCACTCTAACTGTTTAGTTTATTTTGATCCTTAGCATGCAGGTCAGATTCAAAAGCAAACTAGCTGAACAGTGATGTCCCATATTGCCCCCATATTTCAAGTCACTGATAGATTACTGACTGGTGTCATGCAAAGAGAGAACTGAAAAGCAGGAAGTGGGGTTGTGGCTATTACATTAGACATCCAGTCACTCCAGCCTTTATACATTACATTTTTGCCTAACTAACTATACTGAAAACAGCTTTTATTGTACACAGCCTATCAGCTTACCCAGTTTTATTTTGCATTGAACAGTTCTTTTAAAAGTGTACCTTGAAAGTTTAAGAAAATAAGAAATCCCCCTTTAAGCTATGATATCTTTCATAGATCTTATAAAGGAATGTGCAGTACAAATATATGAGGATAGTCTTACAGCCAGTTTCTTCTAACAGCCTGATACATATTTTTAGCAGAATAACATAAAAATTTTGAAAATCTAAAAAAAAAAAACACCTCAACACAAAACAAATATAGACACAACAGGAAGACTCCGCAAATCCTACTGATGCATTTTTATGCCACTGTATGCAAGAGCATCACTTCACTTGCAATGTGCCCTGTTACTCTTTAAAAATAATGATAACATAAAAATGATGCAAATATTCCAGAAGCCCAAATTTAGTTAATTATATAATGATAGAGGACCAGACAGGTGGTTTTACACAGTACACCAAGTGATGGAAATTATATTGGAATGTTGTAATTTCATCTAACATTGGCATTTGTAAAAACAATGTAGTAAGAAAACATATCCTTAAATAAACTCTAACTGTGGTACTCATTCTTTATCTGGGCTTGACTTCCATTAGAGCTCCAAGAACCATTGTTCTGTTGTTTTAATTAAAGGAGACAGGATGTGTGTGTTCACCATAGAGACTTTATTGGTGCTGATTTCTCTACACCTAAAAAATGTTATGTTTGACAGTTTGTTAAAAAAAAGGAAATTAGATGCATAATATCCTTGGCTTTGAGGAATGCAGCTTTGATTAAATTCTTATGCTTTTTCATTGTCATCACATCCTTTATGGCAGAACTATCCAACAGTCATCTATTATGTAGGAAGTTTGACTTTGCATTCTCTTGGTTAATCTCACTAATAGCTCTGAAGAAAATGATAGTGAGTGTTAGATTTTTATGTTTGGGTTCCTTTGGCAACTTGAATGGATATATTTGTGCCCATGCTGGAAAAAGCAGACTGTACATTATCGAATATACTGCCAAGAATAAGTCTACTGCAATTCCATCAAGTTACATTAAGGATCCTCGTGGGTTGGAATTGAAAATATCTCCACCCTTGCAGAGAAAAGTAGTCTTAAATATCAACTATATATGTATACTATATATTTGTTCATTTGTATGTTCGTAATCTTTAAGCATCGGGACACAGTATGACTGAAACCTCTCAAGGGCCAGCTTTTCATCCACAAATTAACAGGTACTTTTGGTTACAAAAATATGGCCTCCTCACACGCAAAAGGCCTTCATATCTTGGGGCCACACCACATTCTGTTGCAGCTGGACACAGAATGCAACAGAACTCTTCAGTGCATTGTTGCAAAGAAGAAACCATATATATAGAGGTTTCCAAGAGTGCCGAGCTTGGCTATGCAATCTGTTCACTTGCAAACCTAATTGGTTTACCAGCCAAAGCAGGGTACAGGCCCACCTACCCATCTGATCAATGACCTTGCATTAAACATTTCAGCAATGCAATGTTTCCAAACATTTTTAATATGTATTATATCAAAGGTGTACCATCACATTTTCCATGCAGCACTGCATACATCAGATAGAAAATAAATACATGTTCTACCATACCATTTCTGAAGTCAGGTTGGTATGAGCAGAATTTCTTTGTCCTATAGTTTTAGAAATAACACAAAATAAAGCTTCAGAGTCTCTTGTCTTATTTCTAATGCATGGCTTCAACAAAACCTTTAAAACGTTAGCTATGCATTCAACTACATCTTGGTGCATTTCCTATTACTTTAACATTGGCTATGTGGTGGGGTTTGGATTGATTGCCATGTAAGTAGCTAGATGTTCGTTTGGCATACGTTCTGGAAATTCCCAGTTGTAAGCCTCGTCTCTGGAATATAATGATGTTAGTACTCACCATTCAGGTCAACTTAATTCCAGTGGCACGCCTGACTTAACCACCTCAATTTAAGTGCAATATATGGCAGATTCAGAACAAAAACAGTACTTCTGTCATATAATTCATAAATGTGATTGCGATTACATGTAGCATGAGACAGAGAAACAAATTGTCTTTAAAGGGCTCATACTAAAAAAAGCTGGGGTTCTAATTGACTTGCTAATCAGAACCAGACAGACATCAGCGTGCAGCTCAGATTTACTGCAAAGCCACATGCCTAAAGACTTTAAAACATAATCATTTTCATTCTTTCATGGAATGTAAAAGTGAAAATAATGACCCATGCAGTGCAGTGATCTCAAAAGGCCACTATGTGTAATTTTTTCCCAGCAGCTTTTTTTAAATCTTCATAAAAAGCCAGATATACTAGGTATGAGTGCAGGGTTTCGTTTATACTGTACATGTCATCAAGGTAATTCCAAAAAACAAAAATTTAACTGGTTGCTACAATGGAAACTCCAAGTACAGGATCTATTATCTGGAATGCTTGAGTCTACTAAAATCATTAAAACATTAATTAAACCCAACAGGATTGCTTTCTATCAATATGGCTGCTAAGTTAGGATCAAGTTCAAGCTTCTGTTTTATTACAGAGAAAAAGGAAATCACCTTTAAAAATTGGAATCATATTCTGAAAATGTACTCTCTCTCCTATAATTTGGAGCTTTCTATTTTCCTCATAAAGTATCCCATACCTGTACTACAATAAGATCAAAATACAATCCCTCGGAGCAGACCAAGGGTGGTCCATGCTTACACAGCCCGTCAGAAAGATATTATAAAAAAACATGACAATAATGGGTCTAAGAAGTGTTTATCTTTTATTTATTTTTTCTATTCTAATGTACAGTACGTAGTGTCAGAGTAAGAGCCAGTGTCAGAGTTAGTGTTCCTTTAAATAAAGTTCTGTTTGTTTTTCCCCTGGGAGTAAAGCTCCATCTTTAATTCATGTAAAATGCATCATCAATGCAAATGCCAAACTATTAAACATGTTTTGTGCAACATAGAGTTACTTATGGGCTCATAGACTAGATTACCTAGGGAATCTCTACTGACTACAGGAAACAGAGGCTTCTGCAATAAAGGATTGTTTAGCTGAGCTTGCCTCTGCGCCATCCAAATCAGAAAAGCTTCTAAGTTATAAATCTTAGATTGGTGGTGCAGTGAACACATTTCATCCTTTTAGTGTCACTTTCTATTTTATAAATTGTTTACCTTCTCTCATTTGAATAACTGTCTGATTTAGAATCTATAAGATTTAAGTATCCATTGCAAAGCGGCTCACATATTTCTGTTTACATACAATCAGCTGTAGGCTAAAAATGAGTCAGATGTTTTAACATTACTCTCCAACTGAATGAGCAGACCATTGGCCAATGTGACTGTCCATACTAAAGGTGGCCACATCTTTCCGATATCCAAATCTTCTGCAGATATCTGTCAGCTTGTCTCCTACCATACATGCACCGAATATGAAAATTAGTTTTGCACAATATTATTGGTGCATCCATGACCAGCTTAATACCCAAGTTGCCCTGATCCAATTGATTGGCAGGTGAACCAGTTAAAGCTTTGGCTAGTTATTTTACAGTACAGATGAGTACACAACTGACCAGATTGACTGGCTTTATGTGCCCATGTGTTCCGAGCTTAACTGAAGGCAGCTGTAGGGGCTTATTTATCACCAACAAGTTCGTAAACAAAAGGAAAGAGCTGATTGGTTACTATGGGCAACATCACCAGTGATGTGTTTGCCCAATGTTTTACAAATGATATATAGGCCTCATAGTGTTGACTTTAACAACATCTGAATGGCATTATGTAAAATGCTGAATATAAATACATATTATACAAGAAAATACCTTAATGGGGTTTTATAAAACAGAGAAAAAAGGGTTATGAAATTGCAAAATGTCACTGCTAGAAATGATGAGTTTGAAATATCGATTCATACACTAGTAAGGTTCAAGCGATGTTCTGCATACCTGGCTTGTTGAAAAAAGATGGAGTTTTCATGAAAAATGAATTATCTAGCATAAGAGGACAGTGTGTACTTGACCTTTACTGCCACGTGTGTTGATAATATTATATTATTCCTAGGCATCAAACCTATACCTGGAGTAACACACTATGGATTTTTATACTTCTGGCACAAGTCGTAATAAAAAAAGAAAAAATATATGCACTGGACAGGAATGTAAAATAAAAGGTTCAAAGTTTTACTGATCATTTGGTTTATGAAGTACTCTATCATTCTGAGCATTGCATATTTATGGTAATACACTGACAAAAAAGGCCCTCATCAGAGTGCTGAGAAATCATTTTTCCTATTTCCACTGCATTGTGACAAAGATTTATCATTTGATAATTGTCTGAATAAAATATTGCAAAGTACAGCTCGAATAAATTTCACCTCATGACTGACCTGAGCTGCAAACAGAATTACAAAATGGAGGACATTTTGCCCAGCGCTGGCTGTATTTTAGAAGAGTTCAACAGTAAGGCTGTTAGGACACCTCAAGAGAACTTAGGTGATAGTATGCCCTTTATATTCCCTCCTGCCAAATATTTCCTAGGTATTTTAAGTGTAAAGTTTAGCTCTTGCCATTAACCATGTCTTGGATGTTTTTCTCTGTACCAGTGCAGCAGACTATACGGTTATATACATTAACAATAAGGGCAGAAAATCCTGAGTTTGTGAGGTTAATTTTGAGTCAAAAATCTGGTTAAAAAAATTTGAATTTTTCACTATTTATTATACCCCGACTCTGAAAATACATCATCAACAACCTGTTGAGATCATGTAGAAGTCAATGGCAGAGGTCCCTTGAACCATTTGAAAAGTTAATAACCTTGATGATGTTCCAGCTATCAATTCAAGCTATTCAAGTTTTTTTATTCCCGAAAACTTGATCAACTTGTCTTTTCGTGTTGTTAACCCGGTTTTATAGGCAAACCCCAGGAAACCCATTTATTAAGGTCATACAATATGCAGAATTATTTAATGGCTGTTCTCCCTTCAATTGAATTTCTAGAAAATCTACAGCAAGCTTCTATCGATGTTGCACAGAAGCAGATGGTTTGACAGAGCTCAAGTCTTGGGATGTTGGGGAGTTAACTTATCTATGCTTTGTTCATGAATTAGCTGGTCTCTATTGATATAATTCACTAGATACTGGAGTGTTGTACCAAAACCCTACTCTGAGGGGCTGATTTACTAAGGGTCGAATTTCAAAGTGGAAAATACTTTGAAATTCGACTCTCTAATTTTTTTGTGGGGTCAGGATTTTGGTGAAAATCGCTCAAATCATTCAATTCGATCGAAAGATTCGAACGATTTTCACCAAAATCCTTTTGAATTCTCAGAACTTAGAAAATTTTTCAGAACCAATTCTGTGAGGTCCCCATAGGCTAAAATGGCAATTCGGCAGCTTTAAGCTGGCGAATAGTCGAATTCGAAGGATTTTTAGAGGGCCAGTACTTCAAAATTTGAATATTATAATATTTTAATTTTTTCAATTCAAATTGAATTTGGGGTATTCTATAGTCGAAGTAGTCCAAAATGACTTTGAAATTTGAATTTTATTTGAATTTGAATTCGACCCTTAGTAAATCAGCCCCCTAGTATTCAAATCTTTGACAATGATGTTGTAGTGCTCTTGGTATTGCCCAACCTGGCTTCACACAGTGAAAGAATGTGGGTCAATTTGCTCAGTTTCTACCAAACTTATGGACAGAAAAAAAATGCTCAATCTTTCCCACTGGAGCACGTTTAAGGCCATAAACAGGACATGGCATGGATTACATTTTATTTTTACACCCTGTGTAATAGTGCTGCTCCAGCAGAATTCTGCACTGAAATCTATTTCTCAAAAGAGCAAACAGATTTTTTTATATTTAGTTTTGAAATCTGACATGGGGCTAGCCATTTTTTCAATTTCCCAGCTGCACCAGTCATGTGACTTGTGCCAGCACTTTAAGAGGGAACAGCTTTCTGGCAGGCTGTTCTTTTTCCTTCTCAATGTAACTGAATAGTACACAGTGAGACATGGGTTTTAACTATTGAGTGCTGTTCTTAGATCTACCAGTCAGCTGTTATCTGGTTACCTTCACATTGTTCTGTTGTTAGACTGCTGTGGAGGGGGGGGGGGGGGGGGGGGGGGGAGGGAGGGGTAATATCACTCCAACTTGCAGTACAGCAGTAAAGAGTGATTTTGGGAAGTTTATCAGAGCACAAGTCACATGACTTGGGGCAGCTGGGAAATTGACTATATGTCTAGCCCCATGTCAGATTTCAAAATGAAATATACAAGAATCTGTTTGCTCTTTTGAGAAATGGATTTCAAATCAGAATTCTTCTGGAACAGCACTATTAATTGATGCATTTTAACAAAAAAACAATTACTCATGACAGTATCCCTTTAAAAATCCAAGTAGAGGTATCCTAAGTAGATCAGATGTTTTAGGACCTTGCAGGGTCACTTCCGTCACAGAGAAACAATAAGTCATGGTAGAAAACAAGAAACAGAATAACGACACAGTCCATAAAATGAATTTTTAAATGCCATTCATTTAAAGCTGACTTTTAAAAACATAAAAGATTATATAAATTAGTTGGCCACAGGGTCATAAAGGAGTGATTTACATGTCTCCGCCCATGATGCATTATGGGAGAATAAAACTCTCATTTTTGCTATCTAGGCAGTGCTATATGTATGGCATGAGACAAGTAAATACCTTCTGATTTCAGAAGGCTTCACTTTGCATATATAAATTATTGTAATTGTAGGTTATCCCTTTGCACTGCCTACGAACACTGATGCAGATGGCACCAGAAGAAATGTATTTTATAACATTTTAAAATACTCTAGACATAAGTTTTACCAGATGATATTTGTGGGCCTAGACTAATAGGGGAAGGCAGATTGCTATGGCTGAAACAGACAAGCTGCCCTTGTATGAGAATTCATCTTTAAAGATATATTTTGAGGTTTTCTATAGACCATAAGGTGACATATTCATGTGATGACCATTTCTCTTTTTAAACAGATGGAGAAAGCAGCTTTCTTTATACTGATGTCATGCTATTTCTTTGCCCTCTACATTCTCAGGTCAAAAGATGTTACTCATCTATATACTCAGTTGTGCTAATTAAAACTCTTTCCCTTTTTTAAAAATAAACTTAATTTTCCTGCCAAATTATGCAGAGTAGACAATATACTTAAACCTTGGAATATTTTATGTCAAGTCTGTTAAGTGCAATATTAGCAGGTTATACCGTATACCACCCACTTAGATTTGGAGCCTTATTTAAAGCATTAAAGGAAAACTGTACCTCCAAAAAGAATCTTTAAGCAATCATTTTTTTTGGTTTGTTTGTGACATATGAAATGTGGTTTACAGTAACAATTAGAATGATTGTGGCAGTTAATAGATAGCATAGATGGAGCATAATCAGACTATGATTAAACTGCATGGGATGTGGAATTTGCATGCACTTTGTAAACAAGGCTGATCACATATTGGATGCCCGCTAATATAATTGATAATAATGTCAATAAAACTCAGGGCCATAACTTTAATATGCAAAATTTGGGCTGAGGATATCATTTTATTGGCTGGCAAGTCTTCTGCTTAATTGATGTATTCAAGCAAAGCTCATGACTCAGCTGGAAACTCTGCAGCACGTTAAACTGTCAGTTTTATCATCATTTCACTGCATGTTTGTTCCTAACAATACAGCTTGCTTACAGTAATAGAGCTGGGAGACACACTATCACAAGCCAGTGATTCCTCCGAAGAATTGCAACTGCTTGTCTATTGTCAAATATGACCTTCACGGTTTGACATAAGGCTTAGATTTTGGCATTCAATATTATCTTGTTGCTTTACTCCAGAGTACATAAATTCTTAACTAATGCAATTCACAGGAGAAGATTTGTATAGGTCATGGCAAGTCTGCAAGGATTGACAAGATACTGCACATGACAAACACACAGAGAGTGCAGCCATCAAGCATTAGAGTTTTGTCTGAAGTGTAGCACAGTACTATACTCTCCTGCTCTGAGATATACATGCCAGGATGCACCAACCTTCTAGCTGATATATTGGGAATTTAATATATTAAGGCAATATAGCAATATGACATGATGAATACTCTGAAGAGGATTTAGCTTCCATGTAACTGCAGATGGTCATGCACCAGAGCATCTGGATGGCAAAGAGGCCTTTGGTACTTTTTGCAAGTGCTAGTATATGCTAGGACATGTTTCTGTATCAGAAGGTTAGAGTAAATTGATAGTGACACTGTTAATGAAGTCTGCTGTATCTCTGGGCTTTGCAAACTTTAGGGTGAAAAATCTATATATTTAACAACAACATAAAGTCCTAAATGTTGTCCTTCCATGAAAAAGGAGCACCAGGCTCTTACTGACTTGACTGCTCTCCATTGTAGTTGGTCACTTCCCAGTGTTGGGAAGTCTGTGAAAATAATATATCTTACCAAAAGAGCATATTCTTGGATCACAGTTCACAGACATAATATATACTGTAGAATGGTTTAGAAAGTATTGGTATATTAAACTGCTACTTATACATGCAAATGCTTGATTTTACGACTCCTTAGCTTACAGTTTTACAATTTCTTTTTATGATTCAAGCTTAGAGCATTTAGGCTGTCACAATAAAAAGGTACATTTAACAAAAATACTAATTATTAATAGGCTTTGTCTACTGTAAATTCTTGCCTTTTCATACTACTGACTGGCATTTAACAAATGCAGAAAACAGAGGATCTCACAAATGTCTTGCATTCTGATGTAAACATTGTAGTGGAACCCCATTAAGGCTGGATTCCACCTTGCCAATGTGTTGACTGTGTGATGGTCCAATAAATTAAATTTAGTTTATACAGGTATTTAAATTATATTATATTTAAATTATTGGATAAAAAAAATCCTAAAAAGATTAAATGACTGGTAATCCCGCAGGATTCCAAGTTCAATCTTTTATAAATTCCCCTGAAGTTCAGGACTTATATGAAAATGTAATGAACAGACTGATTATTGATTCTTTTCAGCAATCCAAATTTATGTTTCCAGGAACCACAAAGACTTAAGTACAAAGTCTACTTTCGCTGCTTAAAAACAGTGATTCTATGGGTCACGCAGGAAGAAGCCTTATGTTTATCCCACACAGGGTGAAATATAAGCATTGATTGTAGGGTAGAACTACAGGAGCGACCATTTTCAATGCGATTGTGTTGGATCTGATGTGGTGCGCCAAAATGCAGGCCTCAAGTCAGATGAGACTGAAAATAAGGTACGTAATACAAATGTCGGATCTTGTTGCGGCGGTTATCCGACACCACTGTTGGATGTAGATGCAGCATGCAGCATCTGCATCCGACAGTCGTGTTGTATGAACGCTGCAACACCATCTGACATTGTTGCATTCAACTTGACGCCTGCATTTTGTAGCACCACATCGGATTCGGCACAATTGCGTTGAAAACGCTCCTGTAGTTCTACCCTAAAGGTAATGATTTACATTGAGATTTGGCCTTTTTTTAAGGACACTTCAAATTCACACCTGATATTGTCACTCATGAAAATCATGTAACTCACCAGCATTATTGACATGGGATTTTTAGCAAACTTTGCACCTACGTGTATATAACCTCCCTGGTGAACTGGTCGTGATATTCACCTGTAAATGCCTCTGGGCTTTATTTTCTCAGATGATTATAGATCAGCTTCAAATTATATATATATATATATATATATATATATAAATATCTTCATACCCCCTTCAATGCAAGGCTAGTAGGTGCTCTTTTGCCTCCAGCCCAAAGGCATATAAGTGGAAAGTATAAAATACATTAATAAAACTTTTGAAGTGATTGAAGGTTATTTGTAAATGGTCTTCTAACTGAAAACAGTATTTTTTTTATTCCTTTCTATTCTCTGGTTCTAACACTTGAAACAATGTATTCAACTCTCTTCCAAGTCTGTTGATAACCTAGCTTCTGCTATAATCTTTCAGGAGTCAGAACCAGCAAATAGAAAGAGACAGACAAACAGTGATTTTAATTTATCTTATAGTAAAGCTTCGAGAAAGATCAGTTTCATTAGATATAACCGCAGCTTTATACATTTTCCCTCAAATTTATCTCTCCATATTATTTTAGTGCAGTATGTTATATATTTTATAGAGGAGAACAAATTCAATAAATCTCAAATGTGTCATAATACATCAACATAAACTTTAGAGCTTCAAATATTTGTTTAGACTATTAGATTTTCCCCAGTTCATTTTTAGACTGGATTTCCTGTGGTGCACATATTATTTATCTACCTAATATATGTGGGGAGTGAGTAGTTTTTGTGGCAATGGTGATGTAGTATTTTATGACTGGGTGGTGTCTTTTTGTAGTGCCTGAAACCAAAGCAATAACCAAAAACTAGATAGGAAGGATATTAGGTTAGGACATCATAAAAAGTAAACACTTCCTTTAATATTTTAATGATGTGTAAAAAACATTCCCCTCACTTTAGAATTTATTACCTCCTGACCAACAAAACTCACCCTATTTCCTTCTTTCAGAATCCTTTTTTCGTGTCATTGCAACATATTTCTTATTTTTTATTAACTCATTTTTATGCATACTTAGGTAATTCCAGTGCTTAAAATATTATTTTATGGGGATTGTTGTGGAACATTAAATTTTAAAATGTTTTAAGTGAGCAAAATAATGCCGTGGTTCTGGAATTGCTAATTAGCATTGCTTGCATGAAAATGAAACAAGGACACCACCTGCTGTAAAAGCGACCGTTCTACACTGCGTAGCAGAATGTAGCAGGCAGGAATTATGGAAAGAAGCAGCAATAACAATCCCCAGCTTGGGAGTGTGAGACAAACAGCAATCAGTATGGCATTATGTTGTTATATGCTGCACAGGGCACATTGAAGGACCGGGATAAAATGGCTTTTTGTTCTGCAATCTATACAATAAAACACAGACTTTATTTAAGAGCAGCTTCCCTAGTATTAAAGGAGAAGGAAAGGCTGGATACACTTGGGGGTGCCAAATGTTAGTCAACCCCAAGTGATTATAGCGACGTACCTCAAATCCAGGGCTGGTGCTCCTATCAGGAGAAATCTGCACTGGCCCCGGGTTATAGAAGTAAGCACCACGCTGAGATCTTACTTCCGTCTTCGCACAGCTGCGCATGCGCATTAAAACGAAAAGCCGAACTTTAACTTTAAAATGGGCTTTTTCATTCTAATGCACATGCTTCAGTCCGGTGAAATGTGCAGCAACTGCCGGTGCAGATTTCTCCTGATTGGAGCACCGGCCCTGGGTTTGAGGTATATCGCTATAATCACTTGGGGGTGCCTAACGTTTGGCACCCCCAAGTGTATCCAGCCTTTCCTTGTCCTTTAATATTAGGACAGCTGCTCTTAAATTAAGTCTGTGTTTTATTGTATAGATTGCAGAACAGCCTTTCCTTGTCCTTTAAAGTAAGTGCAACGTTCCAATTAATAGAATCATAGCAAAATATAAGAACTATACTAATAGGGGAGCACATATAAAAGTACGATTGTGCCACCTGTGGCTAAACTTACAGGAAAAATAAACAATAATTATGTAGTCTCTTGACCAAATTTACTTTATCAATAAATGCAATTTTACACACTGGTTGTATGGATTTGCATTTGATATACCTCAATACATTGTAGGTCTAGTAACTGAAGCCAGATAATTATTAATATTTTTACCCTTCTTCATCACTGCACAGAGGCTTTATTAAGCTATGAGTATCTCTTTGGCATTCCAAAGCCCCTCACTGCTTTGCATTGTTAAAGAGTATCTAAGCTGCCAAAAAACACTGATTTCTGTAGCAAAGGAAACTTGGCCTGATTCCCACGTCATTGTGCTATAATTTGAAGTCACAGTACCTCGCTGTACATCAGGCACTTGAGGTAACACAGAATGCTTTGTGAAACCCCCACTTCAGTGCTAAGGAAGGACACAATTCTACCATTAAACTATTATTAGCAATGTCCTATTTATTCTATAGACTGGAGGAGATCTTGTACTTGGCTTGATACCATTGAGATTTCTTGTGCCAGACACAACAGATTTATGGCTAAGTCCTCTCTTTGTCTGATCCTTGTTGACTTTTTTCACATTAGTTGCAGTGGGTTGATCCCATGAATGAGGCATGCCACCTGGTCCTTCATATCATCACCAACATGAGGGGCATGCTAATGTCATACTAAAATAGAATAAATACAGTGTGCAATATCATACTAATCATCAGTTTTGACCAAATGAAAGATCACGTGATTTCTTGCCTTTGGCTCAAAAATGGTAAACTTTCATCAATAATAGATTTTTTTTCTTGTATCATTTTTATAAATGCTTTACAGCATACAAGCAGGCTGCTGATCCTGCTATACTTTATCTGAAACCAATTCTGTTATAGACTTAATCCTGTTCTGCAAAAAACCTCATGAATTCATTAATTCCTGTGCACGGGGCAAGGCATATTTCAGCCTCAGTGATGGAATGGGCAGCTCTCTGTCAGATCAATTATGTACAAAACTCATCTTCCTTGTGATTCCCTTGATTTTTTCTCTTGACAGTTCACCTTGTGCCCAACCTTCTGTTCTAACAGAACTTGCACACAAAAGCAAAGCCATGGTTGTTTTTCTCTATCAGAACATGACAGACAGTAGCTCCTTGATGTCAGTTGGCCCTTGGCCCTGAGCTCCATCTATTCCTTTCATATAATATTTTTCATTTTTTGTCAATGTCATACATTTCAGGGGAGGATTAATATATAGTGCTATAATCAAAGTTTTACTTTCTATAGTTGTGACTACAGTTCTAAAAGAGAGTGGGATTAATTTACAACAGAGGTACAGAGTCATTAGCTTGGGAGCTGCTGCTTTATCTAGTTCTTTGTGTTTCACAGAATGCAAGACTGTTGCAAAGTCGTTGATACCACTACGTTTGTGAACTGCTCCAAGGTGGCATGAAACTTGCAGAATGATAAAAAGATATACAAATAGAAGGTATGGCTGTGCATCAAGGTGTTATATGGCTCTCATGCTGTAGTTATGAGTTGTTCTTGTTTACAACAGGAAGGTACTATTTATCTGCACTCTAACAGAGCACATGTATCACAACAATCCACTACAGACTCTATGGTGTCTAGCAATATAAACTGGACATACATGACCCACTGTAATGGTTTGGGGCCTCAAACAGGCAAACAGCAATCACAGGGGGCTACACAACGGCAACAATGCGGATGTAACTTGCAACATTACTGCTGATAATTCTCCTTTGTTGTGAGAACATAGCAGTGACATGCTGATAGTGAAACTATGTTGTAATAGCTTTTTATTAATAAATGTCCCCTAGCCATCTTCATTAATTAGTCAGCTCAACACTATGTTAAAACCAGACTATTGCCTTTTAAACAGCCCCAAGACCAACACTAACATGGTGTTTCACAGATTGTCCCCAAAGGGATTTCATAGCATGGGCTATAATTTTTGAAGTGATAAATAAGGATAAATGTATGTATTTATGCAAATCTTTACGCACAGTAACAAAATGATTCAATATAACAGTGATCCCTGCTCCAGGAGGTTTACAAAGAAGGGAAAGTTATCTTGTTTGCATTGCAAGTTATTATGTGCTTTTTACGTACATAAATTGTACAAAATACACATTTTTGTTAACAGTTAATTTTAGTCAATTTAGTGTTTTATTTACTTAAATGCACATATTGTTATTTCAGGGTAAGTGAAACTGGGCAAAAAGCACAGATATAGCCCTCTGGTCATAATAAACACTGTTTTATTAATATTATTTGTGATAATAACACATATTTTAAACACATTTTACTTGAGAAGCAATTTAGGATACATACCTAAATAAGAAATAATACCCAAAGTGCATTTGGTAATTTATCTCACACTTGAGCCACCTGAATAGAACTCTATTGTGTGAAACCTGTGCAAGTTAGCATTAACCATCCTTTATCCTGTTCTGCACCATAGCAACAGCTGAGCCACTCAAGATCTTTCATCCATCCATGTGGCTGGCAGCAAATTTAATGTTATCACATGATTATTTCAGAAAATAAATCTTATCTATGTCAAAATCTAAATGTACTTTATTCTTGTAATGGAGTATGCATGGTCAGTGATGTTACTAGTGGCAGTCGGACCCCATGCGCAAGATATTGCATTGGGCAACCCTCAACAGTCAAATCAAGTGTCAGAATTTCCATTTTATTGCACACATTAACAGGCTTATAAAATGTAAGGTATTTTTGTGTTTGTAGTGTATATAAACAAGTAAGTCTGGCTTTCCACTTTCATGCAACATCCCATGTGACTGCATAGGTAGAACAAGTGGAACCTCCAGCTCACTTTGAATTACAGAAAGTTAAAGTTACTGAAAAAAGCTGGTTCCCATCATTCTCTCTTCTGCTTGGTGAATACTTTCTCTTAGTCACCTTCCCAGGCTTGCCGCAGCCTGTAAATGCAGTGCTGCATGACTGGATGGGTCAGCGTTTTTTATTTCCTCCAGCTCTTGCTAATGAAAAGCATATGTGTCCAGTAAATCTTGACTTTTCCTTATTAAGCTGGAAGATGTTCCTTATTAAAGTCTAACGTTGGCAGGGTGGGAATCAATAAGATGATTTGCTTTCTTAATCAACAGGCTTTCTCTTATTTTACACTAAATGAAGTATCAGGGAAATGATTGAAGACTTATTTGATTTAATTAATACTGGTTAGCAGATACATTTTACTTTCTGGATTCGTGTATGGAATAAAATGTAGTCCGTTAAGAGCCACATCAGTATTTAAATGAAGACGGCTGGACAGATCACTTTCTTGTTGAGATCAATCAAATCGCATGCCAGCATACCTCCACTTTTGTTGGTTCTGCTCAGATTTAAGCACCTGTAAGCCAGGTAGCAATGCTTATATAGTATATAAAAAAATAAGAACACGGTCAGTGGCTATAAGGCAAGCTGCAAAGCCCAACCACACCTCAGGTCACTATCTGCTTTAGGTAGGAAACAGCTGTTTCTATCTAGGGTTGAAATCACTTTAATACTGGCAACATGTTGAATCCATACCCTGCATGGCTAGGTAGCAATTTATTTAGAAGCATGCTGCATGGATGCACACAAATCAGTTACGTCTGCAGCATGCATCTATACTAATAGCTAATTAACTGTGCAGGATGTGGATTCAACATGTGGCTGGTATTTAAGGGCTGAAGTGGCAACCCTAATTCTATCACCTATACCATTGCTCTGTTCATTGGTGTACAGTGTACAGTGTATAGTGTGCACATATCTCTGTAGCACTGCTAAGGGCAATGGTACATGGTGCTATTTCAGGTCGTTTAGCATGAGCAGTTTTTAGTACCATATATGTGTGGCGTCAAAATGCCTTCATTTTCAACGTATTGCTTGCTATGGCAATTGCTTGTGCTGTCACTTATCAAGTGATGCAAATGATGCTGGCATTGCAGTATTTCAGAGCTCTCTAAATACTTGTTCATGGATAATAGACCTCTTGTGTTTAGTGTTCATTCATAAGGTAACTACATGTGTGGGACCTGTTATCCAGAATGCTCTGGGGTTTTCTGGATATAGGATCTGTCCATAATTTGGATCTCTTTACCTTAAGTCTAATAAAAAGCATCCAAGCATTAATTAAACACATTGTACTTCCTATAATGATCAATTACTGTATATCTTAGCTAGGTTCAAATATACAGAGCAGAGAAAAGGGAAATCATTTCCAAAAATTTTTATTATTTGATTAAAATGCAGTCTGTGGGAGATTGCCTTTCTGTAAGATGGAGCTTTCTGGATAATGGGTTTCAGGATAATCAATCCCATACCTGTATTGGGATTCATATATAAGAGTTCATATATATATATATAGCATTTTTTTTACAATCTTATGCATATCATAGGCTAATTGTGTCATTTATCAAGCATTCACAGGCCACATAATATTAACTTTATTACATCATATGAATAACATGTGGAGCCATGGAATATGCCTATGGCCCTCCAGTATAAAACATATCTTTGTAAAGGTATTATGACCTCTATAAATATAATCCATTAGTGAATTCTAATAACATTACACCTGTATTACAATAGGGAGTATTTTATTCCCTGTATAATATATCCATGTTGTGCATGCTAGTACTGTACAAAGGTACAAAAATACAAAAGTACAAAATACAAAAATGATTCTTAATGTAACCTAATATAATAAAGGCATATCCAATATTTTTAATGAGATCTGCTCAGAGTCACATTAGGAAAAAAAGTTGTTGAGTGACAAAACATGTTGTTTTATGTATACAGTGGCAAGAATCCAAGAAAATGCTAGTCTTGGATAGAAAAACATTGTATTATATTTAGACAACAACAGATTTTAGTACAACTAAAATTAAGATATGTTTTGATGCTTCAAAAAAAAGCACAACAACTTTTTATAGCGGCTGTGATTATATATGGCATTGTAGATTTTTATAATGGTTGCTTCTTATCATACTTCTCTTTAGTCATTACCATACAACCCAATTCATCTTTAAATGCAATTAGAGTAAAGGGAGTATATCAAGTAAGTAGCTTTTGTGATAAGGGCTGGCATATCTTTATGTTATCAGTCTATATTGGCTACTTGGGAGTTGTCTCTTTATAGATCCATTTGAATGGCCATACCAAACTGCTTGGGCTTAGGCTTCTGGGTATTTTCACTTCTGGCAGCTATAAATGTTTTTTTAAGATATAAAAATGATAATGTAGTTTGTGGCAAGCCAGCCTGAGAAACCATAGCAGACCAGACAAGGCTATGGACAGAGACACACGGGCAGATTCGGGGAGATCGCCCAGCAACAAAGCTCCTCTTCTGCTTTCCCCTGCCTTCCCCCGCCGCCCGGGATGGCATTCTGATCGCTTTGTTTTTCCTTGTGAGGCAACTTCGGGCAACTACAGAAAAAGAATCACTCTGAGTGCAATCCCTATGGGAATTTACATATACTTGCCAGCGGGAAGGCAGGGAAAGGCAGTTTGGGGAGATAAGTAGCCCTGAAGAAGAGGAGATTTGTCACTGGGCAACAAATCTCCCTGAATCTGACTGTGTGTCTCTGCCCTAAAACTCCATTAGACAAAGCTAAAGAAAAAAAGGAAAATCCCAAACCCCCATATGTAATAAACACACATTCCCAGTTACTTGTACAGGTTGCTTTGCTGATATCCAAAAGATGATGAATATATGACAGAACTGACTTCAATTAAGTAGAATATTTATCAATACTGACATAATTCACATCATACCATGTGACTTCTTATAAAGAAAACAAATCACAATTTTATGAAGATATTTCTTTACGCTAACCTGACTTTCTCCAAACTTGGGACCATGCCAAGATTCATATTTATAAAAATGTGTTTTACTTTTAAAATAAGAGAAATGCAAAACCTGGTGTAAATGGAACTGCATATTTAGAAAGCTGTATTGTTTAATATATAGTTGAGATCCCCTTTGTGTAGGCATTCCATAGGTTAAAGCTATAGTGTAATTTACACTCCAATGTGAACAAAAATGTGTCCTAATGAAAGTTGTGTAGAAACTGGGGAACTGCATACAATATCAAAGTCTCTTAATAATTCTGCATGCTTTCTATATGTCATGACACCAAGTCAAGTGATGAACGATATGTTTAGCTAAGTTTAACTGTGAAAATGATGCCCATAGACTCCACAATGGGTGAAAAAAAAGTCTGTCACGCCATCTTGCATGGCAAAATAATGCCCTCCATAGACTTTGTTGCATTTTGGTGAATTTTAGATGTTTTGTGCTTTTTCAGCAAACAGAAATGTCAGATTCGTCCCCTTCCCTACTTAGCTTTAAAGGGCAAGGAAAGGCAAAGAAATAAAATCCCATTTTTACTTTTCTTTAATGAAAAAGAAATATATCTCCATTATACTTTAATTAAAAAATGTGTACCGTTTTTATAAGAAACCTGACTGTATGCAGTGAAATTAGGTAAAAATAGGAATTGTTAGACGGTCCCTAACATCTGACAGAGAAACAATCATACTTATAAACAGCAGGGGAGCCCCTGCCTTACTTACCAGCCATGCAGAACTCAAGCAGCTTTGTTTTTGATCATTTATGATGACCCCTAAGCAGCACAGATCACACTGAGCATGTGCAGGGCCAGAGGCAGGCAAATATTTTTAACAAAGTTACAAGATGGCAGCCCCCTGTCGCTAACTTTGAAAGCATAAATAATTTGTTTGATTAGGATTGTGGTGTAGTAAGTTCATGTTTATGTTTAGTATACAAAATACAGCATTTCTAGCCTTATTCTATTTTACACTTTCCTTGCCCTTTAAAACATCTAAGGGTGCGATTTAATAAAAGTCACTCAATTTGCCCAGCAGCAGTAACCCATAGCAAAGAATCAGCAGGTGGAATTTACCAGCCACCTGTTTAAAAATAATTGGTTGTAATGGGTTACTGCTCCTGGGAAAACAATTACTTTTTTTTTTAATTGTTTTTATTGATTTTCAAAGCATGTTATATGTTTCTTGAACAGGTTTTATGTCCAGTTATTGTTGCATAGTGATTAATGATGTCAAAATAACATGTATTTAGTAGGGGAGAATTAAGAGAAAGGGAGGGACAATTTAGACACAATCAAACAAATTAAATATAACATTGCATGTCCATAGTTGGAGATTAGCATACTTAAATTTCTGAGATTTTTCCAAAAACCCACGTGTTTAACAGGTTAAACTTACAGATAAGATGTCAAAAGCCTGTTAGTATGGTGACTCCTGGGGCAAACAATGACTAATTATTACATATGGGGGTAAGGGTTTTATAAAAAAAAATGCAGTGTATAAAGAGTCACTGGAATGTATTTTGCACCACCGTTATAACCATGGTCCCAAAAAAGTTTTCAAATGAAATAATTGCCCTCTTATAAAGGTACTTGTTTCTAATTAAGACTATTCCTCTGCTTCATTCTGAAGAAAATGTGGTGGTTAGCATGTTGCTGTCACATTTCTTCCAAATTCTTATAATTAATATCTGTTGAAGAGCATCAGAAATATATTTCCTATGGATGAAGGTACAGGGTTCACGTTCTGATCTCAGTTACAGCAGTGAGGTGTGCAACAGTTAGCTGTAAATATCTGGGTCTAAGCAATGATAGTCCTTTCATAAGTCCTTTCAAAATCAACAAAACATCTTAACTACAGGTAACAGGATAATCTATAAGAGTTGTTCAATAAGATAAACCTTTCATGTAGGGGTCATCAGAGCAAGAGCAGATTGTTTCATGCAGTATATTGCGTGTTTTACCACAAATTGAAAATTACAGAATAACTCACTTTGGAAATAATGCCAGTACAAATGTTAAGAAACAACAAACACAAAATAACTCAATGGTAGATAGCAGAGGTTCTGTCATGATAAGGCCCAATGATAGATACTAACTATTACCAGCAACAGTTATAGCATCACAATTAACACTAATATTATACCACCAGTCTATAAAGCCCCACAAAGTTTATAAATGAGCATCACTGTTTACAGTTTTGTAAACCACAAACATGAGAAGGCAGACAAATTCTTAATCCCACACCGAAATGATGCCCTATTGTACTAAATGCCAAAATCTTTAGATAGATAGATACATTATGATAATATAGATGAAAGCAGATCTGTGATGGATTTCATTTATTCCACAGCTTTATAAAATAGATTATTTGCAACAAGTTTCAAGTGTAAAAGTCTCTTGCCTGGCACCAATGAGCAGAACTATAAAATAATATCTGCAACAATCATAACCTGGCTCACAATATACTATATAAAGGATCCAATAAACATGGATCCAATAACAGACTCAAGCACAATGACATTGGATAGAAATGTGTAGCATATTGCCAGTCTGTGGGATTAAGATTAAAAAATGAAGATAGATTTTCCAGAAACAAATTTCACAATTTGAAAATTCTAGATTATTGAAATAGTTTCAACTGCAAAACAAGTTTTTATTCAATACCAAGGGCAACACATATTTTTCATTCAGAACGCAACAGGATTCTTACATTTTGGCTATAGCAGATCTGTAATGGATTTATTGGTATCATCTAGGCTCTAGGATACTATTTTTCCCATCATAAATTTAACACAATATGTGCCTGAAAATACATTTATTATAAATCTTTACAACACCAATATTCTTCAGACAGATTTGATTTATCAATCGCATCTTCATCCATTTGTTGGACAATGCAGTCATATATAAGAATATTATGACTGAACACTGTCATGTACTGTATTAGACTGCCTGCATGATTATTTTATGCTCAAATTAATGTTTGTTGTTTTAAAAGTAAATGTTGGTTCACCCAATTGCCCCCATGAGCCATTTAGATACAAATGGGCTTACACTCTTCAAGAAATCCATATTGAGACAGAAAGCAAATGCCTAGTTTTTGTTTGCAAATATCCAGCGTACAATAAACCTACCAGAATGGGAAATGGTCTGGAAACTTGAAGCTACACAGTAATTTTATATTTTCCAAGGAGATACAATAACCTTGTGATGTTAAGGCCCATTATTGAAGAGATTTTTGTCATGTATTTGTCAACCATATGCCACATAATTGCTTAATGTAATTGAACCTTTTGTTTATTCTTATTATATTAAACAAGATCCTATTAAATCATTACCTTTCGAAATGTTTAAATCACAATATTATGTCGGATATGAAATTCAAGTGTAGCATGCCTGATACATTTTTGAGGCTTATAGCTTTGTGTCTCAGTGTGTGACAGGGAAAAATGTTTAGTTTAGAAACCAACACCGGTTTAAATCCATCTGAAACAAAGGTTTTCTTCATAAACTAGATTTCTGGCTCTTCTTCTCAAATTCTCTACTTTTAAAAGAAAAAAGAAATCATTCATATCAAACAAAGGCAGTGCTGAATTCTTCAGATATTTTAGCAAGAAGCTCTTAGCTTGGTTGTCGCGAGTAGATCAGGTGACTTGAAAAACCTATTTTTCTATGTAATAAAATGGATTTTAACATTTCACAATTAGCAAGGAACTTTATTTGTTTCTTTTGTAACACCTGCATTGAATTTGATTTCTTTCCTGCAGTAAACATCTCCTTGCCTTACTTTCCATGCATAGTTCCCAGAATCAAAACTTGAATGGTTAAAATGCAAGTTTCCAAAATTTTGTAGCAATAATGTGTTGAAGCATATGCCATGTCAAATACAAGAGTCATTTAGAAATTACATAGGCTATAGAGGAGAACTAGAAAACTAAGGGTTTGTGGTTGCATTTTGACCTCCAAGCTACATGTAAGGAGTGGTCACAATATGGGTCATTTACATAGACCCAGAGCAGAAGCTCTAAGGGGGCAAGAGCTGTTATTTTTATATTTATTAAGTTAGCTGAGTAACACAAGAGCTCTCTGAAGTCTCCCTCTTGTCCATGCACCCTGTACTTTGCACCATTTTCCATTTTCAGAAAAGCAAAAGCAACCTGCATATTATCGTAAGGTGCAACTACCCTAATGAGGCTTTATATGGGGGTTTTTGCCTTCCTCTGGATCAACTAGCAGTTAGGCAGTTTAAAAAAAGTTAACAGGTTGAACTTGATGGACGTGTGTCTTTTTTCAACCTAACTTAATATGTTACCATGTTGCGCTGAGTAATGTTCAAATGTGTGCATTGTGTTGCACTTTTGCATTTTGCACTTTTGCTTGCATTTAGAAATGAACCCTCACATGTACTTTGACGTCAATGTCAGTCCATGAAAATAACAGTTCTCTGATTTAACGGAACCTATGTTAATGTGATTGTAAATTGACTTTGGTGATTTAATGGCAAGGTATATTTGCAATATCCTTAATTGTATGACTTGGAAAAGTGCCTAAAATAGATAATGTAATTCAGATTAATTTCCCTCTAGATTTGCAAATTATTCTTTAGCTATAGATAAAAACATTAGGAGGAGTAGCCTTTTGAGTTGCTAAGAACATTGCTACTTGTAACCAAACATAACTGATGATTCCCTTTTCTGTATTTAGTTTACAGTGAATCAGAAAAGACAAGAATATTAACAGGTGTTTGTACCATATGCTATTATATGTTTTTAACGTTATAGGCATTAACATTAGTGTTGCACTTCCCTTCTGTTTTCCTTTTGCTTCTTCAAATCCCATGACTATGGGGCAAAAAAGTGCAGAAATGCCAACAGGTCACATAACACCACCAAAAAAAAGGAAAAACCATGATGGTTACTATAAAGCAAACAAATGACTGTCCTTAGCACATAGAAAGTATCAGCCATATTGTTAAAGTGCCAACTCTATCAGAATAGCACATGTGTACATCCCGAAATACCATTGTATTTGGCCTCCATGCTAAGCTTTCAGGAGTATCTAGTAGAGAAAATTACCATTGTTTTTCAAATCTTGTCCTTATTGACCTTCAGGCTGTGCACCAGAACCAATGCTCCATTCACCCCAAAGAAGCCAGTCTACCCCCATCTAAAAGAAAAGCATTTTGTCTTGGAAAAGGTATCCTATCAAATTAGTTTTTGAAGAAGTCTCAATCTTATTTGCTAATTTTTGTTTGGATCTATATTTGGTTGCTGAGTCTGGTCTCAAGGAAAACTACATATACCAGCTTTCAAAACACAGGGCAATGACATGTCATGGATTTGAAAATTAATGGGTGCCGCAGGAAAACCTCCCACTAGCCTTGATTAAAAAACCTGGTTTCTAGCATTTATGCAAAAAAAATTGATTGGACAAAACAAAAACATTTTACTGCGTTTACCTTGACATTTATGTTAAACTATATGCCCACTGATTTTTTTTTATCATATTCTTTTAATGGCACATGTAACATCAATAGACAAATAAAAGTAACATGTTAACCTACTAATCTCATTAATTGAGATTTAGGCCCTTGTTGTGTTTTTAGGCCAGAATTCCCTGTGTTTGAACTAAAATGGCAAAATCTGCCATATTAGTATTTGAACTAATTTGGCTCAAAATCTGACAATTTCTTTCTTCTTGTTCGGTAGGTGTCAGGAATCCCTCTTACCTGGCTCCTCGGCTCCGGTCCTCCCAAGATGGCGACTCCCACGAGGATGGTCGCGCCGGAAGTGCGCGCCGGAATAGCCGCCCGCGTCAGAAGCGACGCGCCCGCGTCAGAAGCGACGCGCCCGCGTCAGAAGCGACGCGCCCGCGTCAGAATCGACGCACCGCGTCAGAAGCGACGCGCTCGCGCCGGAAATGACGCGCTGATGCAGGAAACTGGCGCCTACTGATGACATCTCCTTTTTGGCGCCAATTACAGCCTATTTAAGGAACTTTTGGACACTTGATCCTTGCCCAATTATAGGTTTTAGCTTGCTATTCCTGGGTGTGATTCTACTGACTTCCTGATTAATTGTGTACCGACCTCTTGCCTGGATTTCCTGATTTTGAACCTCTTCTGCCTGGACTGATCTTGTTGCCTGTTTGACCATTCTTCTGCCTTATCCCTAATTGTACTGCGAACTTGGACTTTTGCTTCCTCCTCCCTCGGTCCTTACTACCTCTGAGGCCTTTTGGCCTTACAGTAGGGGTGTTTGCCATCTTCTAGATTAGAAATGTCTAACAATGTCTAATAATGTATCATAATGACACATTCATTTTATCGGTACCTGAAAATATTAAAAAAAAAAGAAGTTTTTTTTGCATGATACAACATTTAGTTTGATCTCATTTTAATTTATGGTATTAAAGGAACAGGAACACCAACAAATTAAAGTGTTTTAAAGTAATGAAAATATCATATAGTGTTGCCCTGCACTGTTAAAACTGATCTGTTTGCTTCAGAAACACTACTATAGATCAAATAAACAAGCTGCTGAGTAGCAATGGTGGAAATTGAAAAACTGCTATATGGCACCGGATAAGTAATCGATAATGGATAACATTATGTTCTACAGAGCTTATCTGCTATCTGCTGTGTAACTTGAGCCTTTTTTCTTTTGAATGGCTGCCCCCATGGCTACACAACAGCTTTTTCATATAAACAATAGCAGTGTTTCTAAAGCAAACACTGCTATTCTACCATTGCAGGACAACACTGCATTATATTTTTATTACTTTGAAACTATTTAATTTTTTGATGTTACTGTTCCTTTAAGTTATTTTTGGTGGCACAGATCAGTAATGATATATTATCATGGGGCATAGCCTTCCTGTTAAAATCCTCAGTAATGTCATTTTTTATGAGTGAGATTTCAGATGTGTTTACTGCAGCATAAGAAACAAAATGGAATACAACAAGATCAGTTATGCTCCTTCTCAAATACACTGTGATTCTGCTGTTTACACAACTGGCACATGGGACTGTATATTTAGGATTGCATTGCCAAAGGCATAAACCACCTATTGTGACCACTTATTCCAAATGTCTGTCCATAAGTTTAAATAAAGTAGGTCTCTGCATACTTTATCTGAACATTGGCTATAGCAACATTCTTAAATTGGGAACACATCTTGTTAACTTGTTTTTTTCATTTAACAGCTGCAAAAATAAGACCGTAAAAATTTGAAAAATGAAACAAACCTGGCCCAAGTTACTATAACTAAAAGCATGCATTGGCATATGCATAATTATTCCAAAGCTGACCATACACTGAAAGGTTGCCAAACATATTTTGCTGATATGCCCACGTTGGGGGATGATATTGTGCTGATCTGATAGTTGTGACCTATGAGCAGATTGCAACAAAGGAGATATGGTGGTCAGAATGAGGACTTCATCAAAGAGCCAATAGGTATGGGATTCTTAAATCTCTCCAGTAGGACTTTTGCAATGTAAATGCAATCAGTTTATAATCACTCAGCCTGGCAAACTGCAAAGTGTCCCTGATAATTTAGATGATCTGGTAACTTTATCTCGTGCAGCAGAGTGATACAGTACTATTTAGAGTTGTTTAAACAATTATGGTTAACCAAATTAACCAAAGAGTGTTACACCCTAGAACCAATGGCGTAAGGGAGTTACTACATTGTTGGAATTTCCTTTTGCTTATTGCATAAATATAAAAATTATCTACAGACAAGCTGATAATGTGCCTCCTCTCCCTCATTATGAATAATTCCACCCTCTCAAGCTGATTTACTGTTTTATCATCATGTATTAAAAAAAAAGGTGCCATTGGTTTTGAGATTTAGCCTAAGTGAAGTTGGAAAATTTTTACTTTATATTAATATATTTTTGAAGAAGCCTGGTCTTTAAACCCCTATGAAGGCCAGGTATTCATAACAGTTCAGTGCTCCTAAAACGAGTAGACTGTTTAAGTATAGTAAATGCACTTCTCCAAAAACGGCATAAATGTTTTATGCCTGCCCTCTGTGATGCACAAGCCCCAAATATTCAGCTGTGAGGGTGTTTATATTTGTGGAACTCTCTTGAACATTTGCTGTGGTTCTCAACAGCTGCTGCTCTGATGCTTTGGGAATTCTAAGATCATGAATATTCAGGTGTAGGCACTGGAATGAACAGCCGCTAATAGAATAAATGCCTAAACAGTTGTGTCAGGCTTATTAAGACCTATTGGGACTGTGATAATAAATTCCCACTATGACATGTTGCAACTACTGTAGTTGGACCACCCTTTCAGAACAGAGAGAAAATGATGTTAGTTCTGTAGGGTAGTACAATGAAACACCTGGAAGGTTTGGCACTTGAATTGGGCTTGGCAAGTTTGCTTTCATATGTTAACTCATCCTCACTGAAATTATGGCAGAGTGTTTTGTGTTAGTTGTCAAGGTTATCTAAATTGCTTGCAATCTGGAACAAGCACAGAGGTTCCATTATGAGATCCACTGGTATATTTTAGCTGCTGTACAAATATCAGGTCTGGTGAACAGAGAGAGACCTCAGCCAGCATAGTAAAAATCAGAGCATGGAATGATAAACCTTCAACTTCAAATTCATTAGTAGAAATGCATGCTTGTGAGATCTGTGTTTATTGCACCATTTTTAAGAATGTCATTCCTTCATTGTTCTGTTTAGAAGGTAATTTACCAAGCTTTGCAGGGCTATTTGTAACAAAGGACATTTTTGTTGTGTGATATCATTCCTACTTCTATGTAGGCACAAATGACCAATCTACTGTTAAATGAAACTGGTCTTTAAACTGAATCTTGCCAGATAGTATAACATGTTTTTACTGGAATAACGCAAGTCTGATCTGTGGCTCATAGGCAACTCCATTCACAAACAGCTGAAATGATTTCTGCAGCAAATTGAAGCTAAAGCCCTTATAGAAAGACAGTTTGCCTCAGAAGGGATTATTAATCAGCAATAACCTCTTGTTTTGCTTATGTGTTGACCAGTCCTCCATTTTTCTTCTCAATAGCAGCATAGAACATTGATTATGTGCAGTGCTCATCCTATATAATTATTTTACTTTGATTTATAAAGTTTAGACATGCCAAGATTAAACAGGTCCACATCAGAACCCAATTTCTTAGTGGCATCATATATATTGCTTATTTTAGGACTATTGTTCGTTTTTGAACAGTTTTAAATATTGCTTTTTCCAGGTCCCAGGAACTGAAGGGCACAGGACAACTGTTACCACCTTTACTGTCAATGCAAGTTATACACAAAATGGCAGTGTGTTGGGAGTTTCCTTAAGTGAGAAGGATCTTGGGGTTTTTATAGATAACATGTTTTCTAATTCTGGGCAGTGACATTCTGTAGCTACTAAAGCAAATAGGGTTCTGTTCTGCATAAAAAAGGGCATAAACTCAAGGGATGAAAACATAATTATACCTCTTTATAGATCCCTAGTAAGGCCTCATCTGGAGTATGCAGTACAGTTTTGGACTCCAGTCCTTAGGAGGGATATAGATGAGCTGGAGAGAGTGCAGAGACGTGCAACTAAACTGGTTAGAGGGATAGAAGACAAATTATGAGGGTAGACTGTCCAGGTTGGGGTTGTTTTCTCTGGATAAAAGGAGCTTCCAAGGGGACATGAATACACTTTACAAATACATCAGAGGACATTATAGACAAATATCAGGGGATCCATAAAGAGGATCACCGCACCAGAGGCCACCCCTTCAGACTAGAAGAAAAGGACTTTCATTTGAAGCAGCGTAGGTGGTTCTTCACAGTCAGGACAGTGAGGTTGTGGAATGCACTGCCGGGTGATGTTGTGATGGCTGATTCTGTTGATACTTTCAAAAGGGGCTTGGATGATTTTTTGGACAGACATAATATCAAAGCCTATTTTGATACTAAACTCTACAGTTAGGGGCAGATTACTAAGGGTCGAATTCGAGGGTTAAAAAACCCTCGAATTTAACCATCGAATATTCAAGTAGAATTTTATTCGAATCATTCAATTTGATCGAATTTTCAAAATTCGCTGGTCGATGTGTCCTTCAAAAATATTCGAAAATTCTAATCTTTTTGAAAATTCAATTGAATTTTGAATCATTCATGTGAATTTCATAAATCTGCCCCTATGTATAGCTATGGGCATATATGGTTTGTGTGAAAGAGTGGAGGTATGTGTGTGTTTGGATGCTGGGTTTTAATTTGGAGGGGTTAAACTTGATGGACTTTGTCTTTTTTCAACCCAAATTAACTAAGTAACTATGTAACTGACAGTAAATGATCAGAAAGTGTAGCTGAAATAAATGTTGAAATGTAGTTGTGTAAATGTGGACGTTATACATTTGAATTCCTGATTTTTGCTCCCATCTCAGTTCTGATACCATTGTACACAAGTACTTTTGCAATCATTCAACCAAACTTATTCTAGGTACATGAAAACCAGATGGACCTTTTACAAAAATCTGAAAACAGGTACTAAATATAGCCAGTCTGTAATCCAACACTAATTCCAAAATGATGCTTTGACCTGGTTATCATAAGGGGAAAAAGTCTCTTTCGGAAACTTTTTTATCATGGTTGTTTTATACATAAAGAAACAGATGGAATAAATTAATTAGTTACCTTGGTTAAAGCGGAAAGGCATTTCTATGTTTGAGTGGCTGAAGGGTAGGAAGAATACACAATAAACAAGGTAGCCATCGTGCTTTAATGATGTTCAGGCAGCTACTGTTCTTCATCATGGAATCTTTTTAATAACTTGGCACTTTCCAGTTTATTAGCATAAATTTATAAAGGTGTCAGAATCCAAGTCTACAGGCAAAATGGCTGCTATTAAGCCATAATCACAAGATTAAAGGTGTAATAATGGTTCATAAACATAGCTTAGAGTAACTGCAAACAGACAGTGCTTTGTACATTTACATGAGCATTATAAGACACTTGCCAAAGACTGAAGGTATTAATGATTTAAATAGGAAGTAAGGTTTCTTGTAGCACATCAGAAAGAAGCAGGGGGCATGCAGGTTTCTCCCAAATGTGAAACAAGACAGCCACACTAACACCTGCATAATTGCTCTTAGTTAACAGGAATTTATTACAGAGTAGATCTCCTCAAACTTTTAATGTTTAATAGCTGGATGTGGTCTGGACATTAAAAAAGCCAGTATATACCTGTGTTCAGCATAGATGAGGAAATCTTAGTGGTCATTTACAAGACCCACAGCAGAAGAGCAAGAGCACAAAGACAAAAGTGCTGGAGTCAACCCCTCAGTTGTAATGCAGAGAGCATGCTCTGCACCTAGTGGCATATAATAAAAAACCTGCACTAGGTGCAGAGCGCATCATCTTTGGGTACAGAGCAGAACTGTCATTAATCCCTGACATAGGATAGGTGGAAAGTAAGGGGCCTCAAAACCAATGTGGTCTTAATCCATAGCCACTCCATAAGATGCACATCATTCAAAAGTAAATGGGCTGCATTTGACTCTGCACCTCTGAGTGCAGGTATTGCCGGGATCTATGATTTTTGCACCATATTAAATGAGGCCCATGGTTTTTGTTGTTAAACAGAACTAGTTTAACCACAGATTCATGTCTTGTTGATGTGTCTAACACTGTGCTCTTTAATCTATATCTATCAATCTTTACTGAATCGCCAGTGACTGCACCCTTGAGAGTGGCACTGCTTCCAGATGGCGAGCAATATCACAGTCACAATGATATCATCAATGCTTGGTTAGTATTTCATCCACATGAACACTGTAGAAATAGGCCATATATCAGTAATTTTTTTTTATAAAAAAAACAGCATGAATTTGTGTGTAAAGAAAGGGTCCTCCCTGCTTTAGTAAAGCTTGCTGGGAAAAACTTTAGTGTAGCTTTGAGTTGCACAATGGATCCAATGTTTTGTTATCCATGTAACCTGTAGGTTATGATTAGCTGGACTAAGAAATTTGACTCCAGTTTCTGCACTGGAGTTTCTGTTGAAAGAGATCTATTTGGGGTTTTTTTGCCTTTCTTTTTCTTTAAGCTGCAAAAGTAAATCTATATAGCAAAGCTGTGGCCATATTGTTGGAATTTGCAGAAAAATTTGAATGACATTAGTTTAGGCATTATTTACAAAGCTTACAGCATCTAAACATTTTCAAGCAGGTTCACGCAATAGGGCAATTTACAAACACAACATGTTATGTTTTTCTATCTACAATGCAGGAGAATATCCAAGTTGGGGTTGGTTTTTTTCTGGAGAAGGCACTTGCAAGGAGACATGAATACTCTTTACAGGTGCATCATAGACGTATTTTTTTTCCCATAAAAAAGGTCTCAGCTCAGAGACCACCCTTTTAGACTCAAGGAACTGTATTTTTCATGGTGAGGGCAGTCAGATTGTGGAATTTCTTGCTGGGAGATACTGTGACATGAATGAATGACTTATTGAGCAAGCATAATATCCAAGGCTATAGTGATCCTAAGATTTTCAGATAGTATATATATAGATATATATATATATATATATATATATACATATATATATATATGTATATATATATATGTATATATATAAAGATATATAGTGTATATATGTGAGAGTGTATGTAGATATAGGTGCACTGGGGTTCATTTACAGGTGTTGAAACTTTGGTCTTTTTTCAGCACATGTTAAACATGTACAGTAACTATGTAACAATTTTTTTTGCAATTATTATATTAGCATATGATTCACTGAACTTGACTGAGTAGGTTCAAAATTGAATGGGACTCCGGAAATAGCACCACCTCTAGGGTAAAAAAAGCTTTGCATCCTCTTGCAATCCACAGCTTGTGTCACAGCAATGACTAAGGTATGGGTTTCTTAGGGGACAGCCAGGTGCCATCAACTTCTGATCTGTATGGGAGCACACTTGCTCCTCAGGGAATAAAAAGCACATTTAAATGGTGTAAGGTACAGCTCTTTGCTTCTGCTTTTGGAGTTTGTACTGTCATTGTAAATGAGAGTCTATTATAAAGGGTCCACCCTATTTATTGCAGTTCAGTTCAACCAATTAGCAGTAAGGGTCAGTATAAAACAGCAATATCACTGGTGTTAGTAATTAGCTCTTGTACTGATTTTCCATGCAAGCCAGCATTTGCAGTTAAAACATTATTGTTTTGGCAGGGATACTTGAAATAGAGAGTTATATTTTATTGTAATGAAACGGCACACTTGCCTATTTTAGAAAGAAAATCAAATGCCTAAAGTGCTTTAACAGCATTATTAATATCCTGCCCCACTGGTAAAAACAGCACTTTTTCAACCAGTATAAGATGAATACAACCCAAATAGCTTCTTATAGCAGTCAGAAGGTTCTGTAATTTGCCTTCTAAAACTGACACTAGGTGGAGAAGGCAATGATACAAAGGAAAATTGTTTACTAAAATAATTTGAGACATCATGGTGTTTGACCATTTGACATTATTATCACTCCCCTTTAGATAAGCTATAGTTCACTACCTTGTCAAAATCTGACCTGAAGAAGTGTATGGTAGGTAGACTGTAGAAAAGAAAGTGTGTTCCTATTCTTACAGACATAGAGGATGTTGTTTTGGATATGGTTCTTGCATAACAGAATTGAGTTATGTATGCAGAATTTGAGGGGTTTTAAAATAAAGTTATATAGTTGTAAAATAAAAAACCTAGAGCATTTAAATGAAAAGTTACAGTGTCTCCTTTTAGTTGCAATGATTTCTTTTAACTGCTGAACGATGTCCCAACTCCCACACTCCACTTTTGTCAACCTCTGTGATAGATATATCTATATACTGTATATTTCATACCATTGCTATGATTAGATTCTGTTTTCATTGCTATAAATCAAAGTAAAAGTTAATAGCTGGACAATACATAGAGACAAAAAATGTTTTTATCTGTCAAGAGGGAAAAATGTCACTGTTGCTCTGTAAGGTGCAGAAATGATGGCCAACTGCTGTATACGAATGAGCAAGTGAACAACCATTTGTCTTTTACACAACAGGCCAAGCTAGCAGTCAAAGCAGAAGGATATATCAGCATATTCTAGCACAACAAACAACAAATATTGCTGAAGATTCCTTTTTCAGACCAATAAATCACAAGAGTGAATAACTCATAATGTTTTACAAGTCCACTGTTACTGTATAGTAATTTATTTCTATTATCTTCAAATGTTCCTAGTCAAGCATAATACTATCCACCAATGCCATTATTGTTTATACTAACTTATAATGATATGATGACCAAATAATATTAAAGGAGAAGGAAAACTACAGAGACAGTTTATTGCCAATAGATTAGCCACAATGGTGGAAGTTAGAACACTATATTTATTCTGTAGAATGCTTTACCATACCTGAGTAAACAGTTCTAGACACTCTCTCTGTTTGTGTAGGCTAGCAGCTGTCATATGAGCTTGGTGTGACGTCACTTCCTGCCTCCATCTCTCCCTGCTTGCTCATAGCTCTGGGCTGAGATTACAGCAGGGAGGGGAGGAAGGAGGGAGAGAGGAGCAAACTGAGCATGCTCAAGCCCTGCCCTGGAGGTTTAAGCTGAAGGCAGGAAGTCTGATACAGAAGCCCATGTGTACACAATAGAAGGAAAGAAATGCAGTGTTTTTTTGAGGACTCAGATCAGTGCTACTTTGAGGGTTTACTGGTGTATTTATGTAGACTTTTCTAATAAAACTTACTTTACTTTTAACCTTTCCTTCTCCTCTAAAGGCAAAATATTAACTAGTAAGTATTGTTCTCTAAAACAGCTTGCTGACTTGATCACAAAACAGATCAAAACATTAAATATGAATTAAAGAAACTGCGCAAGTCATTGAAACTCAAGAGATGGACTAACTAGATAAGGTGACGCCATGGAAAGATTTGAAGGCATGAATCATTTCTGTGGTAAGGCTGCTGAACCTCCAGTCTAGTGTAGCATGTAAAATACAACATTTCTAGCCATTTATTAAAAGTATATTTCTATTTTAAACAAACAATTCTTCATTTTTGAGTGAAGTGCTTTTGTTGCAACAGTACACTTTATTATTGATTGAACTGGAAAACTAGAATGATTCTAGATTTTAGTTGGATTTATTTTGCAATTTTTCAAAACTGATACGTGTGTCAATTCATTATAATGTGCTTTATTGCACTCAACCATTCTGTTTTGTACACTGCTGCCACTATGACCCATTTGAATCCTTATGCCCATATGCAAGTTGCATGCTGGAAAAAACTATTAGTTCTATTATTTGCTGCACCAAAACAAGTCACCTAGCATGGAAAGGAAATCAATATCTAAACGATCTGTAATGTTTTACAATTCTATGAGAAACTGACACTAAACCTACTCAGCTACTAAATCCTATAAATTGCTATAGAATTTCATTATTTGCCAGAAATTTAATTGTATGATACCGTTTGTCCATTTAATGTAAGACTGCAATGCATTTAAGAACTAAGAGACTACTTGAAATAAGCTGTATGCTGCATTCATAAATGATTAGTAAGCTAAAAGTTATTCATGTTTCTGATCCCACAAAACCGTGTTTTAAACCTACAGAATAATTTGTTACAACTAAGAAAATGCAGCAGGAAAGTCGCCTGTGCAGCCAAGCCCTTAGAATTTCTTTAAAATATAATAGGTGTTAACACTGTTGACAGACATGTATTGAACTTCTTTAAAATGTCTGCAGTCCACAGTGCAAAGTCAGCAACTGCCTTAATATTTCTTTCAAAAAAGAGCAGAGAGAGAGAGACTCTTAAAGAGGCTGAAAAATTACTTTTTCGTCTGGTTTCAAACAACTGCAAGGCAATCTAGTACTTGTACAAATTCAACAAGCTTTGAACATATTTAATAGGTTTGTGCTTCAGCAACACTTCTGATGAGGGAGACAAGCATCTGTAATTTGAAATCATTTCAACGTTCCTGATAGATGGGGGGTTCTTCTACTTACAACTTTACAAGAAGGTTTATCTGAGGGGATTTGCCAACTCTGTGTTGGCAAAAATGAAGATTAATACATTTACAGCACATTTACGAAATAAGATTCTTAAAGCGTAAACTAATAAAACAAGAATAAGTGCACCTCTTTGCATTGTTTCAGCTGATGAGACTTAGATTATACATCAAAAGACTGCTAGGAGTAAATAAATGGTGTATTAGAAACATTAGCTACATTAGTTAGTATAAGAATAGAAACTTAAATGTACATTAATAAATGAACAACCAAATTATACAGATAAAGGATCGAATACTGATTTCAATTAGATCTACAAATTTTTGCTGTTTTGCAAGTTTTCTTCCAGTTTTGCAGAGTTGTCTGGGAAGTGAAAAGGGACAGATTTGCTCATCACTACTATTTAGTTCTAAAATATGCACTTTAAAGTAGACTAATATTAAAGGCTGAAGGTGTAAGGCAAAGACCCATTGTATATTTTGTTGTTCATATCTTGTTACAAATACAAATCCCCAAAATATACCTTGCCATGGGGATACTAATAATTGCCAACACCATCCAAATCATGTAAACACTAAAAAAATGCATACAAAGGCATTTTCAGGTGATTATGTGATTTGAGTGATTGGCTTGTTTTGAGACCACATCAAAATGTGGGTGACAAAACATATACCGTATTTGCTGGCGTATAAGACTACTTTTTCCCCCAGAAAAATATGCCCCTAAGTGGGGGGTCGTCTTATACGCCGGGTACTACTTCATCCGACGTCGATCGCGATCTGCCCCGCTGCTCCAGCCGCACTTCCTGGTTGTGACGTCAGAAGTCTCGCGAGACACGACACAGTGACACAGAAGGCAGTCTGAAAGCAGCAAGCAGGGACACAGAAGGGGGGCTGACAGCAACAGTGACACAGAAGGAGGGCCAACAGCAGCAAGCAGGGGCACAGACGGTGTGCAGAAGGTGTGCGGAAGAGGGGGTAGTCTTATACGGCGAGTATATAACAAACTGTACATTTTAAATGTTGAGGGGTCGTCTTATACGCCCAGTCGTCTTATACGCCGGCAAATACGGTATATAAATTGTTCTAAGTACACTCTGATTATATCACAGCTACAGACCAGTTTTTTACAACAAGGTACGGAGGCTTGTTAGATGAGCACTCAGGGGCATGCTTTTGCACCCCTTAGTGCTCCAAAATGGGAAACCATGAAATCCTTCGGCTTTGGTCCAAGATTTTTGTCCTGGGTAGAACTACTGTATGCAGCACCACTTCCACAGGTCTGGGCCAGTAACCCCATATCCCAGTTATTCCAGTTGTATAGGGGCACTCGAAAAGGCATCCCTTTGTCTACACTATCATTTGTACTGTCAACTATGCCATCAACCATAACAATTAGACATGTAAATGATACCTAGCCTGACACAAAACATTGAAGAATGTATAACTCTGTTATCTAACACTTTATTGCAGTTTCAGACCCATCTGTGCAAATAGAATTTAATATAATAAGAAACTACATTCTGGACTGAAAAGTAATTGGGACAAAACTGAACTATGAATAAATTAAAGGATTCCAACCCATTGCTTAGCATATTACTTTTTGATCTCTGCAAGAGACTGATTCATTTTAAAATTTGTCACCAATACTACTATACACCAACTAGATTAAAGTGAATTTTACCAGATAAATCCTCATGTGTACTTTATGGTCTTGTCTTTGGATAGGGACATTTTTGAAGAAAGTGACAAATTACAGTATGAGTGACCACCTTGCTGTAAGTCATCTCCCCTGAAGTGTGCTTGATGGGTTTCATAGATGAACTCACTCAGCAAAACCACATTAAAATGCTTTATTGACACTTTTTTGGGCACAAAGGAATACGTGTCCAGCTAGTGATGGAAAAGCATGGGTTACACTGTGACCTACATACCAGGGCAGGGCCTTCACCAGGTGGAAGATATACTTTAGGAGGTAGTATAACTACAATACCCAGGCAAACTGTACAGTAAAAGATGAAATTGGCGCCAGGAGGTTCTTTAAAACAAAAGATGAACGTTTATTAGCATAAATACAATATCCCCAGGTTTGTACTCACGCAGGAGCATCCATAGAGAGTAGCAGATGTTACACAGGAGTAGTATAGATGTTAGCCGATTTCCATACAACACATCACAGTGGGGATTATTCCTCAGAGTCATGATAGACAAGGGTACATCAATTCTACCACAAAGTGCCTGTTGCTGTAATGTGACTGATTGGAACACCAGGTCAGGCAGATAGCTGCTGCTAAGTCCTAGTCCTTATCACAATGATAACCCTGCACTAAAAGCATCACAGGGGAGCTTTCTAAGGAAGATCTCTTCCTGCTAACACTCCTTGTTGGAACACACACTGTTCATACTAAATACAGCTAACTATCTTTCTCTCTCTAGAGAGACTATTACAGTACTACCCTGCTCTTGCTATCCCTCATTCACGGGGTGGCCTGGTCCCTGACTTGGATCACTAACAGTTGGAGGTCCTGTTAGGACACATGGCTTATTGGGGCCTTGTGGATCCCAGGCTCAATGAGCATACAGTACATACTGTAGTTTTATGTTGCCAACAACTTAAATTAAAATTAAAAAAAAATAAAACAATGTCATTAGTGTTCAGTTTTTTGGACACAAGTCATTTAAAGTATACATTTGCAATGGTTAAGAGAACCCTTTGCTGGTATTTATTTCTCCTTGTATCCATATACACAATTGCATGTTATCAGCAGAGACGGCTAAACAGGTGCTTGGCATTTCCCACATGATGTTAGTGAGTGTGTAAATACCTTGTAAATAGTGTCAAAACACACTCAAATTTGCATCCAAATGAGAGCTTTGCTGTTGTCAGTCCTTCATTCTGATATTATGTTATATAGCTTTAATGCTGAAAGGCAAAGGGGAATAATGTTTTCAAGGATATGAGATTGACAACTTATTTAACAAGACACAAGGGGCATGATTATATGTACACAGTAGGTTTACACCATAATCCATCATGTCTAAAAGTACATTAGTGATATTGCCCAGGGCTGAAAGAATTTTATTTTGCCTGCTGTGCCCCAACAAATAAGCTGAAAACAGTGTGCCAAAGCCACAAAGGATTTCTATTGCAGCATAAATAGATCTGCTAGTGAGGCTTATAAGCACACTGTTACTGTGTAAATGCCCCATCAACTCTAAATAGTAGCTTTCATTTCTCATAAAAAAACAACATTTTATAAAGCTCTTGAATCCTGTTTCCCATTTGAAAATCAAGCCTTTTTACTGTTTAATTACATTGCAATCATCTTCAATAGTCTCTAATAATTGACAGTAATGCATCATCAAATGCCAGTTGAGTGACGATAATATTTTGAAGCATCAAGATGTGCTACAGGCTAAAACCAGTTTTTCCAAGGAAAGTCAGTCTGGTAAATAAAAATACTCAAGTGATTGCAGCTCAAATCTGCATATAATTTGCTTTTGGACTAGCCTGCTGTTTCCATGTAAAAATATGGCACTTATTAAGGCTTTCTTTTTATGTGTTTCAACTTCAGGTATGAGATCTATGCTTGGGACCTGGGGTGTTCCAGATAAGGGATTTTTTCATCATTTGGACCACTATACTATATAAATCTGTTCTATAAATCTGCTGAAAAACCTTTAAAGGAGAAGGAAAGCTCCAATCCAAGGGGGGTGCAAAATGTTAGGAGATCCTCCAAGGATTGTAATGACTTATATGATAGCTGTAGCAGGTGCCCCTGTTAGCAGAAAACTGCACTGGCCCAGGAACTTGCAAGCAAGCATTCCAATTCTTTCCTTTGGATGAGCATGGATTTTGAATAAAGAAGAAGGGATTAAGAGGATTGCTCGCTCACAAGTTTCCTGGGACAGCGCAGTTTTTGGCTAACATGAGCTCCAGCCCCAGGTATCAGGTACATAATTCCTGAGGGGGGTGCCCTAACATTTGGCACCTCCACCCTTGGATTGGAGCTTTCCTTCTCCTTTAAATAACTAAACAAAATAGGATTGTTTTGCCAGCAATATGGATTCATGCACCTTAGTTACCCTTAAAATTCAAGATACTTTTTTTTTAGGATTATCGTTATCTGATGAAAATGGGCTCAATGGGAGATGACCTACCCAATATTTGGAGCTTCTGGACCATGGAATGGACTAAATAAAAAGCAGAAGACATTGAAAAAAACGAATATATGAGGAAGCTTACCGCTTTCCACAGGGGGCCCGGGTGCTCACGCTCCAAACCCTCAGCAAAGGGGGAAAAATGTATGCACAATACCAAAAAGTAGAGCTGGCACTAATCCGGAGCCCCAAACAATATGATCAAGTCAAATGGAATCCAGGAGTCACGAAGTGTTGATAAAGTAGTAAAAAATTATTTTATTATTACATCTTGTATAAAAAATAAAAGCCTGATGCGTTTCGTGTCTACATGGGACACTTAATCATAGGCTCATAGGCCCTATGATTAAGTGTCCCATGTAGACACGAAACGCGTCAGGCTTTTATTTTTTATACAAGATGTAATAATAAAATAATTTTTTACTACTTTATCAACACTTCGTGACTCCTGGATTCCATTTGACTTGATCATATTGTTTGGGGCTCTGGATTAGTGCCAGCTCTACTTTTTGGTATTGTACTTCTGGACCATGGGTTATAGGATAAAGGATGCCATGTCATATGCATACGAGAAAGACTGTAGCCAACAAAACCCATAATATTAGTTAATTTTAGTAAAATTGAAGACATCAGTTTTTTTTATGAACTCAAATATATTTGTTTTCACACTTAACAAAAGGCCAATTGTTATAGTTTAGCAACTGAATACATTTTCAGCCCAATACAAGCTGTAGATACAGAAATTAATGGAAATTATATAGGATTTGAGTTTTCTACAACATTTTCAAGTGGTCACTGGATTTTATGCTGCATATATATTATATAAATGAGAGCGACCTGTAATGCTCTGATGAATTAACCTCAATCAAAAGCTCTAATAAAATGGAGCCACATTTTCATGAATAATGGTCTAATGCTGTCTTGGTTTTATGAAGAGTTAACTGTTATGCAGTCATATCATTTCAGCAATTTGACATGTTATTTTACTTAACAAAAAATAACAGAAAAGCATACATTGTTTTTAGAATCCAGAACTGTAGGGTATAATATTCCTGTATGTAAAGATTCTGCTGCATATTACATCTATGGGAGATTAGGATGGGGCGTCAAAAAACAAGCAATGTTGGCAATTGTGGCAGGATCTGCAACATTTGATATCTGTAATTTCATAACATTTACATATACAGAAAAACTGCTGATTATGCGTTTCTTCTCGACAAATTTGAATAATATTCAGTCCCCAGATGTAATGGAAGATACCCATTAAAATGCAGTAAGGAAAATGAAACTATTGAGGATTAAACTGACTTACTCAAAGCTGAAGAGTAAATCCAGTAAATCACAGAGCAATGTGTAACTCATTAATAAGAGATCAACCAGTCATGGTCTGCAGAAATAAAGTAAATGCTAGAAAATACTTGCTCAGGAACAATATTTAACATTTAACATTTAAAAAGTCAGAAGATATACATATTCAAAGGAGGCAGCCTAACAATAATAACACACTTGCCAACACACAGACATAACCTCAATAATGCCTGCAACAAAGACAAAAAGCAAAGAAGACCAAAGAGAAGTAAAGCAATATGGAACTGTGAAAAAAGTAACAGTAATATTTTTTACAATTTATTAATAATATATGCAGTAATAGATTTTTTTTTCCAAAAATGTATTTGCTACTTAAGGTGTCTCCTGTGTTCCAGGGCTTGGACTATAGTGAGGCAGTGGAATATGGGCATCATACTCATAGAAGTTATCATTTTAGCAGTGGAAATAAAAGGCAAGCTCTCTAGGGTCTATAAAAGTTGTAATTACTGAAGCAATCATGCCATAGAAGCAACAAACAACTGAAATCAATTACTAGCAAACTGTGTATTTTAAGGGATTGGATGTCTTTGAGCTCTGTTCAAAATTATTCTCAAAGAGTCATAAAGATTCCGTATCTCTTTTTATCAAAAAGAAGAATTTGTCTCTGGAAACCAATATGTTGTGAAGTCTTTTTTAGCTGATTAAAATGAGGGGTCTCCTGTTTCTGGGAGATGTTTTGTGTACAAATTGATGCAGTTAAAAATGCAGGCATGGGGTCTGTTATTCAGAAATCCTTTATAGAGAAACATGGCCATACCATTTCCCACAGTCTTCCATTTAAACAAATAATTATTCAATATTTTCTGTCTTTTTTTTGTAATAAAAAGACAGCATATTGAACTAATTTTAAAATAACATCTCTGGAAAAAGGCAACTGTCAGTTAAAATCCCACCCTATTTGCTTACTATTTGGGAAATAATCAAGTTACATGTCCTATCCACTTTTCAGGAATTGTCTCTTCTCCTGCAGGCTTTGTGTCAGAGTAATTTTTTAAAGGACAGTTATTATTAATACATTATCTAAATATATGTGTGTGTGTGTGTGTGTATATATATATATATATATATATATATATATATATATATATATATATATTTATTTATATATATTCTGGAAAAGGCAATGTTATGTTGAATTGCAATACTTATTTTGCCTGTCATAGCATATCTCCCTGTGTGTCTATGTGTCCAAATATTTTTATTTTATATTTTTTTAATCAAAAGGGAAATTGTAGGGTAATTGGTGACTATGTGTTCCTCATTTTGTCTTGAATTATTCTTTTAGGGTGGATCTTATAGTTCAGCAATGACTGGTCAGTTTGTTATCTGGTCATTAACATTCTAGTCTCTGAGCCATGTTGATAAAAAGCAAAATGATTGTGTCTTTGGAAGCCCATATCAGTAACACTTAATGGCCTGGTGTAAAATTAGTGTGCATTCCATGTAGTGATTTAGGTAGCTGGAAGGAATAGTTTGGAATGAAGCCCACGTCTAATGATTTCAGCGCCAAGAAAATGTAGGAAAGAGCTGAACCAAACCAAAGACTTCTCAGGTATGCTATATGTTTGTAATCTCTTTTAATCAGACAGCAGCATTTTAGTTTTTTTCCTCTATACAGTTTTTTAACTAGGATAATTAGGTTTATATAATCTGTTTCCTTTTAAAAAGTATCTAACCATAAGCAACATAAGAAAATGCAATCATAACCCTAAACGAAATTTTTAAAGTTTTAATTCATACCATTACAAAGGGAAACGGACTGCTTTGCTAATTGCTGTAGGTTGGATGCAATAAAATGGGGAATGGACGATCACATACAAAAAATGATTTCAGCCTTCAAAAGGATGCAACATCTTTGTTTATTGCTGCTTCCTATATTGATTAAAGCATTGTCCAAACATGTATAGGATGCTTTGAAAATCCATGTTGATCTTGGAGCAGAGGCAAAACACCTAAAGGGTGCAGGGAGAAATGGAACTGACTCATGCTGAGCCATATCAGCTTCAAATGCTCTCTTGGCCACACATGTAGCTTAATTCAAAGCAGATAATCACAGTAGGTAGAATATATTTCTGTTTAGAGAAGGAGCAGTACAAGAAGCTACATGCCAAATATATATTTATATAATATTATTTGAAGCAATATTATTTATGACCTGTTCTTGCTTATTTCAGACAACTGTTCATGTGTTCTATAACTGTGCGAATATGGAATTGTGCAAAACTAGAGACTGATGTGATTTCATAGGCAAAATAGATTAAATACCTGGGATTATCTATTTTCAATGCTGTTGCTAACAATCAGGCCGGTCGTACCAAGTGCGGGGCCCCCTAGAAAGAACTTTGCTGTCTGTAGCAGGGTCACAGAGTTGGATGGGCAAATAGTGCCTGCTTTCCCCTCTGTCCAAGCTGCCAGTTGGGGATGGGGCAGGCTGGGCAACTGGGAGAAAATGTTCCCTCGCTTTGCTTAAAAAAAAAAGTGCAAATTTTGGTTACCACTGTAAACTGTGTGTGTGCAGCACCATGGATTATTTATACAACATTAATGCATTTCACTTGTTATTTGGGCTAAATGGGTTTGGGGCGGGCTGGTTGAATTGGGTTTAAGGGTGGGTTGGGCCAATCAGTTTCAGCTGTGGCCTGGGCCAATCAGGTCTGAGCGGGCTGGGCCAATCTGGATTAAGGGTAGTCTGGGCTACTGGAGGATTAAGGGAATAAGAATCAGATCTTGCACTGGAGTGGGGCCCCCATAAGTGCGGGGCCCAATTGGGCCAAATTGGTCCAATGTGCTTAAGACCACCACTGCTAACGATGGTACTTCTAGGTACCAAGGTACAGATCGGTGGTGGTCAGCAAGGCTACTGAATTTCAACTACAAAATGCAATAGAAACCAGGTTGGAAAATGTTACGGCTGATTGTTTGTCACGTTTACCTTTACCTGCAGCTTCTGATACACTGGATGAGGACATAGAAGTTGTAGCATTAACTTATTTTGATGATATTATCATCGACAATTACAGCTGCTGATTTTAAGCAAGATTGCCTCCAATTCAAGTAAAACTATGGGACATCTTACAAAGCAAATGACCAAATGCTGAGAAGAAACTCAGTCCTGATCTTCAACCTTACTACAGGATTAGACACCAACTGTCATTAGTAGATGGCTATGTTGTCCATGGAGCTCACTGCTTACTGGTACCAGAGACCTTGCGAGAAAAGCTCATATTACTTGCACATGAGAGTCATCAAGGAATTGTACGTACAAAACAAAGACTACGAGAACTATACTGATGGCCAGCAATGGATGCCTGTGGGGTAACTGTCATTCATTCTTTTTTTTTGTCAGAATCTTGACAAAACAGCTATCACACATTACACATACTACACCATTTAAAGGAGAATCCAACCTGTAGTGGAAAAAAACCCTCCCCTGTATAGACCCCCTCCTCCCCCCTGGGCAAATAGGGCCACAGGAGTTTCAGAAAATTTCATTTCACAAATGGAATACGATTTGGAATTATTTGAATTTTGTAAGGGTTTCAATTCCTGAACGGGTGTGAGACCTGCTATAAAGAATGCTTGGGACACAGGGTTTTCCGGGTAATAGATCTTACTGTAATTTGGATTTTAAAGTCAAATCAAGTCAAGTGGATTTATTGTCATTTCAGCATATACAGTAAATACAGTACATACTAGAAGTTAATAAACACAGTTAACTAAATACAGTTCATACCTTTTGTCTGCTAGAAAATCATAAACCCAATAGGCTGGTTTTGCTTCAAATAAGTATTAATTATATCTTAGTTTGGATCAAGTACAAGGTACTGTTTTATTGATTTTTAAATATTTGGATTATTTCAATAAAATGGAGTCTATGGGAGAAAGCCTTTCCGTAATTTGGAATTTTCTGGATAATGGTTTTCAGGTTCCATTAACTGTATTTAAATTCTGCAAAAAAACAACAAAAAAAACTTTCTTATCTTTTCTATAAAAGTATCCATTGGCTCCTGATCAAACTGACCGTTCTGTAAAACTGACCTTAGGTTATAAGCACCTGTAGGGGAAGGGATATATTAATGATCAATTATTTCAGTGAAGGATTGCATTGATGTATCAGAGCTGTATTATTACTGAATCAGTAATAATAATTGGGTTACGTTCTGTATTAGGCAACATGGAGCTTATATATCATTTGCATCTAAGGTTGCCACCTGTTAATAAAGTTTCCACCTGCTGGTGGAGGGGGCAGGAACAAAAGGGCAGGGGTAAAATACCGGCCGGGTGGCAACCCTATTTGCATTTGTTGTTAGCATGTACAGATATACGTGTTCAGCAAAGCTGTTATTGGCCGCCATCTTTGGTGGCATCACCACCTGTGGTTTTTGTCTTGGGTCTTTCTAGGGTGAATGTGAGAGAGACTTGCTTCCAGTACGTATGTTTGGGTTGCTTATGGAGATCCAAGCAGGCAGCTATAAGCGATGCTGGCCAAGATGTGCCAATGTCTGCATTTATACCCATGATTACAGACACCAGAAGTTTTTAAATTCTCGATGATGTGATACAAGAATAAAATCTGGAAGGCAATGTAACATGGTTAAACATAGAAAAATGAGCCAGAGTCGTATTTATCCTTTAACTAAAAACATCCAACAATGGAAATAAATAGAATCCATTTTTGGGTCTGTTTATGCCACTAGCACTAAAAAATTAATTTGCAATTCAATGTCAATGTTAAAAAAACATTTGTGATGGGTATGGTTTTAATAAGTTATATGCCCGAGGCAGGACAGGTGTCTTCCTTAAATATGTTAATTAAAGCAAACAGCAAAATAAAGATGTTGAAAGTATCATTAAGCAATGGAGCAAGGGAGTGGAAAAAACACACTAAAGGATGAGCATTATTCAGAATTTTCTGTAGGGCTCACTGTTGTTCTGAAAAGCACAACTCCAAGTGCTGATTATAAAACCTGATATGGCTTCTCACAACCATGATAACCAACAATAAAAAAACGACTAAGCTACCAGTAGAGAAGAAAGTGTGCTGATTACGTTACTGAACTTAAAATAGGATGTCCAACCTGCGGCCCGAGGGCCGCATTCGGCCCAGGATGGATATACATATGGCTCAGCTTGAAACCTTTAGTTTCCAAGCAAATGTCATGTTGCAAAGGATACAGGAGTAGGCAGTAGGGGGGACGCTGCCCATTGCCCAGTTAGTAGTAATGATAATATATAGTGATGGGCGAATTTATTCGCCTAGGTCGAATTCGCGGCGAATTCCCGCGATTCGCCGCTGGCGAATAAATTCGCGAATCACCAGCGAAATTTCGCTTGGCGAAAATTCGCTGAAAACGAGTCGCGCGTCAGTCGCGCGTCGTTTTTGACGCGACGCGCGACGAAAACGACGCGACGCGTCAAAGTTGACGCGCCGCGCGACAGACGCGCGACAAAATTGACGCGACGCGCGACAAAATCGTCCCGCAACTCGTTTCGGGAATTTTTCGCCGTTTCGCGAATTTCTCTAGAAATTCGCGAAAAATTCGGCAAAGCGAATCTCGGGAGATTCGCCCATCACTAATAATATAATAAGTCTATTTAATATCCAGGTGGCCCATGAAAGCCAAAAGGTTGGACACCCCATAGAGGGTAGTTAGGTCCACACACTAGGCTTATAATATGCCAGACAACAATGTAGTTCAAATCATATCAGTTAATAATGCTTCTCCAATAGACTATGTATTTAATTTTGAAATCTGACTGGGGGGCTAGACATGTTGTTAGTTTGACGGGTGCCCTCAGTTATGTGACTTGTGCTCTGATAAACTTCAGTCACTTTTTACTGCTGCACTGTGAGTGCACTGTGATATCAGCACTCTGACACAAGATACCATCTCCCTGGTAGACATGAGAATAGCTGTCAATTGTAAAAATCCAAGTCTCATTGCAACTCCTTCAGTCACACTGAAAAAAACTTATTGGTTCAGGAATATTTGGTAGAGTGAATGATTTGCAGTGTAAACAGTGTAATTTCGAAATAAAAACTACACCATAAAAATCATGACAGAATCCCTTTAAATATTGCCAAAGGACATTCCCAAATTTATTGCAGTGCTCTTGACACATAGCTATAGCTCAAAAAATGTATACCCCAAGCCAAGGAATGACCCTGAGTGTTGTGCAACAGAGAAACACCCACACACACACACACACACACACACATATATATATAAATATATATATACTGTGAAATGTTATTGAACAAATCTAATATAATGAAAACTATATTAAACAGTAATCATGCAGAACAACAGGTAGACAACACTGAGCTATTCCCAACTACAATGATTAATACTGAAGGAGCACAATGCCAAATATGGTAATATTGAACAAAATCTCCTTCATGGGAAAGCATTTTGAATATTGAGGTTGAACATATTAGGACTCATTTACAAAAATGGGGCAGGATGTAAAGTCAAGCCATGTCCAAGAACTGATGCTATTGCTTTATGGGGAAAATGTCTAAAGGACTTCCTATAAAGGTATATATTTGGTAACATTCAGGAATATCTAGACATGCAAATATATGCAAACTGATTCCCCCTGCCCACAAGTGCTCTTGTTCTTAACTCTATACTTAGGAAACGAAAGTCCTGCAAATGTGGAATAATTTCCCTTTCGCCAGCTGTTGATTGCACATGGCAGAAATCTAAATAAACAGAATTAAAATGACCTGGTGGAACATTGCTTGCATGAACAGTGCAAATAGAAAATGCAAGAATTATTATTTTGAAACTTATTAATATGAGTAAATCATCTGTGTTCAGGGGTTATACATTCTTCATTTTTAATCTTAAGGAGATTCCATGTGCTACTTTGTCAAAATAATATATGATTTGTCAAGAATTATTTGCTAAATGAGTCAACATCAGAAGTTCTTATTATATAAAGCTTAACTAAGCATGCTGTGTTTTAATTAGGTTTGTTTTAGCCACAAGTGATCCCAGCAGCTCCAATGCTGGAGGTTCCTGCTTTTACTTCATGCTGCGTGTCCACCTGCTTCTGTCAGCCTCACTGCCCTGATGGTCTTAAAAGCTTTACATTCGCCTAGGTACTTGCAGCAGAACCACAGCTGCCTTGCCAACTTCCCTGCCTTCTGTATTGCTTTGATAGTTTTCTGCCTGGGCTTTGGGAGAAAAAAATTAACTCAATTAGCTTGAGGTCAAAGTGAAACTAGTCTCCATTTAAAGAGGACCACAACACATCATTTTTATATACTTGACATTTTGCCCAATGTATATTGATATGCTATACATACATAGATTTATTACTATGTGTTATTCTGAAACCTTCTTTCTGTCTTATTATATTTTGCAATTACTCAAAAACCTTCAACGTATCTGTAGAGGGCACCATCCATTTCTCATCAATATTATCAAATTACACAAAGCCTAAAAGCACAAGCAAAGAAAAAAGTAGTTGAACATTGACATGACTTCATTTATATTAAAATTAAATTGGTGTACTTGGAAAAAAACTGGCAGAACACTGCAGCTAAAGATGATATTATCGGTTTTGGCTACAGCCCCAAAAACATTGCATTGATATCACATAATTTCATAGCTATTTATTAAAGGAAAACTATTCCCTGTTTATAAGTAGGTTTTACATTTAATTTTATTTACTAGAATGTTTCCAGAAGCATGTTGGCATAGGTTATTCTGCATAGGCAGTCTGATGCATTTACATATTTTGCTTAGCCTTGCTTACCATACTGATGCATTCAGTACCTCAGAAGAGTCCCCTAGTCTCTATCAAGGGTATAAAGATAATCAGCTGCGCTGTCTAATAAATATAGTACAATTTTCAAACATGTATTTACATTTCCGTGATTTATACCCATAATTCAGGGTAGAGATTTGACAATGCATGTAGAAGTGGCAATGTAATAACTGACCATACGCCAGAAATGCAGAGGAAATGTTATCAAATTTTTTTATCGAGCACTAATGTTTGTTACAGCTGAAACAAACCATTAAAAAAATTATTAGACTATAGAGATCTCAAGCTTTACTTTTTTTAGGATAAGGTAGAAAATTTGCAGGCAGGAAGTATCATACCTCTCTCTCCAAGCATGGGCTTGACAAGATGTTAAAGGACCAGTAACATCAAAAAATGAAATTGTTTTAAAGTAATAAAAATATAATGCAGTGTTGCCTTGCACTGGTAAAACTGCAGTGTTTGCTTCAGAAGCACTACTATTGTTTATACAAATAAGCTGCTGTGTAGCCATGGGTGCAGCCATTCAAAGGAGAAAAGGCTCAAGTTACACAGTAGATAGCAGATAAGCTCTGTAGAACATAATGTTATCTGTTATCCATTACTTATCCTGTGCCATATAGCTGTTTTTCAATTTTCGCCATTGCTACTTAGCAGCTTGTTTATATGAACTATAGTAGTGTTTCTGAAGCAAACATATCAGTTTTAACAGCACAGGGTAACACTACATGATAGTATCTTTACTTTAAAAGACTTTCATTTTTTGGTGTTACTGTTCCTTTAACTGTAACACAAGAAATATGTAACAATCTCATTATCAGGAACTTTGCTTAGGGATGGGTACACTCACAATGCACAGGAAACCCCTGCAAATTCCGGTGTTCAACAACGCCCTTTAGGGGCCCAAGGCTTTCTGCTGTGGAAAACACAAGGAAAGTATGTAACAAAACAACAAGTCCATTAACAAGGTACCGGCAAGGGTTTAGAAGAGATGAGGTTGAGAAACAAAAAAAGTTCAAGGCAGATGCCAGGAATCAGAGTTAGAAGTCAGGCAGGAGTAAAAACCAGGAATACTAATCACAGAATAAATGCTGGTATAGAAAACTGGGCACAAACAAATGGAGCCCAGGCCCATTAAAGAAGAGTTGGCACCAAGGTTTTGAATTCGGCACCTCTTTGTGATGTCATGACGTTTTGCATCATGACGCCAACGTCACCCAGGCCGGGAACCCGGAAGCGCACACCTGGGCACTGACAATCTCCTTAAGGGAGGTAAGAGAAGCCGGCAATCTCCCAGCACGTCTTACAATATAATTCCATATACAAAATGTAATATGCAGTATGTAGGGCAGACCTCTCAGAGATCAACGTCTGATATTAAGACATGCAAACTAACTTATTCAAAATCTTGGACCTGGATTTCTGCAGGTTTCAAGGTATTCAGAAGGATTATTTCTGCTGTAGATGGGCTGATTTGCCCCAAATATTTCAGAAACATGGAGTATTCTGGATATTCATCTTAAACACTCAGCTACCAAATGGCATGAATGCTGAATCTGATGTGTCCTGTTGTTACAAGTAAATGGAACTGCTCCGGGCCTGGAGTTTTGTGGATACGGGGCGTTTTTGCAGTTTGGATCCCCGTAACTTAAATTATACAGTATAAAAATACACTGCACAATATAAAAATGTTTCTAATATAGTTAGTTAGCCAAACATTTTATCTGTAAGGGCTGGAGTGACTGGATGTCTAACATAATAGATAGAACACTACTTTCTGAATTGCAGCTCTCTTGGTTTCCACTTGAGGGGGGATCACATGGGTCATAACGGTTTGCTTTTTAATCTGAGCTGAATACTCAGGGGCACATTTACTAAGGTTCGAATTGATTCAAAGTGAAAATTCGAATCAAATTCAAATGAAAAAAATTTGAAATTCAAATTTATACTGGGCTTATTCGACTATTGAATAGCCCAAAATTCGATTTCATTTGGTGAAATTAGAAAATTTGAATTCAAATTTGAATTTGATTGTCGAAGTACTGGCCCTTTAAATTTTTTTATAAAACCTACCAATTCAGAATACGAGGGGTTTTAATTCGATAAAAATTCAAGGGTCGAATTCGAGGGTTAATTAACCTTCGAAATTCGACCCTTAGTAAATCTGCCCCTTAGAGATAAATTGCAACTCACTGAACAGTTATGTCCCATGTGGCCCCCCTTAAAGTCATTGACTAACTCAGAGTTAAAGACCTGAAAAGCAGGGTTTGGGTTCTGTCAGGGCCGGAACTATGGGTAGGCAGAGTAGGTGGCCGCCTAGGGCGCAGCCAAAGGGGGGGGGGGGGCGCAATTTAGAAGGAAAATAATGTTTTTTTTTTATTTCTTTAAGTTTTAACTTTGCACCTGTCTCCAGCAGCAGCGTTCTGCTCTACTTCAGTCCCCATCTCCCTCTTACTTGCCCTTTGCCTGACACAGATCTGGGGCAATATTTTTGCTGCTGCTCTGGCACAGGCTGGTTACAGACTTAGGGGGCCAGCTGGTGGCACAAGTACAGACTTGGGGGGCAATGGCAGGTGGCACAGATATAGATTTGGGGGCAATGCTGGCAGCACAGGTACAGATTTGGGGCAATATGTTGGGTGCTGCTGGCACAGATACAGATTGGGGACAATATTTTGGGTGCCACTGGCTGGCACAGGTACAGATCAATTCATTAATGTGTTTAAGGTTTCTTTATTTAAGAAAAAGGTGAATAGGTGGGAAATGGTCATACAGAACGGGGGTGGGGGGGGTGCTGATCGTACCCCTTGCCTAGGGTGCCGAACTACCTTGGCCCGGCCCTGGGTTCTGTTATGTTAGAGATCTGCTCGTCCACATTATGTTTTTGGCTAACTAACTATTATATTATGTATTAGAAAAAACATTTATTTTGCAAAACCTTTGTATTTACTTGTTTTATTTTACACTGAACTGAAGTGTTCATTTAAAGTGGACCCGTCACCCAGACACAAAAATCTGTATAATAAAAGTCATTTTCAAATTAAACATGAAATCCAATTTCAAATTCATAGCTGTTTTAAGTTCATTTAAAAATCTCAGCTGTCAATCAAATATTGTCTGCCACTCCTCTATGCCTTAGGCATAGAGGCGGGGCAGATAATTACTTTCACTTTCCATTCAGCACTTCCTAGATGTCACTGCTCCCCACACATTCCCCCAGTTCTCTTAACCATTTAATTGTGTAGCCAGGACATGGGGATAGACATTGGGTCCCCCATTCTGGTGCACAAACAAGATTCTGAGATGATGCAAGGCTTGACTTAATAACAGTGTCCACAAAATGGCTTCTGCCTGCTTGCTTATGAATTCCCTGACTGAAGAAAACAAGATTAAAATCATTTATATAGTGTAATTAATATTCATTTTGCTTGACTAATGTGATAAAATAGGATTTTGAATATTTTTTTTTGGTGACGGGTCCACTTTAAACATTAAATACACCCAATAGGATTGTTTTGCCTTAAATATGGATTAATTATTTCTTAGTTGGAATTAAGTACAAGGTACTGTTTTATTACTAAAGCGAGAAAGGAAATTAATTTGAAATATTTGAATTATTTGATTAAAATGGAGTCATCATTCATTGTTATAAGAATATTTTATACATAAAAACACAATGAACATTCCCTTCTGTTTCTTCTGACTCTTAGAATGATCTTAATTAGGACTATAGTTTATCTAGACTCCTCTTTCCCATTAAAGTATGCTTCCCTGTATGTAGCCCATTATTTAGACTAACTTAAAAATATATTTATATTCCTGTGCTCTAGCTATTTGGGTAGGGCATAATTGCAGGGAATGATGCAAATTTGTATAAGTGAATAGGCACTGTAATTATAATAATCTCAGGAAATTCAGAAATAGAGGGGTCATAATTAATAAGCTTATATGGGTCAACATTTACATTTGCATCTCTATACCAGCGATTAAACTGAGAACTAGGTTAAATCAGTAAGAGGACATATAATCATGCGTTGCTATTATTAGTTTACAGTATAACATATTATTTACATGATATAATGATTTTATATACATGTTTCCATTCTGGTTGATCATACACCTATATTATTCAGAAACAGAATTAATAGCATAAAATGTTCCATATAGAAGCTAGATTTAATTTATACTGCTCAACAATAATTGTATGGTTAATGAAATATAAATATACCAATGACTCAATGAGTATTTCTGTTAATATCCAATTGGTAAATTGCAGATCCTTTCAAATAAATTGTTTTAACAAGAATTAAGTAACACATATGGAAATCACTTTGCAATTTAGGGCAAGTTAAGAAAGACCCTAATGAGAAGTTACAAATGAGTTCTTGGATAAAGCTTGAGATGCACTAATCATTATAAATCCTCTTCTTAACAGAATCGCTCTTTCGAGTTTAAAGCCAGAGTATCCTGATTAATTTTCACCCAATAAGCCCATTTTTATTCACTTTCTTACAGAGGTCATATAAAATACTCCAGGTTGATTACTATAATTTGTTCTTTTATTTCAGGGCTCAAATCAACATCTCTAATTTTGCTTCTCCCTGTTGTTAAAGGACCTATGTACAGTACTGAAAACAAGCTATGGAAAAACCCCAGCAAGCAGGAAGGCTCTCACCTTTTCTTGGCAATCAGACTGCTAATGGTGAAGTCCCTAGCAAAGTGGTACAGAATATCTCTTCTCACGTTCCCTACTCTGTGTGTTCCCAAATGCCAGATGGTGCTTTTGGAATCTATTTCACGATGTGTGATATGACAATACTTTTGTATATTGGTAAATAATGCATATCCATTCTAACAGACCGATATAAGAGCTAGCCATGGAAAATAAATGTCCATACATCCAACCAGTAAAATAGCAGACATTACAAGCATATTTGTTTCTTGAAACCTTTGCATTGTGCTAATGTTCAACAAAACAAAACTATAATGAAACATATGTCTACATTTAAGGTTAGGGTTTATTGGCACTTAAAAATAAGCTCTACAATTCTGAATTTGCTGTAATTCCTATTGTTAAATATTATGGTAAGATTATAATAATAACCTTGGTGCAGGGGTATACAGAAAAAGCTAAATTAAATTCAAGTCAGTGGGGCTCATTTATTGTATTAAAGAAGGTTTAGTATGCAAAGTATTTGCAATACTGGTGTTCCTTAAAAATCTGACAGGATATTAGAAAAACATACTGTTAGCACAGCTTGGGAGCCTCTTTGTACCTTGTGGCATCTCAGAACTGTCTTTCTGTCTTAAGCATAAGGTGGACAGCCTTCCAATTATGGGATGCCTCTGACACTATGGTTTTTTTACATTACAATACACACAGTTAGGGCAAGCTTGTTCTTCAGGCAGGACCAGAACTAGGGGTAGGCTGAAGAGGCACAAAGAATGGTGGGGGTGCTGGGAAGGGTCTTCTGCCTACCTTCTGCTGGGATCTCTTGCTCCAACTGTGGCTCCCCCCCTACTTGTCACCATGTGCTCCCCCACATTTGATGTCACAGTGCATGTACACACACACGGGTGGGGGGGATAAGGTAGCTGGCTGTGTTGCCTAGGGCGCCTGGTTAGCTTGGTCTACCTCTGGTTTCTATGAAAACAACTGCAATAGCACATCTTAAACAAATAAGGGGAAATGTGTTGTTATTATTATTATTATTATTATTATTATTAATAATAATAATATTATAATAATATTTTTGTTATCATTAAAGTATTGAGTAGTGATGGGCGAATTCGCGGCGAATTCCTGCGATTCGCAGCGAATTCCAGCGATTCGCTGCTGGCGAATAAATTCGCGAAACGCCAGCAAAAATTTGTCGCCGAAAAATTTGCCCAAAAAAACGATTTTTCGTCGAAGTGAAACGCATGAGATTCGCCCATAACTAGTATTGAGATGAACTACCCTCATGACTACAATGCTGCCCATGTTTGGCACTGCTGTATTCAGGGGGGCCTGGCAGGTGAAGGAGTACAGGAATCTCTCCTCCCACTGCCTGTCCTTCTCTTTACTTCCACATCATTTACACACAAGTTTGGGAGCAGCAGAAGACTCATGCCTCTTCGTGCCCTTGCACTTCTTCACATACTCTTCCTAAATGATGCCTATAAAAGGGTGTATTGATTTAAATACTTGTGGTGCTTCAGGCTAATGTATCTTTGGGGGGGTGAAAAAAATCAGGTGTTAGCAAAATATGCACCAAGCACACTTTGAACTCTGTAAAAATTGTATTACTGATAGTATAATATTATTGTTATTATTATTATTAATAATAATAATAATATGTATTATTATTATTATTATTGTTAATAATAATAATAATAAACACTAAAAAATGGGAAAGTGTGGAGGATGCAGAAGGCAAACTGTACTGAACTCAATGCTATGGAAAGCAATGGGTGGAACTATAATATACTGCAGGTGGTATCAAATGCCCTATCTGCTCTAGGTATGAGGGAAGTACCCATGGATCAAATTGTATCTATGTCATCTGTTGAGAAAACGGCTTGGTAGGTATTAGTATTATACAAATTATATTCTATTATTTAATGACATATTAACACTATAGCCAACTCTTTGACTGCATTCACATTAATTTGCAAAAAGCTGATGTGCTGTCCAAAGTTCTGTCTTTTGGCAGAAAAAAATTGATAAAAATGATAAGCTAAACTACAGTAGGTATAATGGTTACAAATCACTGGATACTGATATGAATAAGACAAGTGACTAATAAATGGCAACTTATCTGATTTAAATAACTTTGTCTCAGTATATTGTTACATCTTGTCTTGTATTGACAGTTTGCAAAAGTCCCATGCTTGCACCATTCTGATGAAATAGGTATGGAAATAAGGTGAGAAGAAAGGATTTAAGAGTCATTGAAATTAATGATTTCAGTATAGGACTTTAATAAAGCAATTGAAAGGTGCTGTCTTGTTGGGAAACCTGTAGCCTTCTTCTTTGTGCATCATGATGGCCGAAGTTTATTAACACATTATAAAGTGCAAAATCATTTTGCTGTGCTGGAAATACAAATACTGATACAATTTATGTAGTAAAGACTCATTAGACCTTATAATCTAGAAGAAGAAGAGAGTATAAGACACAAAGTTTGGAAATGGGTATGGTCTGTATTCATGAGAGGGGACTGGGGTGGTAGATGGGCATCCCCTTGGCTGCCCCCTAGATTGTGTGTCATTCTATGGCAGATGTTAAGTACAGGGCACCCTTGCCCCCACAGTGGTCTGCACTACACCTTGTTCCCAAAGTTGAAGGATGCAGAACACAGAAATGCCCAGGATGCTCTGTAGCTAAGCACCTAAGGGTTCACTTTACATCCCTTTTTGATCTAGCGTTTACAACCAGGACTTCAATAAATTTGCCTTTAATACTCTACAAGATGATAATTGCAGATTAAACTTTAATAATGAAAGGAGAGATTAACTCTTGTTTATAATAAATACAAAAAAATAACATAACTACTTTTGGTTTGGTAGATTTTGGTAGAAATATATTAATTTGAAAGAAAAGTATGAACTGTTGGATTCCTTTTTCTCTTAGAGCTTGGCTCACAACATGGTTATTAGTAGGTAGCCTTTCTTATCTGTGCAGGCTATCTGTTGCATTCTTCTAAATTTGTTTTCTTACATTTTAGTGGTGGAACCCCGTGAATGTAAATACTTATATACATATTTAATGCCATCCAAGTTGATTTTAAGCTTTTTGTAATAGGTAAACCTGTATGTATTATGCCCATCATTATCTTAGGCACATATCAAAGACAGACATCTGACTGATCAAATAACTGATACATTATTAACATGAACATGTAGCAATGCAACTGTAGAGCCCTAAATGGGCAGAGATGGCAGAATGTATAGGCCATCTTTCTTTGTCATTTCAGAAAAGGGCCCCATGCAGAGACGCTGGTTGCTGAGTGATGCTTTGTAGTCTATACCAGACAGATCCACAGTACCAGCTGCTCTGGCAGGTAGCCGAAGAGCAGAGAGATAGCTGCCAAACTATGCTATACAAAAGATGCCGTGCCAAAGAGAAATGGAGCTTTGCAAGGATAGACCTCTGAACCCCAAGCCAGCATGGATCCTATATTCATCACTTGCAGACAATCACATCTTTCATTCCAGCACAATGATTAGAAAGGGGACATTTGTGGAAGCATTTGTTAGTTTACATTTCTCATGGAACTGATAACTTCATCTTTTGTATGAATGGCGACAATATTTTATTCACATTTAACCCCCTGGCATATAGTGATGTTTTTTTTCTTGTTCAATAGGACATTCATTAGTGTATTTGTCCCAAGCAGCTTGTCCCACAGCACAGCTGCAATGAATCTTAATGATCAACATTAAAAAATGATATGCGCAATATAAAATTATATACACAAAAATATGGCCTTCGTTGGACTTGGATTTACTGTGAATGCCTCTCTAAATCATATATTAAATGATATTATAAATGATTATAAAATAATGCATGCCTTCTCGTGGAAGTTCCCAAGCAAGTAAATAAATACAAACACTGAAATGTTTAATGTATGGTGCTGCATATACAAGTTGCACTGTATAAATACAAACATATATAACATACAGACCAGTTTTTGTGATGTTATAGAATGCAACATGCCTAATAACCAAAAACCAATGAGACATCAGCTGTTTTGACTGGTGACCAAAAAATGCTGCCTGCTAATTAGTTGCTATGGATTGCTAGACCCACTACAAACTTACACCTTTTATTACATGACTTACTATATGTAGAATGTTACTGAATGACAATATAGGTCACTGTTGAATGCTCCCTTGATCAGTCCCTCTCTGCACACTTGAAGTCCTTCTGTACACCTGACTTCTGGTTCACTTGCGAGACGTCTGTTCTTTATTTTCACTTTGCATGAAGCTAATGGAATTTGCAGTTGATTAACCTCAGAACTAAGTAATGATCCAACCAGGGACTACAGCTGCCAGCATGCTGGATACTTGTATTTCTTAAATGAATAAGACAGCAACAAGTTTTGTAGAACAAAGGCAAAAATAAACAGATATAAAGCAACTAAACTCACGCAGTCCAGTTCTCAGTTTTAAAGAGGTTGTTCCAAAAACTTTTTTCAGTTCAGTTGTTTTCAGATTGCTCCCCAGAACTAAAGACTTTTTTCAATTACTTTCCATTATTTTATTTTTTTTCTGTTTTTCCAAAAAAGTTTAAAGCTGAATGTCCCTCTCTCTGGTAGCTCAGTAATTCATGAGCAGACTCTTAACTGTTATAATTTTGTGAATTTAGTTGATACATTTCTCAGCAGCATCTCTGGATTATTAGCACCTATTGTATCAATACGAACTAGCTGCCTGTAATGAAACCCAGATATTCAGCAGGGACAAAGAAATGAACAGGGTTGGCGACTCCCCTCCCAGAGCTGCTTTAGAAGGTGAAAAATTACACTTTATACTTCAATATTAGAAAAACCGTGACGCATAGAAAATAGAAAGTAATTGGAAAAAGTCATTATTTCTGGTGATCTATCTGAAAACAACTGGGTGTTTAAAAGTGAACAACCCCTTTAAGTGGCTGTTAAAGTGTAATCAATGAGTGATCTCAATGTACTACTTTTGTTAGTTTTTTTTTCTGTTGTCGTCATTAATATATAATATGCTTACATGTGAAAGCTTCATAGCAGCAAACATCATTATTAAAATCATTATCATGCCAAAAACTTTTAGACAAAAAAAAAAATAGAGCACCCTTTACCCTCGGTATTAAGATGAAATGGCAGTAAGTGACTTGCCATGTGAAACCCAAATTTTATGTCTTCAAGGAGCCTAATAAGAATTTCATAAAGCCAATGAATGGTGTTTACGATTATGTACTGTATATCTATATTTTTACCAAATTTTTTTGGATTGTGAAATGAACCATGTCAAATATTGTTCACAATTTTACATATAATAAGTCTGCATTAAATGTTCAAGAGATTATATTGGTCATTAAAGAACACAGTATAGTATGCAAAGTGCACTTTTCACATGCATATTGACATGTTTTTTACCCACAATGCAGTGTTATGTTCCTCATCATAATTGCAGCTGCATGGAGATTTGCAATCAGAGCATCAAAATGCAAATTGTGACTGCACATGCTCTTATCCGGTACAAGTTTTCATGATATTGACCACTCCATGTTAAAACTGCATTCGTGTTTGAAACTTTTTTCCTGAAGTCTGTTTTGACTATTGATGCAACCAACCCCATGTACAGGGTGAAGGTAACCCCATGGTCCCCTGAAGTTAGTGGGCACACTTGCATATAATTTGGTAGAAGAGGCAGGGAGAATGCATTGGCACTTAGCAGAACTATATGAAAGTGCATGAAATGTGTTTGGAAGCAAGTACCTCCAATGAATGGCATCCATTGTATCATGACTGCACTTGAAGCATGTAAATTACCCTTATCTCTTGTTAAGAGCTTTGGCAGCAATTACAGCACAGCAAGGTATCTACTGTATCAGTAGAAGAACGTCTTTACTGCAGCATCAGAATAAGAACAAGATGGTTCTGAGAAGATCCAGCTTCATAATGAAATAAAGGAGCAAGTTATAATATTGGTACTAGTTGTTTCATATTAATGGGGTGAGATTTGAAAGAGATTTTAAGGTCAGTTCCTCTCATGGTGGCTCAGAGGTATGGAAATGCAGTTAGGAGCAGGGCTGGAAAAACATATATTGCCTATATTGTTAGTTACCTTAAAGAAGATAGTTTTTTATTTTATTTTGTAATATGATTTCCCTGCATTCAATTATTATTATTATTATTATTAACATGCATTTCTATAGCGCCAACTTATTTTGTAGCGCTGTAAAGTGAATGTGATTATACAACTAAATCACATGAATTACATACATAATGAGTTACATACATCACAGTAAATATGGAGTTACATACATCACAATAAATACCGGTACAGGAGGTGAGGAAGGCTCTGTGCATAAAGAGCTTACAATCTAAAGGGAAGGGAATGATACACAAGGTGTGGGAGTGGGCAAGATCAAAGTAAAGTGGGTGAGAGATATAGAACTGTAAGCGGTATTGCATTGGGTAGTTAACAGTGAGGGTAGGCTTCTCTAAAAAATTGGGTTTTTAGAGATTTCTTGAAAGCTGAAAGATTGGGAGAAAGTCGGACGGACCGTGGAGAGAATTCCAGAGGAGGGGTGCAGCTCTTGCAAAGTCTTGAATGCGAGCATGTGAGGAGGTAATGAGAGAAGAGTTGAGTAGCAGGTCAGTAGAGGAGCGTAGTAAGCGGTTGGTTGAGTATATGGAGATTAGTTCAGAGATGTAGGGAGGGGCAGAGTTATGAAGTGCTTTGAATGTCAGGGTCATTAATTTGAATTTCATTCTGAAGGGCAGTGGAAGCCAGTGCAGGGATTGGCAGAATGGTATGGCAGAGGAAGAGCGGTTGCGGAGGTGTATAATCCTAGCAGCAGTGTTCATTATGGACTGGAGAGGTGACAGTTTCTGGAGGGGAAGGCCAATTAAAAGAATTAAAAAGAAAATAGAGTACTTTGGGAATGGAAAATGGAATGAAAAATTCTTTTGGGATGACAAATTCAAATTCAGGAGCACCCACAGCAGCCCTATATTAGTGTTGCAGTCTGTATAACTGAGCATTAATGTACTGTGATTTGTTTTATTTTGCCAAATAAAAGCATTATTAAAAAAATCAAAAAGGCAGGAAATGCGGTTGAGCATAATATTTCAATACTGTATTCTGGGAAACAAGGAGAAAGGAATTCATGTGTTGGTCACATACTATAACTGATCACACACTGGAACATATGTCACGTGCAGACACTTTTTTTTAACAAACAAAAGATGCTGGGTCTGTTTTCCTTGTCACTTTTCATGCCGCATTCATTGCTAAAAGCATTTTATGAATTAGATCCTTCACATATGGAATGCTTAGACCATAAAATCTGGCACCGCATTCTTACCTCTTTTGAATCATAATTTATTATTAACGCATAACTAAAAACATACTTCCCCACAATGAATAAATTTATGTTTGTATGGCCTGGATTCTCTAGAGTACTTACGCAGTACCACAAGCAAATATATTTACAAACACTCATATAAAGATAGTAGAAAATCTGTTTCACTCTGGTTGCATTTGTAGGGAATACACTTTACTGTGTATATTATTTTAATAAAACCTGCCCCAGATAGGATATTTACATAGTATCTGTTTTATTGCTAATGTACCTAAAGGGTATTCTAAAATTGCTTAAGTAGATCCAAGTGGCCAATCAATTTAGTCAGCCAGTTTGTCTGGTTCAATAACTATAGATCAAAATCAATATTTACCATGGCCTTTACTCAGATCAGACAAAAGAACATCTAGTCTGGGATGGGGAGTCCAATGGAAGGAAATGTGCAATGATAAAAAAGTGGATTCTGTCAATACATCAGTGAGTCTTGTAAAAAAAAAAGAAACACAACGATTCATTTCAATTGAGGTGCAGAGGTGCAGAGGTGCAGAGCCCATCACTTACTGCTTGTGCCCTTTCTAGAAAATCAATAGAGGACTTGAGTAAAAACAAGGGGAAAATGTACAGTAGTACTAAGCAAGCACACACACTACACCTCTGTGCAGATCTGGACTTAGATTCAAAATAGACCCTGCCACTTCAGGTACACAACGACCCAAACAATCCATACAGAGACCCAAACAGCCCATAGAGAGGCCAAAACAGTCTCCCATCAGTCAACTATCTATGGTATCATAGATACCAGCAGACCCTCTAGTATTTGCCAGAACTCCCATTGCCAGCTCATGTAGTGGAAATCCCCTATGAGCACCTACAAGCATAGTAACATAGTAAGTTAGATTGGAAAAAAGACGTCCATCAAGTTCAACCTTTTAACTACATTTTAACCTGCCTAACTGCTAGTTGATTCAGAGGAAGGAAAAACAACCCATTTGAAGCCTCTCCAATTTGCCTCAGAGTGAAAATAATTCCTTCCTGACTCCAAAATGGCAATCGGACTGGTCCCTGGATCAACTTGTACTATGAGTTATCTCCCATAACCCTGTATTCCCTCACTTGCTAAAAAGCCACCCAACCCCTTCTTAAAGGAGAATTCATCCCCATAATTTATATCCCCCTTCCTCTAAATAGCCTACCCTAAATGTCCATGTCTTTCTGCACATGCTCAGTAGCTGGGCACTGAAAGAATACTCCAACTGCACATGTGCCGAAAACGCAGCTCACTACAGGATGAAGACTGAAGGAGAGAGGATGGCTGCTGTGAACTCCATTGGACAGGACCTGCAAGGAGGTGTAAGTAGAAAGTTAGGGGCATTTGCCTGGGGAACCAGGTAGGCTGGAGGAGGAGGGAGGAGTGTCTAGTTAGGCCAGGGGGAGGGGGATATAAATTACTAGATTGAATTATCCTTTAAAGCTATCTAATATATCAGCCTGTATGATATCAGGGAGAGAATTCCACATATTCACAGCTCTTACTGTAAAAAAAAAAAACCTTCCCAACGAAGACTTTCAAGTGGAAAACTGCCACTAGCACATAGAATATATACAAAAGCTGAGATGCTTCTGGAAGTACTGGCATTGCCCAAAAATGTATGAGCTTCTGATGCTGGACTGTGGGTACAAGGAAGCCCTGTACTTAAAGGGGGTGTTCACCATCCAACACTTTTTCCAGTTCAGTTGGTTTCAGATAGATGACCAGAAATAAAGACTTTTTCTAATTAATTTCTATTTTTGACGTGTTACCATTTTTCTAATATTGAAGTGTAAAGTGTAATTTCTCCCCTTCTAAAGCAGCTAAGATGGGGGTCGCCGACCCTGTCAACTGTTCTAAATTGATACATTTATTTGTTATCATTGTCCCTGCTGAGCAGAATCCCTGAGATTCACTTCAGCTTTTTGAAAAACCGTAAAAAAAATAAAAAAAGTAATTGAAAAAAGTCTTTATTTCTGGGGAACAATCTGAAAACAACTGAACTGAAAAAGTGTTTGTAAGGTGAACAACACCTTTAATACCTGATTTTCATAGGTGCTGAGTACAGGGCACCCTGACTCCTAGCATCCTCTGATGCTACAGTCTTGCATATTGTGATTGAGGCAGCAGCATTCCTGAACTGTTGCTACATTCAGAGAATAGCGTAACTCTATATGTGAGCACAAAAATGTACTTCTATAAGCAGGGGTGCTCTGCCAATGAGGCTTATTGATAGACTCATCTCAGGCAGCGGACCAGGAGCAGCAAAAAGGCCACTCCTTAACTTTAAGAGTCAAATTTCCATGTTTTCAACCTGGAAATTCAGCTCTTCTAGTGTAGAGAGTGCTATTGCGGCATGTTCTACCCCAACCCCCTCCGGCACTGAAAAGGTGAGTGCTGTCAGGGGTGGCAGAACGAAGGCTGTCTTGGGCAGGATTGCCCCTGTCTATAAGCACAAGCTGAGAATATCAGGGCCAATGTGCAAAGTACAAGGGAAAAAATGGTGGGTTTGGGTCCTGTACATGCACTTTGTACCTCGCCCGGCCATCCTAAATAAGCCCCATAAGGCAAAGGCACTATTTGAGGAAAGGACACAATATTATAACTAATGTTGCAATATATGTGATAAAGACATTTAAACAATAAGAATAAGTATCTCTATTATGGCCTATTATAATTTATTATGCCAAACTGGAAATCATTACTTCTATCGCTTATCTGCTACATCTGTTCCTGTCACAGGGCTGCTTTATTGTCAGGAGATACAATTCCAAAATCTTTTTTTTTTTTTATTCTAACCACCGTGGACATATTTTCTATATTAGTGCTGCACATATAAGGATGGCAGTGGAGCCCTTGAGCAGACTAGGGACCTTAAAAACAACTGAAAGACTACAACTGGTTCACCCATCCTAGGTATCAGGTAGACAAATCCACCTATGGACATTTCTGTTTGTCATTGAAAAAATATGTCCCGTTATGTATGAATATTATATATATATAGTTACAGTAAGCACTACATAGTATTGAAACTGCTATTTTAACAAGACATATTGCATGCCACAAATACAAAAGGGATTTTAATGAATTTGATTGTAAATTAATTTTGCTTTTAATATTTTGACCTGCCAAATAGTGCTATAAAGCAGAAGAATACTAAGGAAGAACCAGCCTAGTTGCATCTGTGATATGACCTAATTATTTTGGAATAGACATACTTGCTCAGCCAATGATTGGCCTCCCTTCAATGTTATGCAAAATACCAAAATGCTAACTATCTAATGTGATAAAGTATATCTGTACATCTGTACAAGTTTATTAGTAGCCTGTGTATATTAAGGACCAATGAAGATATCTGGGTGCAGCATTTACCCTCACCTCCCTAAATTCTCTATTCATCTGAAGCAAGACATGTCAGTGTTCCTTTTGCAATTAGAGTGATGATATTGCCAGTGTCTGCCATAGGGTGCATGTTTCTCATTGAAATTAAGAAATGGCAGTAGGCAGCCTGCTGTATGGATTGCATCTGCAATGGTGCCGCATAAGCTTCCCTTCAATCATAGAGGTGGTGGTAATGTTGCATCAAAATCAGAAGCAGGGCATTGGCCAGAGTAGCACAAAATGCAATTATTTAAAGCCTTAATGTCATCAGTATGGGTTGCCTGATCATAGCTCCTAGCCTGTTCCATGTGTGCATGCTACTGATATTGAATTGGAGTGGGCTATTATTCTGAACACTGTTCTATTCTCCCTGTGATGGCCTGTCCTAGGACCACAAACTTTATTTAACCACTTGGAATCTATCTGACTTTTTACCCTTACCTATCTGGCAGCACCCTGTAGCTACCTTGACTGCCTTGTCTGTCTACTCTGCCTGTGCCTTACAAAGGGCCAAGTCTGCCTTGTCAATACTTGTCCTGTCTGTTAATTATTGCCTGCTTTCTCCATCCTAACCATATATATATATATATATATATATATATAATACACAAAAGCCGTAAATATCTTGTAAATTATATCCTTATAAACGGTGAGTTCTGATGTCATCAGTTATAAACGGTGAGTTCTGATGTCATTTCTGTCACATGACTCCCTGAAACTTGTGTATTATAATAAATAAAGTACCCCCAGTTGCAAAATATGAGGATATTAGAAGTTACCTCGGAGTTTTTATATGGTCATGAAACTCCTCGGTAACTTATAATATCCTTATATTTTACAAGAGGGGATACTTTATTCACTATATATTAAAGCATGCTCCTTACCTATCCTTTGGCATGTATAACTTTTCTTTATCTTTTAATTCCCTTGCCTCATTCAGTCTTCAATATTTAAAAAAATTATGCGAAGTCAAAGTATTCATAGCAGATGTTGCTCCTAATTAAGTGTCTGAAACTGATCAGTTTAAGAAGTACATATATATGTATATGGAATAACAAAATACATATAAAGTATGGTTTGTCACTACAGAAGAGCAAACTTATTTCCAGATGGAACTATTTGATACTGTAATTTTACATTTAGGATTTAATGTGCACATTATTATTGCAGTTACCAGATGTCACAGTGGTTTGGTTTGGTGCTGTAGGACACCTAGGATTTAATTCAAAATCAATTACTGGTTGTACAGAGGCTTCCAAACAGTTTTCAGATGGAGAAAATGGTTCACAGGCCCAAAACCAAATTATGATGGATGTTTTGCAAATTAAAAGGCAATGTAAACGTTAGATTTGGTAAGAGTGCTAATATGTAGCTCAGTGATAAATGAAGAGCTGATGTAGCCAACTAAACTGGCCAGTGTGGGTGAACCTCAGTCTTTTTGTTTTCCAGGTGTCTGGATAGATAAAACAGGCAAACTGAGCCAACGTCTGTAGTCACCTTTATCTACAGCTACAACATTGACTGGCTTAGCTTTTGTGTGGCGATCAGAAATAAATGATTGGACACATATTCTCTCTTGCTTGTTGTTCATCTGTTATTGCCAGAAATTGTATCCATAAAACAAATATTTCCCTACGATTGCTATTTTTTTTATTTGTAGATACCTTGGTAACTCCTGTATGTCTTGTGTGGGCATTATGTGCTTTGATTCTTTGACATGAACTCCACTGACATATGCAGGACCATATTATTGAGGTAGCATTTTTGGATTGCACATAGGAAGCACATATTTTATATTGTTTTCTATTAGACAATTTCCTGTATACCTTTCATTTAAAGGTTACATTTATGAAAGATCTTAACTCAGAATGCATTTTAATCTTTGGGAATTTACAAATAACACTAAAGGATTTCATAAGGATATCTTAGTAAACTCAAAATGGTATTTGTATCTTAGTACACAGTTGAAATGAGGTCACTGTCCTGAAAGCTCACAATCTATAACGGGAGTCCCCAATCTTTTTTAACCGTGAACAATATTCAGATGTGAAAGAGTTCGAGAGCAACACAAGCATGGAAAATGTTCCTGGTGGTGCAAAATAAGTGCTATGACTGGCCCATATATGGACTGTCAACCAGTACACTGCCCCCCCATAAAAACTTTGGGCACTGCCACCACCCACCTACCGTCCACCCACTCTCTGTTTACCCATTCTCTTGCCTTCCTGTGTCCTCTCTCCCTGGAGTCCCCGCTCAAAGGTAGGTGAGCAGTAGGGGAGGGAGATATGTTTATAACTGTAGAGGAAGCTGACCCTGCAGTCCACCCCAACGCCATAGAGTTTGTTTCCTAGTTACACCACTGATAGTCTACAGGAGGCCTTAGTTGGCACCTGGTTTTTATGCAACCAAAACTTGCCTCCAAGTCAGTAATTCAAAAACAGGAACCTGCTTTGAGGCCTCTGGGGTCAACAGCCACTGGTTGGGGATCGTTGATCTATAATATGCTGATGTATATATATATATATATATATGAAGAACTGGACAAATATTTTCTGTTCTGTACCCGCTGAATACAAAGTAAAGCACTATGGTAGATGATCACAGCTCCCTTAAAGGAGAACTAACCCCACCATGCCAAAAGCCCCCTTAACTTGCCAATGTCCTCCCTCCCCTCACTCTCCCTGCACTATGCATTAGTCAAAAAATTACCCCCTAATAAATATTGACCCTAAAATGCAAAGCAGCACAGCAGAGCACCAGGGCACAATCTTCCTCCGCTTCATATTCTTTCGGGGCTCAACAATGATTTGAGCACAGTTGAACCCAATTCCTGACTTGGCCCAGCTCAGCATGCTTCCATGGGCTTAGTGTCAGCATTGAACCCTGAAAGAATATGAAGCAGTGGAAGATGGTGCCCTGGAGCTCAGCTGCTCTGCTCTGCATTTTAGGGTACAATTTTTAAAGGTTTTTTTTTACTAATGTATAGTGTAGAAAAGAGGAAGCAGCTAATGAAGGTTTCCTTATTAATAGTCCCAATTCTAGTAATACATCTAATGATGCATGGTTCACGCATGATAAAATTCAAAATAGACTAGAACATGTTAATATAAACAAAGGTCTGGTGTTAGAGGGTATTCATCCCAGGGTACGTACGGAGGTTAGCTCTGTGATTGCCAAACCTCTTTACTTCATTTTTCAGGATTCATTGAGGTCTGGCATGGTGCAGAGAGACTGGCAAATTGCTAATGTGGTGCCGCTATTCAAAAAGGGATCCCATTCTCAGCCTCATAACTATAGGCCAGTTAGTCTGTAACTAACAGATGGTAGGAAAGCTTTTTTGAAGGGTTAATAAAGGATAAGATAGTGGACTTCATAGCAAATAACACTACTATGAGTTTGTGCCAGCATGGTTTTATGCATAATAGATCTTGCCAGGCTAACTTCATTTCTTTTTATGAGAAGGTAACCAGGGACCTCGATTCTGGGATGGCAGTGGATGTGATTTACTTAGACTTCGCTAAAGCATTCATTACAGTGCCACACAGAATGTTATGGGTTAAATGAAGGAATTTTAATATTTGTACCTGTGTAGAGAACTGGCTAAAAGCTGGACTACAAAGAGTGGTGGTAAATGGAACAGTTTTGTTAGTGGGGTACCGCAGGGCTCTGTACTGGGTCCCTTGCTTTTCAACTTTTTTTATTAATGACCTGGATGTGGGCATTGAAAGTACAGTTTCTATTTTTGCAGATGATACTAAATTGTGCAGAGCTATAGGTTCCATGCAAGATGCTGCCACTTTGCAGAGTGATTTGTCTAAGTTGGGAAATTGGGCAGAAAACTGGAAGATGAGGTTCAATGTTGATAAATGCAAGGTTATGCATTTTGGCAAAAATAACACTAAATGGCAGTGTGAGTTTCCTTAAATGAGAAGGATCTTGGTGTTTTTATAGATAACAAGTTGTCTAATTCTCGGCAGTGTAATTCTGTAGCTACTAAAGCAAATAAAGTTCTGTCTTGCATAAAAAGGGCAAAATTTCAAGGGATGAAAACGTAACTATGCCTCGTTATAGACCCTTAGTAAGGCCTCATCTGGAGTATGCAGTGCAGTTTTGGACTCCAGTCCTTAAGAAGGATATAAATGAGCTGGAGAGAGTGCAGAGACGTGCAACTAAGCTGGTTAGAGGGATGGAAGACTTAAATTATCAGGGTAGACTATCCAGATTCGGTTGTTTTCTCTGGAAAAAAGGCGCTTGCGAGGGGACATGATTACACTTTAAAAAACATTAGGTGGGGCATTGGCAGGCAGTGTATGGTGGCTTTTGGTACAGGGTTTTTACTCTCCTTTAATGTACATAAAGTTGCTTTTAGACCTGAAACTCATTTAAGGGAGACAATTTCCCAATAATTTGGAGCAGTTCAAAGAGGGCTTTGAATAATGCTTAGCACGCATACAGACTTTCTGGAAACTTTACAGAGTTTGTAGGCTGCTCCGCTATAATTCAACCCTTGCTTGGTGCTGCTTAAACCCAAATAACTAAGGTTAGATATACAGCAGCTCATTGTGCTGTGATTGTGCTGTGCAAAAAATGGGCAGCCTGCAGTTCAAAACCCAGTTGCACCTCACTCCGAATGCAGCACTGCTTGCTTTCTCCAGGCTGCACAAGGGTGTTTGATAGAATCCTTTCTAGTTTAAGTCCATTCAGATGCATACAGGCTCTAAAGAGTATGATTTTGATCCTCTTCATGCTCTAGCACAAGCAATCGGAGCAATAAGTACACATATTCCATCATTACTCTCAAACAGTAAATGAGGCCCATATATTTTCAGGAAATCCAGGGTTGGACAAGGGTGTGCAAGGTCCACCATGGCTCTTAAAGCAGGGGCCTCTACACCCCCTCTGGGGCCCCCACTGCCCAATCACTCACCACCAGCCTTCCCTCTCCCTGCAGCTTAACTAACTTTCGGTGCAATCGGGGGAGGGAGGGAAGTTGGCGAGCAATGTTGGACGGCAGGCAACTAAACATCCCATTGTCTATGAACTGTTGAAACTAACCATGAACTTATAGTAATATGTTTTCCCTGCTTTCTGACGTAGAAAATTATGAGATGAGACTCTGTGAAGTGTCAGATTACAAGTTGAACAACCTTTCAGCCTTTGTGCTTATGGGACCTCCTCTTTGAAAGGTACAGCTTATTAAAAGGCCAGGTTTCAATGATTCCACTGTTATGCAGAAAATGTATTTTAATACATATTCCTTTAAAAGAGAGATCAGCTCTAGTAAGGGGTTATTTTGCCAATACTGTAACACAATACAATTATTAGCAAGCATGATGTTACCTCATTGATCTGTGTATTACCTATCTTGAAACAAGCACTTTCCCTTTTGAAACGAATCAGAGAAAAAGAGTGATGATTCTGTATTGTTGAGTTTATAATCCAGTATAGGTTACATAGTGCTGATAAGCAGAGGAAGTTTAACCAGACAGTTTAATCCTCTAATTTCCTGTCCTCTAATCAGGCCTTGACTGATGCCTTTAAATTAAAAACACACGCTTTACCATGTTCAGTACAGGTGGAGCAAAAGAACGGAATAAAAAAGGAAAACATATGTTACATTCAGAACAAGATAGTACAAATCATTAGGCAACAAGCTTACAAAAGAATTTATTAACAGAGGTTCCTCTTTGTGTTTCCTTATATTCTACAAGGTGATAATGCCCAACTGAGTGCTCAGTCATGGATAAAAGGTGGTTCTCAAAACAAATTCTTCCTATGTTGGGCATAGGCTCAGACGTTTTTGGTGAATAATACAAATTAATAATTTAAAGAGCAATTTACACTTACAACTGTAATTTAGCTGTGACAACAAGGACATTTTTTAATCATTTCTATGACCAAAAGTGACTTTATTTTCTGTAGAACCTCAGTGTGCTGGAGTGTAACTACAGGGAGTGCAAGCACATTGGGCCCTAGTTCCCCTTTGAGTTAACTTATAATGGTCTATTTTTATAGTTGTAAATCATTTACCTTCTTCTTTTTCCACTTTTTAGTTTTCAAATGTGGGCTCTTGCACCAGCCAACCCAAAAAAATTTCTCTGTGAGGCTACAATTTTATAGTTACTGTTACTTTTAATTTATTATTATTATTATTATTTATATTTATATTTAGTTCTTCCAGACCCAAACCATATCCTGTTGCTAGTGTAAATTAGTGCCTAGGAGCCAATCTCAGTAGAACTAAAAAAACTGGAAAAATGAACAAAATGAAGCTCAAATTCAAAAGTTCTCAGAATATCAGTGTTTTCATCATACTTTAATAATTTAAAGGTGAAATAACCCTTTAGACTGCAGTGACTAATGGGCATGTAAACGCTTAAAGGATAAGTAAGCCTTTTATTTTGTAAATCCCCTAATATTATTCTTAACAGGCCCCCAGAATAACATATATTTTCCCTTCATTTAGTTTGATTTAATTTCTCTGATACAAGCTGCTGAACTGTAGCTCTTTTAGCTACTTCCTTGTGCAGCTTAAAGTTCCTCCTCCTGACTATGAAGACCTCTATGAGGTTCCTACTGGGCATGTTCCCTGCCTCTGCTCCAATGGGGATCAATCAGACATGCACAATCGAGGTCTTCTTAGTCAGAGAGAGAAGGATAGCTTAGGAGCAGAACTTCATGCTAAACAAGGAATTAACAAAAAGAGCTTCAATTCCACTGCTTGTATAAGAGAATAAGATTCTTTGTTCCCCACATATGCCACTGCTGATTTTTTTCTGATTTTTTTTCTGATACTTAACACTCTGGATCAAAGATAATAACAAACACTTCTCCCAAGAACTGCAAAAAAAAAGCCAATCCATTGGGCAATGGTCAGGAGTACTGCTGCCGTGAGGAGAGCTGAAAAACTCAGCTGAGGCAGCATCCCCCCAAGTTACCAGGGCTCCTGGTAACTTTAAAGAGTCTAATTTCCGTTTATTAAACCGCAAATTCGGCCCATGGGAAAACAAAGGTGAACAAACTCTACTCGTGAGGATGCTATGCACTACTTCATAAAGTAGCCCTGCTACCTATATTTCCTCATTGCCATATGCCATTGCCCTTAAACATCACCACTCTAAACCTGCTGGGAGTACATTAAAAAGGTTACAAAATAACAGGCATAAACTTTGCTCCATGTAGTAACAAACTGTGTTTCATGTAGTAATCCAGAGCAATCATATTTGCTATCAAATCATAGACAAGTAAATTCTATGGGTAGCTTTGGGTTGTTAGAACTTTTGCAAGGATTACATTTCCCCTTACTTACTTACTGAGCTGAGTTACAGTAGGTCTATTCCCCATAAAAGGAACAGTAAACTTACTTAAATAACCAGTCTAAATAGGGTGAAAGAAAGAAGAGGAAGGGGGATCGCTCTGTAAAAATCCTACTTGGAGTTGTTCAGATGTCATTGCAGTACAAGCCCCAGCATTCTCCTCCAGAAAAGAAAATGTCATTTTACGTGTCTTTTTTAGCTACCCCTTACAAAACATAGCTGTGAACTGAAGATAAACACTCTCCTTATTAATCAAAGGCTGAAAACAAAGTCCCCTTTGTTAAATATGCTCATTTGTGTTTGTTTGCTTGTTTAAATTGTTTAGTGAATATCGTAACATGTTACAAATTAAATAAGATTTAACTGACTGTCCTGGGCAACCTGTGCACAGAAACGCAAGTTAGAAAATAGACTTATGTCTTATTGAATGACTTCCCGGCAGCAATTAAAAGCAGAAGGAAGTTACTCAAACTGTGACCAATCCTATTTAATGGAACAAGGCACAGAAATGAGTGTCATCTGTTAGTCTAGCATTCAGTTATGAAGGAAGTGCTCCCTCTGTAAAACTTATGCTGTCCCTCAATTCATAAGAGGAACATGTCTTTTATATATCACCCTCTAAACTGCTTGGGGTTCCTGTGGGCATGTTGCATGTGTTTCCTGGGTTAGTTTATCTGAGCTTCATCTTATTTCTGTGTACTTTGAGTCCTTGGGGCAAATTCACTAAGATCAGAAAATTTGCTAGCGTTGGCTTTGCTAGCGTTCGCTGCACTTCGCCAGGCGAATTTTCGGCAGTGCTACGCAAATTCACTAAAGTGTGAAGTTACGCTCAGGTCGGTGAACAGTAGCATAGTTGCGCTAGTGTTACTTCGCCAGGCAAAGCAGTTACGCTAGCGAAGCCTAATTTGCATACGGCGGGAACTTAAACGTATAATAGAAGTATATGTTACAGCCACTACATTCCACTACACAAGCCCAGGAAATCTTTAATAAATAAAATAAAGTTGTCATATTGCCCTACATGTGCCCCCTATATAGTTGTGTTGCCATATGTTAGGAAATGTAGGGGGGAAGTATGGTAACCCCCCCAAAAAAACAATCTTTTTCAGACTATCACCCTACAATGGTAAAACACGCCAGCGTTTTTTTGGGACTTTTTCCATTTTTTTTCTCCAAACTCCTATCTTTTGTATTGAACTTCGCCTGGTCTGACCAGGCGAAGTAAAGTCTAGCGTAAGTGGTAACGTTCAGGAAATTTTTGAATTTGCGTAATTATGATCCTTTGTCAGTGCGCAACTTCGCCTGGTGTAAGGGTATGAAGTTGCACAAGTCTATCTACTTCGGTGTTAGTGAATTTCCGAAGTTGTGAAATGACGTCACGCTGGCGAATTAGCGCTAGCGTTAGACGCTTCAAACTTTAGTGAATTTGGGCCCTTATATCTGTGTACATTGAGTACTAGACAGGCGGTAGCTATGAGGCCCTGTGTGCACTAAGTAGTTACACCTTTGCACAAGTAATTGCGCTGACAAGAGCCACCAAACCAATTGTGCCCTGCAAGATGCTTGAACGTGAGTGATGTTGAAATAAAAATCACTTTGATTGGAAACAATTGGAGTGCTGGTCCACTTTGTGAGCTATACATTGAAATTTGACCAAGCACCCTGTCTTCAGCAGTGAAAGAGTGCAGATACCTTTTGAACATACTGTATATATCATGATGTAACTAGAGAGGGCAGTGAATATAAATATAAGGCACACACTATGTATCATCATCATCTTCATCTGCCTGTCTGTCTGTCTGTCTATTGAGATATCTATCAGTATTTGGATGCATTTGTTACCACTGTCATACATAAGTTATTCAAAATATTATCTAGGGGATAACTTCATTTTACTACAGCCATTTAGCATTTCAAAGAAATGCTTTCTTAATTGACAGGGACCTATTATCACATATTTGCTCTCTAAAGGAAAGTCTATATCACAGACTGGGGAGGTATACAATAAGTTAACTAAGTCATTTTTTTTGTTTTTTTTTTAAAGCTGTATATTCAATAACCATAAACCTCAAACAGATGCTCTGAATGAAACAAAAACCCTAATGCACCTTCAACTGGTTAGTTCACATAAATAAATATAGAGGGGGCTACCACTTTCTTATAACATGGATTCTCATCATTGTTCTTCACTGGGTTAGGGTGGAAAAAAGATTATT
>CM044437.1:77950110-77961324 GCA_024363595.1 Xenopus borealis
GTATATATATATATATATATATATAAATATATATATATTTGCAATTATGGATTGCACTTAAAAGACAAGAAATTCTGATTCACTGGAGGGTGCCACAAAGTTAGACCATTTAATCCAGTACCCAAAGTTTTTGTTACCAGGGCAGGAACTCCATTTAGTAATAAAATGTACCCGTTGCTGTTTTGCTTACCTCTCCACGACATCCCTCTTTTGATTTAGACAACAAATTCTCAGTAGTTTTTTTTTTATTTTACTCAGTTGAATAACATTTCTTTTACTCTACTGCACCAACCTGAGGGGGTAAAGGTGGGGGTTTAGACAAATGTGGGAACCTCTGAGATGGTACTGGAAGATACTGGTACATGTCTGCACAGTGCCTTAAACCAATGGGGTCCAAGAATTAACCCTAAAGATCCTCCCACTGAGAAATATACAAAAACATACTAAAGGTTTAACTGTTAATTATATGAAAGAAAATAATTAAGGGCTACTAATACAATGCCATCTGTATCCAACTAACACAGTCTGGAATGAATTAGTAGTCCCAACTTCTGACAGGGATTTTAGAACACAGTTTAGCTCATTGCAACGCCACCCTTAAGCCAATGGCACACAGATCATTTTGACTGCCCTTTGCTTAGGCAGAAAACAGAAGCAGCCAAAATACCTCATCTGAAAACATGTTTGTCTCCATGTCTGTTAATTAGCCGGATATGTTGTTTCAGGAGTCAGAACTAATAGATGATTGAAATAATAAATAATAATAGCAAGTACATTTACAAATAAAGTTCAAATGGCTGTGTGTGCAGAGAGCTGTGGCACTATATGAAGCTGTGTTAATAAAGTTTGCCTCAGTATTACAATACATAGGGAAATAATGAACCCAAGCTTGTACATACTACTGATTATGAAGAAAATTTCAAGTCAGCACTCACCCCTGGTGCAAGTTCCTAGTAGTGGCCACAATCAACCTGATGCAAAGATTCTGACAATGAACAGCACCATTTCTTCAGATAAAAAGCCTTTATTGTAACTTGGCTGTGACCAGCGATACAGTTATGTTTCGAGCCACATCACGATACAGTTATGTTTCGAGCCACATCCTCTTTGTTTGACAAAGAGCCAGGATGTGGCTCGAAACGTAACTGTATCGCTGGTCACAGCCAAGTTGCAATAAAGTCTTTTTATCTGAAGAAATGGTGTTGTTCATTGTCGGAATAATACAACTGATTATGACTACTGAAATTTTATTATACAATCCAAAGCAGGTAAATATTCTGTTTTTGTCCAATACAGTGTCAGGAAATATGAATCTGCATCCATAATACTAGTATAAGGGGTTAAGGAAGTAAATAGACATGACTGGTTCATATAAAATAAAAATATTCTTAACTAGACATTGGTGATGGGCAAATTTATTCGCCAGGGGTGAATTCGTGGCGAATTGCCACAATTCGGGAAATGCCAGTGAAAATTTGCCTGGCGAAAATACGCTGAAAAAAACGAGTCGTGCGTCGCTGGCAAAAACGATGCAGTGCGACGAAAACGACGTGACACAACGAAGTTGACACGATATGCGTCAAAAACGTGCCGTGATTCGTTTCACAAATTTTTTCGCCAATTCGCGAATTTCGCTGGAAATTCGTGCATTTTTCGGCGAAATGGGGTAGATTCGCCCATCGCTACTAGACATACTTAAACTTTGACACATCTATTGTCATAAGGTTTTATATGTGTTTCATGGTTGCAAAAAGAAAGACATTTTTCAGTATGTTTATTTTAGGTTGGACAACCTCTTTAAGTGTCTCACAGGGCAAAAGACACCATAGCTTTCCTTCATATCCATTGGGCTTGGCTCTTTATACAGGATTCTGGTACTTCTTCATTGAGTGGCCATACAGACATGGGGTGCTTATTTACTTATGTGAAAATTTTTGCTTTTAAAGCCTCCGCCAGACTTCACGCTACTACATAAGTCATTATTTTGTGACAAATACGCATATACATCAAAATGTGCAATTACGTCTCAGCAAAAAAATGTTTGCACACTTTTGTCAGCGACAATTTATGCTGTGAATTTATCCTAGCATTACTTCCTTCCTAGCAAAACTTTGTTAACTTACTTACACCTACTTTAATTTAAATTCAGTGAGTTTGTAAAGGTCATTTGTAGAATTTTATTCGAACGCTATTCGAGTTTTCATTCCGGTAACATTAGTTTGAATTCTAGACGTTTCAGTTTTTCCATAGATAAACTACCATTCAAGTTGTGAGTACATTTGAGTTTATTAGAGTATACATAACTCACATACCCCCAAATGTAATAAAAAGCACTAAGTTTGCCCAAGGGCAGTAACCCATAGTAACCAATAAGATGTTTGCTTTTAAACATGTGACTGCTATAATCTACCTGCTGATTGGTTGCTATGGGTTATTGCTCCTGGGCAAATTTAGTGCCTTTTATTAAATAACCCCGATAAACTCTAAAATTCGACCTTTGATAAATAACCCGCTTATGTTTCCGTCTCCATCTAAGACCTATATTTTTACTATGCAATTAATAAAAGTAATTTTTTAAGCTTTTTTCAAGTCCTGGTGTGCATCTATACTCCAAACAATTTTTAAATATATATATACATATATATATGTAGATATATACATATATATATATATATAAACAACCTAAGTTTGGTGCATTCCTACAACTACAATGCCTGTGTGCTGGTTCAAACAATGAACTCACAAGACTTTTATAAATAAGCAAAATTAAAAGTTTTTATTTCAACGTTTCGGCTCCTAAACACGAGCCTTCATCGGGTTTTTGTTGATATCTTGATATCTATTGTATAACCAAGCACTCAGGCAGTATTTTGTTAGGATTTTTGAGTGTACCAGCTTGTATTATATATATACATATATAATTCTATACTTCAGTTTTGTCAAAGCAGGACAAGCACAAATGCTATACAGAATAAATGTGAATATGAGTATTTGCTGCAAACAGAGCAACCTTAGAGCAGTCTTAATTTCCCAACCTAATACTAAAGGTGTTGTTATGAAGAAATTGTAACCCCAGTAGGGTACAAAGTTAGTTTCTCTGAGCCTATACCAGGTGTGCTTTACCTTTAATGCAAAACAACAGAAGTTTAAATGCCAAATAAACAGAACACAGCCCAGGCTCATGTAATAAAGTCACCAAGGCAGTAGATCCATTTAACCAGTGCTATTTACAGCTGTCTTCCATTGCTTCACACTGCATTCTCCAGCCAGGCTCTCTTTAGAATCTACCTGCGGGTTAACTAATAAATCAGCGGCCTCTTGTTTTATGACATGCCTCATGCCAACAATTAGCAGAAGATAAAAGAAATCCCACTAGATGGAGGTGGGTCACGAGCAGCTAAACTGAATAATGATGGTGTTGCAGCTGCACATTTTAATTGCACAGTTAAAAACAGTGCACAAAATAAGCCATTCAGGGCAACCAGTATCATAACTTCAAAGGGAACAGAACCAAAAAGTGACAGCAGGGTATCTATCAGACAACAGTCCCACTTATGCCTCTTTGTAGACTGCAGAAAGGTGTGAAATCCATTGATAGTAAAACTTGCTATGTTGAACACTGGAAGCATTGTTGAACTTTTAACAGATTTTTTTTACAAAAAAAACGCATTTAAATGAAAGGAGAAAAGTTGAATTCATGTCATAAATAAAGCTTCATTGAAATGTAGGATTGTGGATAACCAAAGCTTTTTCCACTAATTTACTTCTCCAGCCAGAAATTCTTTGAACACAATTATTATAAAATAATTTTTTTATAGCTTATAAGATACATGGCTGTTGCACTTGTCTTAATAACAATTATGTACATGCATATATCTTGTACATATATGTATATATACAAATTTATATTTTATATATAATAAGATATCAAAAGAAAATCAGACAAAAAAAGCCATAAATTGATGAATAGGTGGTAACATGTCAATATACAATATGCAAAGAATTATTTTATATTTATATTATAACAATATTAAGTGTAAGGCAACAAACAGAACCAACTGATTTCTCTAAGTGTTGAGTCTTAGCATGTTTTAAGTAACTGTGATAATGCCTAGAGAGCTAACTGAACACCCATCATTATTCAAACTAATGGGCTCTGAATGGCCTACAATAAGTAGCAAACCAGAGCACAAGATAATGCAGGGTACATTTGGGTAAGCAGTTTTTAGACTTAACCAGTGAACCAAATTACCAGTGTGAGAAGGATTGGATACTTTTCTCTGGAGAGAATCCATTGATCATCACTTACCATCTTTAGTTACTTCTACTGAGATGCAAGTGCCAGTTCATATTGCATGTCCACTTGTTGATATGAAATCTGGAAATGGATCATAAAAACATTCACAATTCAAATATGAAATTTCAAATGTGTGTATGGCAGGCTTATATGGCTCCATTCATTATGGCCAACAACCCAAGCAATTGTACCTTCAGAAAGAGAAAAGGAGCTGCTATTGCCATTCATTATCTTGTGTGCCAAGGCCCTTACAAACATGGTGCATCAAAAGATGACATTTTCAAACATGTTCAACGATGATGATAATTTGTGAATTCTGCCATCTAACCTGACATTCATGTCCAGATGTTTGGGCAGTATGGTCAAAATAGGTCAGATTTGGCCAACTTTATTCCAGCCATTTCCCTTGCCTCCACAAAACACCAAAAATATTTTCCCTGAAAATTTTCCCTGAATCTCAGAACCATCTGTCTACCATCTGTATATCTTCATAGCTCCCATCATAGAAATGTATTTTCACTGGTAAGTACTTCCAGTACTAAGGAATACCAAAAACTCAAAAAATTTAAAATTTTTAGTGAAAAAAAAACAAAATCTTGATTTATTATACCCCAAGCCTACTAAAAGTCAAATTCATAAATACTCCATCTTCAAGCTGTTGTGGTCCTGTATAAGTCAATTGCAAAGGCCCCATTTCAAATTTGATATCATGTTCTGCTCTGAGTTTCAGTCAAAAATCCAAGAAGAAATAGGTGTCCCTGTGTGTAAATATTTTTCCTTGAGGAAAAAATGCAAACATTGGTGTAATGGAAATCTAAGGGGTTGCTACATGGAAGTTATCTTCATGCACCCCTTTTTGGGTCTTGCGGCCCCCTGCTGTCTGGTGGCATATCACTTTTGGATGGAAAGATAAGGAAATCCTAGAAGCAAGTGGAGGAGTTGATGACAGTAGCTAAGAGATCTATGGACTACAGCTGGCCATAGATGCAAAGATATGGTCATAAGAAATTCTGTGTGGAGTCAGAATAACCATCCTGAGATTTTGTGTACCATAGCATTTAGTTGTTTAGTTGATTAGATAGGTTAGAAGATTTCTGTCGGATAAAGATAATATCTTTTCATGTATTGCTTATTCGACAATATCAATTGGTATATTTTTCAGACATAACTTTCATATGATTGCTGTTTGTCAATTAATGGCTAGAACATTGTCTGAATTGATATTTTTCCTACTCTATTTAATCAGAATACATAGTTGTAGATTGTTACATTGAAATTAATGATCTTTCATCATACAAAGAACAGAATGTATAAATAAAATACTAACTTTTTAGAGACTGGTGTATATATGTATTTCCTGTGTTTGGATATGTGCTGTGCACATCTGCAGACGTCAGATACCAACCAGTGATAATGTCTATGGTATTATTAAAGCTAGAGTGTGCATGTTCCGTGACTGTGCTGTAATAGGATTCTACCAAGGAATCGCCTGAAGAAATTGCTTCTTTTGATAAAGTGACTGCATCTTTTAAGTATGTAATCAGAAGAGCTTATACTTTGGGATTATGTCACACACAGAAATGAATAGTTGCCACTTGTGTTAAGATAGTTACAGGTGTTGTTGTTGTTACCTGGAGAGAGAGTTAGAGATTTAGGGGCTTATTTACTAAACTTCAAATTTAGCTGGTTGGGCTTTTTGGGGCAAAAACTTGAATTTTTAGTGCAAGAAAAATAACATTTTTGAAGATTGTTTATACCCCAATGCTGCATAAAGTCCAAATCTGAAAATCTGCCATCTCAGACCTGTTGAGGTTTTGTATAAATGAATGGGAGAGTCAGATCTCAATTTGAAGGTTTGCACTGGGTTTAGCCCAAAATTCCGACCTCTCCAGGGTTTTTGGGGAAAAACTTGAGTGAAAAAAATCGAGCAATTCAGGAAAAAAAAATTGGAGTGATTTTAATTTTTGCTTCATGTTATCAAGTTTTTCCCACAATCTGATTAGTTTGGGTTATTAAATATGAGTAAAATGTGGATTTCAGTAAATAACCACTTAAATTTCCCCTAGAAAAATATGAAAAATCTTTTTGTCCAACCAGATATTAACTCCCTGTGCAACTCAGGTCTACAGATTGAGATGTTAGGTAGTGAGATATTACTACCAGTAATAAGAGAATTTCCTCTGAACAGAATACAGGGAATAGTTATGTACATGCTAATTTAGTGTTTGTAAACATGCCAAATGTATATGTTGGCCTTTAATTTAAATAATGTCAAATGCTGTTAATTAAATGTCAGTGCATTATTTTTCTGCTTGTGGATATCTATTGTTCTTCATGGAAGCTGACTATGTGGGAGCAGCATGCCATAGTATGCCTTCTGGCTAATCTTTTTCCCACAATACAGTGGAGACACCCAGGTACATTTTAAAAGTTTCTGAAGTCTCCTATAACTTTGAAAAGTTACAGCATCATAGCAAAATTATTCATTTGCTGAATATGATATTTATGGGGTCACTTTTACATAATAACCTAATCATGGTCTAGAATAGTGTTAATAGATGGCCGTAACATTATTATTGTATAATGTCTAATGCTATTTCTCACAAACAAACACGGGTCAATTAAAACAGAATTCAATACATTTTTTATAGAAGATTTTTTGTCTGTAGGGACAATATATAGTAGTTCAGTTGCTTCAAGTGCTTTGGTATTTTTTTCTGGCATAGGAGAAGTTAAAATGAGCAAGAAAGTGTAGTTTCCATTGCAGCACAATGTATCTATTCTTGTTCTTGTTGAAGCAATGGAGGAAGACCAAGGAGATTGCTAACAAACTTTTCTGCAAGGCTGGACATTACAGGAAGTAATATAAGGAATGCAGATATACTGTATATTTCATTCTCTAACAATGAGTGCCATTGTTTTACTCCAGAGGAACGGTGATACTGAACCTGGAGTAAAAGTTCATAAGAAGTAAAATGTTTTAAATCTCCTGCTGTGTCACATTTCAGTTAGTCTTATCATTTCACTGGAAGAATACCCATAAGAAGCCTTTAGGAACAGTAAATATTTAGACTGTGAAAACTCACTGCCAATGTAAAATTGTCTCAATAATGGAGTTAGGACTAGTGATGGGCGAATTTATTCGGCAGGGTCGAATTCGCAGCGAATTCCCGCGATTCGCCGCTGGCGAATAAATTCGCGAATCACCAGCGAAATTTCACCAAGCGAAATTTCGGCGGAAAAACGAGTCGCGCGTCTTTTTTGACGCGACGCGTCGAATACGACGTGACGCACCGAAAAAGACGCAATGCGCGTCAAAGTTGACGCGACGCGCGTCAAAAGCGTCCCGCGACTCGTTTCGCAAATTTTTCGGCAAAGCGAATCGCGGGAGATTCGCCCATCACTAGTTAGGACAGCTGAAATGATCTACCAATCTATGCATGTGTCTTTCATAAATGAGGAAAGATTCATGGTTGTACAGGTATGGGATCAGTTATCCGGAAACCCGTTATCCAGAAAGTTCTGAATTAAGGAAAGGCAATCTCCCATAGACTCCATTATAGTCAATTAATCCAAATTTTTAAAAATTATTTTTTTTTCTCTGTAATAATAAAACAGTATCTTGTACTTGATCCCAACTTATTATATCCTTATTGGACACAAAACCAGCCTATTGGGTTTTTTTAATGTTTAAATGATTTTCTAGTAGATTTATGGTGTGAAGATCCAAATTACAGACCCGTTATATGGAAAGCCCCAAGTCCCGAGGATTCTGCATAATAGGTCCCATACCTGTACCTGGAAAATTCCATTGTAGGTGAGTTAACTTTTAGTATAATATAGAGAGTGATATTCTAAGACAACTTTCAATTGGTTTTAATTTTTTATTGTATGTGGTTTTATAGTTATTTAGCTTTTTATTCAGCAGCTCTCTGGTTTGCAGTGTCAGCAATTTGGTTTCTAGGGTACAAATTACCCTAGCAACCCTGTATTGATTTGAATAAGAGACTGGAATATGAATAGGAGATGGACTGAATGGAATGATAAGTAATAAAAAGTGGCAATAACAATACATTTGTAGCCTTACAGAGCATTTGTTTTTAGATGGTGTCAGTGACCCCCATTTGAAAGCTGCAAAGAAACAGAAGAAAATTGCAAATCATTAAAAAACTATGAAAAATAAATAATGAAGAGCAATTGAAATGTTTCTTAAAATTGGCCCTTCTACAATATACTAAAAGTTAACTTGAAGGTGAACCACTCCTTTAAGTACTGAAATGGGTTCCATGGTTACCCAGAAATGTATCTTGTTAATTTTATTTTACAGAAATCTGGTTTTGTATATTTTTTTATAAATGGGTTGCTATTAAAATGTGTTAATAATAAAGTTGCAGTTAGTTTTTCTGTTTAGATTTTGAAGTTGATATAAATGCTCAAATTGGAAAGTGTCATTTTCTTTTCAAATTTGACAAGTTCCATTTCATTTAAGGGTTTTGTGTGATTATATATGTGAGCAAATACTTGCATCTGTGTTTGTGATGTGACACTGGTATCAACTGACTGATTCTCATCATGTTGCAAGGACAAGGGCCATTCTTGGGCTATGTACAGTAAGTATGTAACAACCCACATATCTGCTTACTATATTTGTTTCCTAAATAAAAGCACAGGTCAAGCACATAAAACACTGTCAGCATGGACTATGCAGAGTGAAATAATGATCTATTTAGAGAGCAAAATCAGAAGTATAATGGGAGTTTGTAGTATGGGTGAGAAAGCCACCACATTAGGGGCTCAAATGCACTGGCTGTTGTTTACTAGACAGAATTCTAGTTATCTAGTAGTTATCACTAGGCCATAGGTTTCTGTGCATCACAGGTAAGGTTTTAATTAAGATGTCTGTATCCTTTTAAGTGCTCTGCCCTGTTACCTGTCACCACATTGACCTCTAAAATACGGATATGATACAGAATTGTCCAATTCCCCTTACTGTACCTCATAATACACTAACTATACACTGTTTAATTTGCAAGTTTGTATACTAATATTAACATTTATCGTGCATTCTGTAGTGAATATTATACCCCCTATTGTAAAATATATGGAAACTATAGTCACCTCAGAGTTCCCTGACCATATAAAGGCAAGAAGCAAAGTGATTTTTTTTTTTACAGGTAATGGAACTCAGAGGTGACTTATAATATCCTCATATTTTACAAAAGGGAGTATATTATTGTGCTACATTATAATCTTTGATTTTATTTTTAGTAGTTGGGTACTGCAATGGCAAACAATCCATTTTATACTTCTACATTTGAAATATGAAAAGTTTTAGAGTAACAATACATTTCACCCCTATGCAGGGTACTTTGTATTATGACACCTTTACATAAATCCCATAGATCTTTTCTCCTCCAGTTAGAACTGACACCTTTTTAGGGAAAGATTCCAGCCTTCCTATCGTTTTAGCTTTTTTCATAATAGTAACATTGGCATCAGACCTTTGGTTTATCAACCAGGCTAGGAAAATACTGTACAACTGGCAACCCTATCTGCAACTGGAGATTGTTTATTTTTAGTTGCAGACAACAATCAACCAACTGCACTGGTAAGGAGAGAAACATTTGTGTATTTATGGAAGAGGGCCCAAAATATTTATAGAGCTTGTGCTTTGCAAGTTACAGTACAGCAGCCAAAATGTACAAACTGAGTAGATAGTTTGCAGTGTGGATCTAGAAGTGGAAGAACTATAGGTTTTGCTATCAGTACTGAGGATTGGGTTGGCTTCCATAGATAATGGTGGGGTTTTATTTATACTTAAAGGTATCCTGCTGAGGTTGAGTGTCAGCAAAAAAGTGACTGATGCTATTTCATTGTTTTAGTCTGAGAAAATGCACTAACATTGCATAGTTCTTAATTCATTCCACACAAATAAATAAAAGTCAGTGCTAAATAGGAACATTGTTTGTGTTTAGAATGTTTTACACAGTTACTGAACTGCCTCTATGTGGATTAATGAGCTGTGATTAAAAATCTCGTAACAACCTATCCTTTCGTGCGGAGAATTTGCCAGTGATTTACAATTTTAATCTCTCTGCATTAACTTTGTGAAGATACCATAGCAGTACATTCTCCTGTATGTTTTGCATATGTTTGTGCTGGTTTCCTCCAAATGCACTTGTTTTCTCCCACATTCCAAAAACATACTGGTAGGTCAATAGGCTTCTGAAGAAACATGTCCGAGCTATCCAGTATGTTTGCACTATATAAATAAAACATAGTAAATCAATAATTTCACACACTGTGATCACTATTAATGAGTAACTGCTTAAGAGACTGTACTTAATGTATAGTCTGAACAAATACGATAATAGTACATATTTCTTGAAAAAAAAGTCCCAAGAAGGAGCTGAAATGTTGGTGAAAGTGATTGAATTAGAAACATGTATATTGCAGTGTGACTACCTTTAACATTTACAGGTATAGAAAGTCTTTCTGTAATTTAGATTGCCATAGCTTAAGTCTACTAAAAATAAATTATACATTTATTTAACCCAACAGTATTTAATTTGCTTCCAATAAGGATTCATTATATTTTACTTCAAGTACAAGATTCATTATTCCAGAGAAAAAATAAATCATTCTATAAAAATGTGAATTATTTGATCAGAATGGGAGCTATCAGAGCCAGCCTTCCCGTACTTCGAAGCTTTTAGGATAACAGATTTCCAAATATAGTATCCTATAACTGTATATTATACATTTTTCTTTTTGGCATCCAGGTTAATTGTCTTCTGATTAGCAGTGCCACCTGCCAAAAGGTAAGGTCTAAAACTTTACTCAGGACACAGTATACAGCTGTCAGGCTCTGCTGGGATTCGAGCCGGGGACCTTTGGGTTTCTGGCTCGATGTTCTA
>CM044437.1:77965403-77979858 GCA_024363595.1 Xenopus borealis
GGACTCGCACCTCTCCCTTCAGACTCTACAGCGCCCCCTACCCAATCCTTGACAACAGCAAGTTCACAGGGTTGTTGTAAAGCTACCCATGATAGATTTAAAGTCCATATTTTTTACTGCAAATTCACTTATCCTGGTACACTGTAAATTCAGTTATCCTGGTGCATTCAGGATAGCTGAATTTATAGTGTGTGTATGTATATTTGTATATATGTGTGTGTGTTTGTGTATATGCATGATGCTCATGTAAAAGAGCATTAAAATATAGAATGTTTAATGCCACAAGTTTTATTTCTAGTGCGCAGCTATTGTTGTTATTTTGCACAAAATAAAATCTTACAACACTGGACTATTCTAATAGCAGTTTTTGAAAAAGAAAGCACATAGAATTGGCAAAAGAACAAAACAAATTGGTCACCATATGTATCATACAATTATGGTAATAAGAAGAGTAAGAATGATAGGATCAAACCAATCAGGGTGATTTTCCCACCACACCCCCTAACAGAAAGAAAACAGGTGCTGAATATATATGCAAATATCTAGCACTGCATATCACAAACATATGGTTAGGCATATTGTTTTTCCCTCTTATGAATGCTTGCTTCATATATATCAAGGAGAATAATAAGCCTTACAGTTGGCATAGACAAGAAACTGGATTTTTTTTTTCTAGTGCACAAAAGGCACTTCTGATCTTACCCTTTTTAAGAATTTACCCAGTTCACCGTTCTCCTCCTTTGTAAAGGATTCTTTTCAGGAGGACTTTGATAAAAAAAAAAATCAAAGAAATGTCTGGCTTGCTAAATGACCCTCTAATGACCAGAGCTAATAAGGAAAATGCTTCTAAAATTTCTTTTAGGCTTGCATAATAGTGCCATTGTTTTCCTCTGAGAGCCGAGAGTGAAACCTGTATTTTCGGAGATTGCTTCTCTGTCTAAATACCTGAATCATTGCATTATGTATTTGAAAACCCACCTAATAATTCCGTTCCCAGCACAGGTTGATGTGGCATTTTTTAGCTACTTAACTAATTTTAACAGACATGACAGATCGGCTTGTTTTTCATTTGTTTTGCTGGTGAAACGTAAACAAACACAAACAAACGTATAGACAGCATTATTTCTTAGATTGCTATATAAGGATATGCAAACAAATGTTTCATATTATCACTATTACAGGTATGGGGTCCATTATCCTGAAACCTGTTATCCAGAAAGCTCTGAATTACTGGAAGGCTATCTCCCATAGACTTCATTATAATGAAATAACTCAAAAATGATTTCCCTTTTCTCCGTAATAATAAAACAGTACCTTGTGCTCAATATTAATTAAGAAATAGTTAATCCTTATTGGAGACAAAATGTATACAATCACAATGGGAGGTCTGTGCTTTGAAAGTTGATTATATAATTTATATATTTATTTCAGAAACATGATTCTGATTAATTTCCCATACTTCAGAAATTCATCTAGAAAAATGTATAATTTGGTCCAGAATTTAAAATGTGATATTACCAAAGTTTACTAGAGGGAAATTTCCATCTATAATATTAATCAAAGATTTAAAATAAAGCAAATCCTAAACAAGCAAATCTAAGGTTCCTCTGGTGAACTGTTGTGAACTGTATTTTTCACACTTTGACAAATATACCTCTTAGATGCAATAGTCATGAAGAATTTTGGCAGAAACAGCGATTTCTGCTAATTGGTTCTCACAATCATATTGATGGTGGTTTCCTATGTAACATTTAGATGCTCTACTAAATGCTGATGCAAAACTGAACAACTTTGTTTATCCTTTTGCTTAACCTTATCCCCTACTGTGACAGGATTTCACAACCCAGGGCTACACGCCTTTTGACACAATGCAGCTCACACAAAAGGCATATTTATGAAGAAGCGGTTTATCCTGACTGATCCACAGGGAATCATTTGCTAGCTTTTGATATTTAGTCACCAGATAATTCTCCAAAGAAGAATTTGATGTAAGGTAGACTTATTACCTCTCAGTCAGGTCTCACAAGACACTGGAGTGAAACTCAGTGCTGTGTTGCAGCAGATTTAAATTTAATCAGTTTCAAAATAATAAACCATTGGGATTACTACTATGTCAGTTGCAAGGCATGGAGATTAATAGCTGCTAGGTGTAGCTTGTGTAAAATGGACATTTCTGGTAGTTTTTTGCACTTTGTGTTACAGTCTAATGTCTAATTTTCGGAAATATAATGGTGTAGCTGCTGGTAGTTCCACATATCTCTAGGGTGGCATCCCCATTTATCTTGTATATCTACAAGATATATTATTACTATTGATGATAAAATTGATTATTCTTGTAGGTCTTCCCTCTAGTTCCCGCCATTTGTTAAATGCACCTCGTTCTATACTGGGATTAAACAAGGGATTATCTACTAGAGGTTGTAGTACAAAGGGGACTTTTGTCAGGTTCATCTTATATCTTTTCCTATATCAGATCTTATATGTGGGTCCTATTAACGGATGTTCCCTCACTGAGTTTGGTAAGCATTTGGGCTCTGTCCACAGATAATTCATCATGGGAATATCTAAACACTTTTGTTCCAATTCTACCCATTCCTTAATGACCATGCTTTTATTCAGGCTAGATGAATTGAGGTATAATATAGCAGTGCATCAGGCAGAGCCAGTCCTCCCTTTTCTTTTGACATTGTTAATAATCTCTATTGGATCCTAGAGGGTTTTCCTGCCCATATCAATTTTGAAATAAATTTTTTTAAATCCCTGGTATTGTTATTGCTTGCATTCTTCCAAAACCATAACCTCAATTTATTCCATCTATCTACCATTTCTTGTAACTCAACTAGTAGATCTGTAAAAATTTTATGGTACATATCTGCCAGGTTTAGCATGAGATTCCCCCATAGGTATCTAATATTAGGATTTGCCTACTTAAAGGGAAATGTATGTTCTATTGTTTTCCTCATATTGCCTGATACATTAATGTTGAGAATCTGTGATTTGGAAAAATTCACTTTAAAATTTGACATGGATACCAAACGCTTTATAAAATTAAACATATTTGGAAAGGAATTAATTGGATTAGATATAAATAACAGCAAACCATCAGCAAAGGCAGTCACTTGGATTTGTAAGTTAAATGCGTCATGACTTAACTCATCTAACCCATTTATCCCATTTAGCACAGAATATTGTGTCACAGCATCCCATCCAATTAAAGAGTTCACCATTGAAAACAATGGTGCTTTGGTATGCTAATGAAAAGGTTAAATGCATTAAATGAGTTAAGATAACTTGGGATAACACAGTTTCTTCAATTAGCCCTGAGTCACGACGCATTTATCTTACAAATCCCAGTGACTGCATCTGTACTCCTTTTCTTTAATCCTAATCCCTATAATGTTTGGGTTTAATATTAAAAGGGATAAAAGAGTTTCCATCACTAATATAAAGAGTAAAGGAGACAGGGGACACCCCTGTCTTGTTCCCTTAAATATATTAACTATAGGTGATAGGGAACCATTAACTTTTACCCTGGCATATGGTTCTTTATATAATGCTAATATTCAATTTATTGTTATTTTTCCCAGCCCAAAGCCTTTTAGTGTTTTTTCTAAAAATGGTCATGCCACCCTGTCAAATGCTTTTTCTGCATCCATTGTAATTAATATTGAGGGCTCTTTTCCTCTTTTGGCCAATTGCATCAATGACATTATTTTATATATATTATCTTTTCCTTCTCTTTTAGGTACAAATCCTGCCTGATCTTCTTTTATTAGATCGGGTAAGTATTTCTTTAATCTGTTCCCTATCATTTTAGCATATATTTTTATATCTATATTTATCAAGGAGATAGGCCTATAGCTGGCACATACGGTACTTGAGGATCCTTGCCTAATTTTGGAATAATGGTAATATCTGCCTCTTTTGCTTGTTTGTGGAAGCCATGTGTTTTGTCAATAAAGTTAAAATAAGAGTTTAATAGGGGTACTATTTCTTTTTTATAGACTTTATAGTAAAGGGTGTGAAAATTGCCTAAGGTGGCACTGAGCGGCCAGTTACCAGGGGCAGCAAAACATCGCCTCTGGTAATTTTAAGAGCCGAATTTCCCCGGGGGGTCTCTATAAAAAGATATTGTATAAAACAACTCATATGTAAAACCCTGCTTCATGTAAATAAACCATTTTCATAATAATATACTTTTTTTAGTAGCATGTGCCATTCAGTCATCCTAAACAGAAAATAGCCATTTTAAAAAATAAGGACAGCCTCCAGGGATCACATGATTCAACGGTGCACACAAACATACCAAACAAACTATAAAGTTAGGTCACATGAGCCTTCCTGTTACAGTTAGAGTTGTAGAATGTCTGGTCAGGTGATCTCTGAGGCAGCACACAGACCATCACAAAATGGTGGTTCAAGGCAAGAGATGTGGCAAGAAGGGCAATATTTACTTAAATATATATTCCAGTTTGGTAAGATTATGTCATATGCCACTTAATATTATATAAATTGCTCAAGTATTCATTTTGGGGGTATAGTTTTCCTTTAAGTACACAGAGCAGCTCAAAGGATACAAGAGATTTATCAAGGTTGTGTTACATTTGGGGGAGGGGTAGATCAAATCTTCTTCTTTGAAATGGCACTGCAACTGAATATTAAGGTTGTAATTAAATACAGCCTGGTCACAAGCGCATACAGGAGTCAGTGACTAGGCTTACTGTGGCTTCAAATCATATAAGAAACAATTGGTGTGATTATTACACCAATTAAAACAGCAGATAGGAAGCTAGCAATATTATGCCCAAGACCTCTTTTAGTGGCACAAAACAGGGGTCATGGTTTACGTGATCTGCTGGTTTCTACAGATCCAGTAAAGTGTTATCTTACTTAGTTGTTTTCTGAGAAACCAGGCGATTATAGGTGTCCAAATTGTATTTCATGCCATACTGTATATAACACTACGGGAGTTCTTCAGTCAACCTCAAACAGGACAGAAAATGAGAATTATACATCACATTACATGCACAACATATCTTGTTATCTATTGATTACATGCCCTACCGTACATAGGCAAACCAGATTTAACCCTTTGCTTAAGTATGGGCAGCTTTAAGACATCAGAAATCAATCAAACCAGTAGCCAAACATTATTTGGAGACAGGGCATAGATTGGCGATAAATATATTGTTATTAATCATATACCGTTACCAAAAAGAGGGGGTGACAGATCACAGATGCTACTGCAACATGAAACTTATTGGATAAAAACTAGGGATCTTGCCCCAAAGGGGTTAAATGAACAGTGTTGCTTTAATTGTTTTTTGGATATCAGGTAAATTTGGAATTTGGAAGGATTGAAGGAAATAGCATTATTTGGCTATAAAAGGGAGTTAGTTACCATTATTTTTGTATTTATATCTTTGCATGATTTTATATAATCATGTTTACATGGTATATGCTTAGATTGTAAAATTATATGAGAATTGGTTCTGAAAATTGTACAAGAATCTGTGGCGATGCAGTGGACAGCAGTGGATGTTGGAAGATAGGAGATATTTATGATTGGTAAGCTGAATATGGACGTACCAACTCTTATGATTTAAGAAGGGAAGTTGTAACAGGGGCCTGTTGTATCTTGAGACAAGAGCTGAAACATTGCAACTGACATGAATAAATATATAACTGTATATATTAATTATATTATATTATAATTTATATATACATTATATTCTATAATATCATAAACATAATGTTCCCTCTGCTATACCACACAAGGAAGTAAATAAACTCCCTGGAGTATTTCGACTTTTTTAAAAGCACATGGCCTTGAGCCTTTATGTGGTCAAAGAAGTCTGACATCCTTTCCATCCATAGTTTATATATATATATATATATATAAATATATATAGAAGGAATGAGGGAGATTACAGCAACTAACTTTGAAAATTCCCACATATATGAAGTGTTTATTTTTTTTAAAGTAAGCTTTTCAAGGATTTGTCTCCACACAGTGCAGTTAGATTGAAAAGTCTTGGAACAGGAAAATGTGTTCCCAATTATGGGATATGTGCAGACAATTTCCTGCCCAAAGCAGGTGCGCAGTTAATTTAATATACATGCCCGACACAGCCATAACTATATTTATGTATAAGAAGGTCAGCAAATTATGACTTTAATTCAAATTGTAGTGGAAAAGAAATGAACAAGGTGTCAGTTTTATCAGCACTTATCTGCATGAAACTGTCTTTTTCCCCTAAGATGGTACGACACTATTGAAAGTTAAATGGTATTTTACTGAATGCATTTGTTGGTTTCTTTGTTTTTAATTAACATAGAACTAAACCCTAAAAATTAATATGGCTATAAATGCCATATTTTATATAATGAGCTTATTGCACCAGCATAAAGTTTCAGTTTCTCAATAGCAGCAATGATCCAGGACTTCAAACCTGTAACGGGGGGGCGGTCACCATTTTCGAAAGTGTCTGCAACACTCACATACTCAGTAGGCTCTGAGCAGCTTATATTACACGTATGAGGTTGAAGTTTGCTAGTTGTACTGGTTTCTGTGCTGCCATGTAGTAATTATCTTTATTAATTAAAGGACCGGCACTCAGTAGATAAATCAACGTTGTAGAGATTTTTTATTTCACACCATCACATTGTGAATCTGAAGTTTTGGTCACGCATTGGGAACTTTTAAATGGTATACAATAGTTATGCCTCAAATGACATCAAGTGCTAATTAACACAAAACACACATTACACATAACAATTGTGTACATTGTCAGCCAAAGTACTTATTCAAAACGATCAAGAAATGTGTATAAATGCCATAGCATTATTATCCAATTAAGAACTCAGTCTAATGTGTCAATTTCTGTAATATTAACCTTGTTAACAAAATAATAATAATGATATAAAAAACTAAAAATATACTGATATCTAAAGTACTCATTCCTGAGTCTCAAGTCAATCATAAATAATAGTAATACAGCTTGGCATTATAACTATTAAACCTCATATTTAGTAGTGATCCTGTGGAAAAAAAATAAACAACATGGCTGATGAGGTGGTGAGCTCTTATTTCACACTTTGATAAAGCTGCCAAATGTACAATGAAACCAAAAGGATACCACATTCCATACTAACTCAGACTTGAGATACAGTAATGCTACACTGGTTATGGTCAGGATTCACCCCACTCCTTAGAACATGAGCCCTACAAAGGTACTGCATTCACTGAGTTCATATATCTCATCACTGTTGATTGGAATGCCACTTGTAAATGCCAGTGCACTGGTAGGCCTTACTGTTTCTTCTGGTGAACATCTTGGATGATATGCTTCCAAAGATTACTACATAACGTTTCCCAAGCCCTGTTAGAAGATGCACCATGGCAAAAAAAATATTCTTTTTGTCTAAAGGTTTGTTGCTTTATGTTGGACACAATGTTTTTACTGTATTCCTGACTTCTTTTATTTAGGATGAGGATACTCGGTTTCCAGTGCCAAACTTTTACTATCAGGGTCCCTTCTTCTCTTCACTCATGTTTTATTTGTACTCCTGCCCTCATTATTCAAAGGAACATGGTCTACATCACTCTAAAAGGGAATCATTTTAACACCTGTCTGGTGAAGCTGCCTCCTTGTTAAAGGAGGTATTCATAATAAAAACAAATTCTTCCTGCATACTTGTATCTATGCTGCAGACCCATGACTGAAGAAAAGGATTGTAGGATCTTCAATTGCTGTAAAGCGAACAATGCCTTCAGAGTCAACACTTCAGTTTTCAATATTCAAATGAGATAAATGTGGCTAAATGTATGCTTTTTTTCAAACCTCCTGGGAAAGTATAGTCAAATAAACTAATGTATCATCAAACCTCACATTAACCTGTAGTGTTCTTTCCGTAATCAAGCAATTTGACATTATGTTATTTAAATGCCTCTAAATGAGCTATGAAATTAAATCATCTCCATGGCAACTGTTTAATGGCTGAAAAACTGTATGATTTTAAATGATATTAGGTTACATTAATGTTTAATATAACTGTTTTAGTGAACATTTCTCTAGGTCATCATAAAATCTACAAAATATTTACAGAGACATTTACTGAACTGTGATGGGTGTATCCATCTGCTTGGTAGTCCTGTAGTATGCAAAGGATTTTATATAATTTTACATCTTTATACTCCCCTTAAAATCAAATAAAGTCACAGTTGAGGGGCACACATTTTCTTGTACTTCTTATCAGCTATTGATTCTACATTTAGGGTAGTGACACATGGGCAGATTCAGTGAGATTTAATTGCTTCTTCTTCTCAAACTGCCTTCCCGAGCCATATCGTGGGCTTGAATGAAATATCACCAGTGGTATGGCACTTGCGGTACTTCATTTTTCTCATGAGGCAACTGGGAATGTCCGTTTCTAATTTTTAATCTGGTTAGCTATATATCAATCTTGTCTATATAGCAATCTTGTCTAGCACATTCTGTCACTAGTGTGATCATTGTTTGTCACTTGTGTGACAAACATTCCATATCTGACCAGCATTTACTGCAGACCTGGATTGGCCAGCTGGGGTGCCCCAAGGCCTAGTCCCCCTCAACTATGCTTCTGCCATTCACCGCTTACACTCTGCTCCCTACCTGCACTTGTTTGCGCATATGCACTCTCCTTTATATCAAAATCCCCTACCCTACATAGACCCCCTCCCTACGTGTTACAGCCTCAGTAAATGCCCCTAACTCTTTACTTACTCCTCCTTGCAGATTCTGCACATTGGAGTACACCTTCTTCTCTTCAGTAATCTTCGTGATGTAAGCACCATCTGCGCATGCAAAGTTGGAGCAGGCTTCCAGTTCTTGACAAATGCGCATGCGCCGAAAGTCACGGGAATTGCAGAGGCGCTGGAAGAAGACCCGAAGATTACCAAAGAGCTGGAAGATGGTGCCCATGAACTCCAATGTGCATAATCTGCAAGAAGAGGCAAGTAAAGCATTAGGGGCATTTACTGAGGGTAACACCTAGGCTGGGGGGGGGTAGAAGATTTTAATATAAAGAGTTTGGTTCTCTTTTAATTTATGCCACCCTCAACCCCGGCCTTTGTGACCTTCCTACAATTCCTGGTCTGTTATTCTGGCTCCATTAAATCCCAAAATATAGATGTCAGATGACAACTACAGAACTAATGATTTAAGCAGTTTTACAGGAGGCAATGATAGACATGGGACTATATAATAAAATGTAAAAAGTTTTCTACAGGTCTAGTCTCCTGTAGCCACTAATCAGCAAGTGGTATTTCATCTTATTTGTTGCTATGTGTTACTATACCTGGGCAATTTTGACACTGCCGGGACTTGCTAATTTATTCGCCGGCGGCAAAACACGGAAATTTGCTGCAAATTCGTCCATCACTAGTATTACACTATAAGTTTAGTATCACGTCTGACATGTTTGCACTTAAAGGGCCATTTTACTCAATTTTGTAGATGGAACTATGTGGAAATATTTGTTCTATGGCACCTCATATGTATAAACATCCTATTTTAAATGTTAAGGAAGGTTGCAGTGAGACAGCCAGTAACCAATGGCACCACACAGAAGTTTTAAACTGCCATAAGAGTCAGTAACACTTTCAGACAATCTAGAGAAAACAAAACGTGAAGAACATTAATTATACTATCACCTCTTAATGTTTCCATTATGAAAACAGAAAGGGAAAATAACAATAATAATAATAAGGCATAGTAGGACTTTAAAAGCAAATGAAAATAACATTAGGTAAGCATATATATATATGGTAATGTGAGCAATGCTTGTAACAAATTTGTGTACACAATGCAACAACAAAGGCCCATGTTATTTTTATGGTATTAAAAGTTAATGGTGTTCCTGGCAAACTACCTTAGATTTGTGTTACACACTGGTAGCTTTTTAATGATACTATAAATACTGCAGCTTTGCATTCTGAGGAAATTTATTCTATAGGACATAATGTGTGCTTTCACGCCATTTATTAAAGATGCAATGCAAAGAGTTCGGCTTGAGGTCTCAGGATGTATAGTTTGTACTGAGGAATTCTATATTATTCCCGTAACACTTGGAGTGGTCAGAAAACAGTTGATCATTAGGACTTGTTGTTTTCTCTAAGGTTGCTGCTTTTAAATGTGGCCCTTGGGCATCTGAAAGAAAACACTCTGCAGAATTTAATTAAAAGAAATCATTTGACGTAATGCTATAGCTCCATCGGCTGAAGCCAGATATAAACACTTTATTCCAGTGTTACACTGAGCAGTCTCATTTTCAGAGCAATTAAAGGAATTTCTCAACAATTGTCAGGCCATGGACATGTTATGAATTAAATTTCATGGGAATTTTCTTCCTTTTTGAAAAAAAAAAATATTTGTAAGATATCAAGGCAGAAAGCACATGTAAAATAGTAAATAAAAATTCAAATTAGATTTAATTCTCTGTGCTCCACAAAAAAATAATGTGATTAGCTTTTTCCTTGGTTCACAGACAGCAGTTCCAATTTAAACTAATCATTCTGCAAATCTAATGAGATAAACCCAGTTATGTGAATTATTCCTTGACTCAACCAACAAAGTAGCAGGAGGTACTTGTGATACTTCTGGTTGTTAAACCCTTTGTATTAATGTTCCACCTCCAGCCATCCAGCCTGGAGGATGAGAACAAAAAGGTTATTCACTGGGGGTGCTTCATGAAAGGTACTTGCATCAAAACACAATATATCACTTGCACTTCCATAGCTGTGCCATTGCTTCTCTCCTGACTCTTCTGCAGGATCATATGCAAGTCATCAATAGGCACAGCAGAGTAGCACCACAACAATAACATGCTAATGATGTTTTAATGCTGCACCGTGGTTATGCAATGGCCACTTAGACGCAAACTGCATCAGATTTGCAAACACACTTTTTTGGTGCATTAGGTACAGCTGTGGTAGGTGCAACTTCCCAATAACACTGAGATTATGGGAGGAAATGTTGAATTGTGGGATAAAAGTCTATAAAATTACCAGGTTCAGCTAAAAACACAGCACAATTGCTATATTGATACCAATTTTTCTTACTTCTGGAAGAAAACAAGTTGACAATATTGCATGAAAAAAATCTTGCTGGGTATCATCTATAATTTAAATGATTACAAACACTGGTAAAGCCCCATTTAGAATACGCTGTGCAGTTTTAGTCTCCTGTGTGTAAAACGGATATTAAAGAAGTCCAAAGAAGCATGATTAAACTGGTTAAGGGTATGGAATATCTCAGTTGTGTATGAATGGTTGGCCAAGTTGTGGAAATCTCTACACAAAGCAGATGTACAGGCAGATACATTCGATTCAGTAGAGAGTTGGATACAAGTTGAAAATCCAGGTAGCTGAAATAAACATTTAGTACAATTTTGAGTGAATTTTGCAATCACCCTCTTGGAAGGTAGAAAGAATTTTTGGAAAGGCTTAAGATGAGTTTTTACTCTTTGCCCTTTTCTGGGTCACCTAGTTGTTATGTAAGTTTCACTTAGACTAAAAGATTGACCCTGATGGACGCTTGTGTTTTTCAACATGTCACAAAAAGAAGAGAAAGAATTGGCTCATTTATATGCACCTTCCCATTTTCAGCATCCAATGCTCATGTTTATGAATGTGATAAAACGTAACTTTTAATAAATATGCTAAAAAGAATGTCCGTTGTGAATTATTAAAAATAAATTAACAACAGGAAGGCTGATTAACCTTAATTGGATAGGTGGGATGTGTGACATACGAGCTAGACCAGCTAAATGGTGGATTCATGTAATGGTCATACTGAGCATATAGTGTATTTGTTCTGCTCTAGTGCCTTTAAAGAGGCCACTAATTGCGTAGTAACACTCCCGTATCCAACCCACAACTCCGGATCACTCCCCCTCTCTCGTGTTAATGTGAAGAGTACTCACGGCTCACTTTCAAAACTTGACCTGAACGTGAAGTCATGGCGAAACACCAACCCCTTCACCCACAACAAATTCCCACCCAGTCCATATTGTATCAATAGGTTCTTATCAGTAGACCTGCCTAACCAAACTAAGACCTATATAACCTATTCTTGATGTTTTTTTCAACATCAGCTATTATGTTGCTATGTATATATGTATGCATTTCACTATGTTATAGTATCTTGTTTCCCCTATTAAAAATGCAGCTGAAAAAAATTAAATTAAAATTTTAATCAGTTGCTACAGCAGACTATAGTTCAGTTAGCAATAATATCTCAAAGTGGAAGTAGTGCCAGTAACTGATTATTTATTGTGTCATGTACAATATATGTGTATAGTCAGATGAACATTACTTTGTATCCATGAATTGCATTCTCTTTTATCCAACTGGTGAATACTAGGACTTTACTTACAGTTGTATAAGAAATGCAGGTACAATGAACCTCAGGTACCTGTGGCAGATGCAGACAGTCACATCATAATCATAAAATATACATACAGCTGTTCACAACAGCATTTTCATTGTGATTATAAGAGCTCCCCAGCTGGTTTATGTGCCATGTGTAGATGCCTCAAAATATCTGCTCCATAATTAGTTTAACCCCCTTCCTGCCAGAGGCCATTGCATGAAACCTTGCAATGTGTTGTTGTTCTCACTGTAAAAACGAGAAGACAGACCATTTCATGGAAATCACCAGAGTCATAAATATGACTTCCTGTAATTAGTAACCTCATAAATTGCTGACAAGACAGTCCTGCTTCACTTATTTGTGTCATCAGTGAACAGCTTTCAAGTCCTTTATACTTCCTAACTGACACCTCCTTAGCCTCCTTTGTACAACAATCCCATAGTTTACTACTTCAAGTTCTAGCTAATTCTTCCACCAGCATTGGATGTTACACTGCATCACATACTGTACCAGCAGTGAAACACTTAAACTTGCAGCACCGCATTTGAATTGATGTTATGACAGCAGATGAAAATCCCATTGGTACAAGTAAGAGGTTTAAAGAGTGTCCTGTTTACGCATCTGTGTGATCAAACCTCTTATTTAATTTATATTTTTCTAAAATAATGGCATGTATTTTCAATTAATGAACCTCATCTGAGAATCAGCTTGACATGATATTAGAAGACTTCTACTTTCATCTCAATATATTACAATTAGGATTACTTTACCCTTTATACCATATACATAATGTATGTTGTAAAGCTGTACAGCTGACTGGGAAACATTTAGAGAATATTTATGGGAACTACCAGGTTAACTTTAAAAATATTTTTGTTCTATCTCTGTATGCATAACACCAAGCATGTCATCTTCAAAAGCAAATGCAACCATATGGGTGGAAGCCTCTTTGCAGAGAGCCCTAGGGTGCCTTTAGCCAGTTCACTTGAAATCTAGAGTCTGTCCTGTCCTATCACCCAGCAGCAGTAGAACGTTTGTTCCCTAAAGGCCAGGCATACTGCCAGCAGCAGGTGTTGGTCTGTCCTCTGGGATAGAGGCAGCAGGCAGGAGCATTGATGTGTGCCTAAGACAAGATGTTGCAAATCTGCTCTCATAGCGACAGTGATAGCATCTGGGATAGTGCTGCAAGTCACCATTCTGTAACCACTAAAACCAGTCGCCTTCTTTTTTATAGTAATAAATTAAAATATCACTCTGAATAGAACTGGTTTCACAAATAAAAAAAGTGCCTGCCATATGTTAACAGTAGCATTGTATATACAATTAATAGAATTGTTCTAATTACAGAAATGTTGGTGCTTGTTTCTCAAAGTAAATTCTTTATTTTAAATTCAAAGCAAATGAATAAACCCCACAACTATCTATCTATCTGTTTATAAATATATACATGCATATGCCTGTGTATTCACACACATACATACATATATATACTGTAATTTAGGTAAATGTATGGAAGGGTGTGTATGGATGCTAGTTTTTCATTAGGAGGGGTTGAACTTGATGGACTTTGCCTTTTTTTAACCCAATGTAACTATGTAACTACATATGTACTGTAGCTATTTAACTAGACATATATATATGTATCAGGGCCGGAACTAGGGGTAGGCAGAGTAGGCCCGTGCCTAGGGCGCAAAACTGAGGGGCGCCAGGCATGTACATTCTCTGGCTCCTACTGCCTAGTCTGGTCCCCTCTCTCCTGGCTGGACTGTCTGCATCTGTTCACTTGTGTCCATTTCCGTATGCATTTCTGCTGTGATGGCGCATACGCTTCTGTGTTGATTGGTGCATGCACAACAGCATCAATTTGCGCATGCGCACCTGTGTCTGTGCTCATGAGTGTCTATTTCTGCATGCGTGCCCCCCCTTTGTTGCCACAGCTGGCTAGTTTGCCTAGGGTGACCTGCCGCCCTGGCCCGGCTCTGATATATATATGTTGTAGAAGGCTTTAGCACACACTTTAGAAGTTGCGTACCTGGGTGCAA
>CM044437.1:77981745-77996508 GCA_024363595.1 Xenopus borealis
AAACCATTAGGCGGGGGTGCAATGAGGCTGTGACCACAAAATACATATAGACAAATATGTCTATATATATATATATATATATACATATATATAGATACAAACTAGGTGTAACTTTTACATTAATGTAGTAAATGGTATAGAAAAAGAGCACTCACAATTTTGTTTTCAGTGTAGGTAGCATGCTTTTAAATGTACCTCAATGCAATTAGATTGCAATGGAATGTTGCAGTGTATGGAATGTTCATGATGACACATACTTCACTTGGCATCATATAACATATTTCCTTTGGGGCTGTTGAAAAATGTAATTTGGTTGTAAGGAGCACTGGGCTTACCCTTACCATTGGCTTCTTAGTATGAGTGGCTTATGATCTCTTTAGCCTGTGATATTATAAATGTCCAAACTGTCATTATAACATCACCCAGCATGTGATACTTCAAGTGCAGGTTCAAGTCAAGAAGTGGCCATTTGTGATAAAATATCCCCTGCTATCTATCTATAATGTCCTCTATAATACTTGTAGAGTACAGTACAATTCAAGCTTGAAGGCAATTTGCAAATGAGTTTGGTAAGTAGAAATACATATTTCATGTGTATTTTCCAAAAATGGGTCAGATTTAATTCAGTGAGAAGAAGTTATCTCATGACTTATCAAGTGAAAACTCATACACAAGATTCAAATTCAGTTCCAGTTTTTTCCCATAGACTTCAATAGAGTTTTCACATGATAAACAGTAAAATATGTTTTTTCTGAATTGAATTGCATCTCAAATTTAATCTGTTAATCTGGCCCAGTGTACTGGCCTACACCTACTGATAGTGGATTTATTTGCCTTGCAATCAAAAGTATGGCAATATATAATATAATAATATATCATATATATATATATATATATATATATATATATATATATATATATAGGTATATTTGGGAGATTTCCAAATCAGTTGATTTTTCATGCATTAATAAAGGCCCTAGCAGACACAATTGCACTTAAAATTGTTGGAGTGAGGATTGGTCCATCTCTGGCACACAGCATTAAAATTACGTTTGCCCATAACTCTTTATTTGTAAGTCTGCTGTGTCTCTTTAATCATCATGCAGTGGGATCCCTGCCACTACTACCAAAGTTGATAGGTAGGAACAAGGCTCCCCTGCATCAATAGAGGCTGGGGAATGAATAGCATAAGGCTTTGTGCTAGGATGTCCAGCTACTGCCATACTTTACTTCTAACCTTTCATTCTCTCACAATAAGGGCAATTTACCATTTAATATTTTTTTATTACAATTTGAATTGCTTCAGTTGCTAAACTGCTAATAGTCTAATCAGCTCTTGGATGTAGATACTGGACCAGCCATTATAGCATCCCTGGGTGAGAACCTGAAACCTGTCTTCTCCAACTCATTTTTAAATGAATATTTTAACTTGCTTAGAGAGTGATTATGCATCACAGAATGCACTAGCAGGGAGGATGAGCTTCATATTTGTAATGATTTCACCCCTATTTATAACATACTAGTTTAGAAAGAAGAATGAGCAATTTGGTCATGGCTGAATAGATAACTCTTGTTTCATGCTTCATTGAAGAAACAGCAAATGCAGGCCTCTCTTGTCTTGATGAGTTTTGCACAATTTATAAGCAAAATCTGCAAAGACACCATGTACCATAAATGTAGTTTAACCTTTTATCAGATATTATCCTTCATGTTGACTAGTGGCTTCAAGCTAGATTCAGACATCCTCATTGCATGTCGTTTTACTTTTTTATGCATTACATCTTGTGTCTTTGTTTAAAAATCTCTGTTTTTAAATAATTTTCAAGATCATTGTCATTTATTTATATGGTTGTCAATGATTCCACACACTGCAAGTGAACCAAGCTTAGATGTTTTAACTTAAGTAAGTAGCTGTCCGACTTTTCTTGAGACCATAGATTACATTTTGAAGAAGAACTGTTGGAAGTTCTACAACTTTTATCAGTGAAAAGCCAGTATAATACTTGCACCTTGCCATTCTCTTTTTGTTAGTCCACATAGAAAACAAAAAATAAAAAATAGAGATACAAACAGGTACAGTGATTCAATTGAGTATTTTTCCAATATGTATCTTTGCAGTGGCTCAGATAAAAATGTTCTGGGGCTGAATAATATTAAATCTTGATGAAATGTAAAGTATTCCACACAGTCCTGGCAGTTTGAGGGTCACAGACATCCTTTGTAGGGCTGCATCTGACCTGCAGGCCTCACAGAAGACAGCCCTGGTCTAAAGCAAAGACACTTGCATATGACCACCGTGATTACTTTTTTGCATGTTGCTTTATCTCACACAGTTTAAGCTTTGAATTAAAGGCACCAATTGGACCATATGTCTATATGGTCCAATTTTGTTACTTAATTTGATAGCATACTCATCAGGATGATAAAGCACATAAGGAATAATTCAGAGAAGAGAATGACTGTAAGTTCAAAAAAATGACGCGACACGTCGGAAACGACGCGACGCGCGTCAAAAATGACGCGCGACTCGTTTCGCGAATCGGCGAAAAATTCGCGAATTTCTCTGGAAATTCGCGAATTTTTCGGCGAAACGCGCCCGTATCGCCCATCACTATTTATCTGCCCATTTATCCAGATCAATATCTGGCCACGATATCGATTGGGAAGGTTTGATTTTTCCCAGACCGACCTGTCGGAGCCCATTGTCCTTGTCGAAACCAGATCATTCAGCCATAGAGCCAAACGGTCAGATTACCCCCAATATAGCCCTGCCATTAGTGGCATATCGGAGAAAGATTAGCTCATTTGGCAATGTCGACAAATGAGCGGATCTTATAGTCTATGGCCAGCTTTAAACGTGTAATTCACTTTAATTCAAAAGCTGCAATGGAGTTTTCACTTAATAAACTGTGAGATGCATTTCATTTGAATTTGCCCCATGGTTTATTTTTTAAATGACTAAAAAGTAAACTGGGATCAGTTCATCCAACTATCTGATTGGTTTGCATCTTCTTTTCCATTTTTTGTTTTACTTTTGGATTGGAAACATTCTATGGGCATGTGGAAAGTGAGAATTCTTTACAGGCAGCTGTTGTTAAAGCAGCATGGCTTGCTCATTTCTGTAATTTATAAAGTCGGCAGGGAAGGATATGTGCAGGAAAAAATGTGGGATAAAGGCTGGTAATAAAAAATGTGTCCTTTCCTGTTAAGGGGATAATTAAAAAGTATTAGCATATGAAGATAATTGAGTTTGGCATTGCTACACATATTGATGTCAGGGTCAGACCTCTACTGGAGCACTAGTACAAGCTGCAGCAGACTTGTAATCGGCGTCACTAGCAATAAAATTGCATGCACTGTCCTTGTGGTGATGTGTGCCATGTTAGCATTGCTTTAAGATTTTATAGCATAGTTGCCTCACAAGTAATTATGGAAACAAAATGCAAAGCTATTTTAATAAAACCATCAACTCATGCTTAATTTTCTTTTCTTTTTTTGTGTGTTCTGGTTCCTATTTGTCACAATCATAGTAAAATCTTTATTAAAAGAAAAATGATCTGGCTCAGGTTCAGTATCTGGCTGCAGTACATTTGTTATTTGATATTTGAGATATGTACAGCATGTTCACAGTGAATTCTCCAACAGAAAACAGTGCAGTTCAAACCAAGTCAATTAATTCACAGATTGAATGGATCCAAGCCCAGAATCTCATGCCTTGTGGAGGCCTCTTTGATTCTCCTGCCAAGAGATATCTGTTTATACATTCAGCAGACATAACGATTGGGTACTTATGACTCCTGTAACCTTATGTGATCTTTTTATTGTTGTGGCTAATCATAGATAATTGAGTTCATTTTCTACAAATCTATTTTTATGATTTCAGCCTTTTAAGCTGCAACCAAATCACTGTCTTTATTACTTGTTGTTAAATATGTTTCAAACAATTGCTTTAATCAAGATAAATAAGCATAATTCTTTATCAAGCATTAGGGTCGGACTGAGCTCCCTGCATGAAGCCTTTGCCACTTCAACTTCTGACCTCCCTACCTGGCCCCCCTGTGTGACTGCAAGAAGAAAAAGCTGCACATGCACATGGGGGGAGGTTGGCCAGAGGGGGGGGTGCAGTTCTGTAGGGGGGCCAGAAAGAGCTTTGCAGCTGTGGTGATGCTGTCCAATGCAGTGCCACCATATTCCACAGCATTAGACAGAATCTAGGAACATTTCCTGCCCTAGTGGAGCTGCACTATGGTTAATTTTATCAGTATTTTGAAATGTGGGAGGAAAGAGGAGTTCCCAGAAGAACACCATCCAGAACAGTAAGTGCCTTGGCTGTAATCAAAACTATGACCTCAGTACAGTTATGGGATGGGTTATCAGAAAACTCATTACCCAAAAAGCTCCAAAATACAGGAATGTTAGTTTCATACAGTCTTGTTTAGGTACAATTCGTATTTCTGACCGATTTGCTTTTTCTCTATAATAAAAAAAAATACCTTATACTTGCACCTTGTAGATGTACTTGTATAAATTAAGCTGCATGAATCCACATTGGTGGCCAGATATTTGTATTGTTTTTATAAAGTTTAAATATTGTTTATAGGCCATAAAAAAATCAACCTTCCAAAAAAAATCTTCAATTCAAAGTCGCTTTCCATTGTTTATTTTTCACTGTTTTTCTAAAACTGAAGTTTAAAGTTTAATGTTCTTGTCTCTGGTGTCTCAGTTATGCAGCTCAGTGATCCAGGTGCAGAATCTGAGCTGTTACAATTTGTTACATTATTTGGTACATTTCTCAGCAGCATCTGTTCAATATGTGCAACTATTGAATCAAGTTGCCTTTAAGGGTAAGCGACAAATCTCGTAAATCACGTAAAGTCGCTCAAAAATTGCCTGGCACTGCTACCAAGTTATTCGGGGAGATTCGTCGCGGCGATTAGTCGCCAGGTGACAGATCTCCCCGAGATCTCCACGTGTGGCCTTACCCTAATTAAACTAAGGGATTCTGCTCAGCAGGGCCAAGATATGAAATGTAATGTAAATATATCAATTAACATTTACAAAGTTGGTGACCCTCTCCCTGAGTGTCTTTAGAAGGACATAAGAAGAAGGTGAAAGAAATTTCTTGTGAAATTAAACAAATCTGAAAAACAAATGAACTGTAAAAAGTGTTGGAAGGTGAACACTTCTTTAGCAAATGTGCTCCTAGTTATGGAAAGACTCCTGTATCCTGGAAGGTCTAAAGGATTCCAGATAATACTAAGGTTGCTTATCTGTACTACAAATTGTGAGCCAAATTTTTTCACTGCCTTGTGGTACAAGCATCTGCAAGAGTCTGCAAAAATAAAAAGAGCTGTATTAACTATTTCAAGGAACCTTGATGTTGCAAAGAAGCCTTACATTCAATACTGTGCTTGGCAACGTTGTTGTCCAAAGATTTATTCTTGCTCTGTGTCAATGTGCAAATTATTTTGTACCAATTTAATACTATATGTGTAAAAGAGTGTCCAAGATATTTTGATGTAATGGCCACATTGATGGCTACACATTTTGAACACAGATTACTATGGGATGCAACAATCCCCTACATACAATAAAAGATAGTAAGGGAGTAATTTATCAACATTAGATTCAAATATTCCTGCACTAAAACTACTGATTTGAATTATGCTTTCAAAAACTCAATTGTATGATAATTATTAAAGTGGACCTGCCACCCAGACATAAAAAGCTGTATAATAAAAGTCTATTTCAAATTAAACACAAAATCCAAATTATTTTCTTTATTAAAGCATTCATAGCTGTTGTAAACTCATTTAAAAATCTCAGCTGTCAATCAAATATTGCGTGCAGGCAATTACTTTAACTTTCCACACATTCCCTTTCTCTCTTTACCTTTTAATTGTGTAGCCAGGACATGGGGATGGACATCAGGTCCCCCATTCTGGTGCACAAACAAGATTCTGAGATGATGAAAGGATTGCCTTAATAACAGTCTACAAAATAGCTCCTGCCTTCTTGCTAAGGGAAAAAAATAATTTCAAATAATTTATATAGCGTGATTAAGTTTGTTTTGCTTGACAAATGTGATAAAATAGGATTTGGAATATTTTTTCTGAGTGACAGGTCCCTTTTAAGAAAAAATAAATAAAGAATTCAAATGTAAGTGTTGGCATTTAAAAGTTGCTGCTGAGTTCATTTGGAAGTCAATGGGAGCTGTCTATAGCAAACAAATTTTCATTTCAATTAGATTTTTTTAATAAATATGCAAATCTTTTCAATTTAGACCTTCCTGTTTGATCAGGAGCAGTAAGTAAGTCATAGAAACCAACAAGATGTTTGCTTTTAGACAGGTGACATGCACACATGTGCATCAACCCAAACAAGTTTATACCCATGCGCCATATTGCTAATACATTATCTCTACCATGTCATATATTTTTTGCATAATAATATAACATTGCAAAGTGAGGCACTCATGCCTTTGGTAACAGGGTGGCTAATAATATACTAATACATATTTTACTCATTAGCTCTGCTCTAGGCTGTTTTTGAAATGCCTCTTTCCTCCACAAGCATGTGCACTGATCCATAGTCGCTAGTTTCTGCCTTTTCCTGTCTATATGAAAAATTACATGAATAACTTAATCACATTTGCCCCAAAACACTTTTTTTACAAATTGAGACATGTGCCACATTAAGATAAGTAGAAGATTTTTTTTGGATTAAATTTTCTTTCTTTAAAAAAAATAATAGTTTCTTTAGCAGAGATCCCTTGTAGTATTCAACTAGGCTTCCATGTTTGTGTTCTATATTGAAGATTGAATAACTCTGGATTAGCAATTCCGATTTGTTTTGGACTATGATATATACAGTGGCAATCCTGTCCATTTTGCCACCTCAGGCAGTCTTTGTTTGCCCCCCTCCCCACAGCACTGACTTTTTCAGTGCAGGACAGGGGTAGAAGGGGTCCTCATCGCTAGTGTAGAGCACACAACTCTGCGCTTTGCACTAGAAGAGCTGAATTTCCAGGTTGAAAGCGGTGCCGCACCTGGCAACCAGGGGGGCACTGCCACCTGAGACGAGAGTCTCAACTTGCCTCATTGGAAGAGGGCCCCTGTTTATAGAGTAATATTTACAAAGTACAAATTTTAAATAAAAAAAATCTATAGTAATTTGAAATCCAGTATTTGTATTTTTTATTATCTAAAAAAATGCTGAAAATGTACCAATTAAGTTTGGCATACAAATGTATATTGTGTTGAAATGAAGTTGATATATATTGCTTTTTTAAGTGAACTAAAAACAATGTGCCAGCATTTTGTAACCAATATTTTAAAGTATCAAGGAAATGTTGCTCATACTTGTGTGGCTGTGGTGTGGTTGGGTTGTATGGAAGCCAGGTGTCAGGTATAATGGTTTGTGGCTGGTGCAAAACAAGCTCCTGGTACTAAAACTACCAGATTTCTGGACTCTGGATACAGTTATTTGCTATATGACTGTGTTAAAACAGTTTATCAACCTTTCCTTAGTTATTTGTTGTTTTTTTTTAGTAGTTAAATAGTGGAGTGTGGAAGAAAATTTCATAGTCATGCAAGCCTCTTTGTAAATGCATGGGGAGTTGAGAAGAAGATGAGAAGTAGGAGTTGAGAAGTAGAAAGGTTTAATGATGCATTGGACAGTGCTGAAAAGTAAGTTAATAGATATTTGATGGGACAGAGTAATGAACTACTTTGAACATTAGGGTCAGTAGTTTGAATTTTTCATATTTTGAGGCCAACATAGCAAAATTATAGCACAAAAATTTGTGTGAATACATATAGGGGGTCATTTACCAAGACCAACATGCTAATGCAAGCTGTGTTTGCTTCAGAAACACTACTATTGTTCGTATAAATAAGCTGCTGTGTAGCAATGGGGGCAGCCAAGTTACACAGCTGATAGAAGATAAGCTCTGTGGAACATTATGGTGTTATCTGTTATCCACTATTTAACCTGTGCCGTATAGCCTTTTTTAAATTTCCAACATTATTACACAGCAGCTTGTTTATATGAACTGTAGTAGAGTTTCTGAAGCAAACACATCAGTTTTACCAGTGCAGGGTTACAGTACATGGTATGTTGATTCACTTTAAAACACTTTTATTTTTTGGTGTTACTGGAAAACGAAACCCTAAAAATATGGCTAGGCATGCCTAAATGTTCATCATCTCCATAGTATTAAGTATCCAGGTTTTCAAAGTTGTCACAGGAGTTTCCCATTTTGGATTTTGTCAGGAGTGTCAGCGACACGCTCATACTCAGTGTGCTTTGAGTAGCTGTTGAGAAGCTAACTTAGGGGTTGTCACATATAATCAAGCAGGCAATGAGGTTTGTCTGCCACAGAATCTGATGCTACAGGGCTAATTGTGCTATTTTATAAGATGTCATGGGCCAATAATCTTAATTATTTATTAATCAGCATTTTCTTGTGACACATATTCTATATATTCAGTATATTGTGTGTCTGCCCCTAAGTGAATCAGCAGAAAAGAAAATATGGAGCTACTGGGGCAAATATGAAGGCATAGATCTTTACTGCTAAAGAGCTGTGGTTGCCTTGGGCTGGTAAAGAAGCTCAAAATATAATGTACAAGATGTCTAGCAACTTCTTCCTTTAACTTCATGTTGATGTTGTTAACTTACCATTCAAAGCAGTTTGAATGAAGTACAAGTTAGGGGATGGAGAACAGAGGCCTGTGACAATTATGCAGTGCAAAAAACTGGTGCAGATGTGCACATCAGAAGAAGAGTAGATGGTGAGGTATGCAGTGCAGCGGCAACCAGAACAGTGACAGTCTGCCCGGGGATATAGAAATTAAGAAAGAGTTATAGCCAGGGCCGGAACTAGGGGTAGGCAGAGTAGGCGGCCACCTAGGGTGCAGTCATAGGGGGGGGGGCACACTTTAGAAGGGAAATAATGTTTTTTTTTATTTCTGTTTTAACTTCAGTTCCTACCTTCATCTTACTTGCCCTTTGCCTGGCACAGATCTGGGGCAATATTTTTGCTGCTGCTCTGGCACAGGCTGGTGGCACAGGTACAGACTTGGGGGGCAATGGCTGATGGTACAGGTACAGACTTGGGGGGCAATGGCTGGTACAGACTTGTGGCACAGGTACAGACTTAGGGGGAAAGCTGGTGGCAAAAGTACAGACTTAGGGGGCAATCGTTGGTGGCACAGGTACAGACTTGGGAGGCAATAGCTGGTGGCAGAGGTTCAGACTTGGGGGGCCATGCTGGTTACACAGGTACAGATTTGGGGCAATATTTTGGCTTGCTGGCACAGGTACAGATTGGGAGCAATATTTTGGGTGCTACTGACACAGGTACAGATTATGGGCAATTTTTTGGGTGCTGCTGGCTGGCACACATACAATTTGATTCATTAATGTGTTATAAGGTTTCTTTATTTAAGAAAAAGTGAATATGTGGGAAATGGTCATACAGAACGGAGGTGGGGGGGGGCGCTGATTGAACCCCTTGCCTAGGGTGCCAAACTACCTTGGCCCGGCCCTGGTTATAGCAGTCAATATTTGACAATAAGGATGCAACACTTATGAGCCAGGAGAGAATGTTATATTTGCATTTGCTCTATCCCTGGATCAACATTACAAAAGCAAAGTGAAATAAGCTGAGAGAGGCAAGCTTTTTATCCTGCAATATTCCTACTACTCAATTCCTTGTATCTCTGTGAAATCTTTACTGCTGTCCGAACTGGCCAGAGTTGAACTTTGTTGTAAAAAAGGTAGAAGGGAACATGTAGTTTTAATTTTAACATTAAAGTTTCTGCTGAAGTCATGTTTTACTGGAGGCGTTTGTGTTATTTAGATTACTTCAGCCAGCACAAACCAGTCCTTTGACATTCCAGATCCTTCAGCCCTCAGCTGTTGCTGGCAAATCGCCGATCCCTCCTGCATTTGGCCAGAACTAAGCCAGATTCTGTACATCCTACTCCTCTGTTAGGAGAGTGCAAGCGGAATAGGAAATGCACAACAGATTGGAACATTGAGACTCCTAAATATTCTGTATTTATACACACAGCACTCAACAGGAAAATCGCTGTAATGAAATCCTCCTCTGCTTCTTCATGATCATATTTCCAGCTAAAAAAAGGTGCTACAAAATGCAGCTCTTTTTTAACCGGCTTTAGTCAACCTTTGCCAGAAAAACATCACATTTTGATATACTGAATTACTAAAAGTGTTTATGCTTCTTTCAGTTCCCTTTAATGTCTTTCAGATAATGTACAATCTTCATTAACCACTCTATAGACAAAAATGAAGCATTTCAAATTGTGTGCTAGTTGATTAACCGCATATCTGAACACAAGTACTGTACTGTAACACGCAATCACTATTATACATGGTGGATCCTCTCGTATCAGTAGAGAAAGCCTTGACAAAACAATGCATATGGCTTCTTGCAGAAAGTCAGGCTGTTCTGACATGAAAGGAAATTGGCTGTTACATCTGCAAACCATAGCAATTTCTATAAACCATGGAAATGCTTACAAACATATTTAACAGTTTGACTTAATGACAGTTTTATTATCTGTGGTGTCTTTTTCTTTTCAAGTGGAGGATTTTATCACAGCTGAAGCTGCCACCATGCTTAGTGGGACAAATCTATTAGTAGCAAAATTTCAGCCGTTACAAAGAATAGTCCTGTGTGTGGTCTCCCATGCAATCTTTCCTCCTCCTTCTATTAAACAATAACTCAGAGAGTCGACTAGAAGCTAGAGATGAAAATCCAGGCAGAGCTATGCTTTATCTTTTATTCATTGGCAGAAACATAGCTGTAGGAGGTATTTAAATAACACTTTTATTTAAACAAACACAGCTGGATCTTAGCTTCTGAACATGGCGGTTCACATATGAGAAACAACAGTAATGTTTCCTTTGTAACTTCATTTTCTAAAATTAGACTTATGCCTACACATTTCTACAGAAATTGCATTTTACTGATAAAGCTGTAGTCTAGCATTACAACAGGGAGTAGGGGAAAACACATTACTTACTATAATATATATACTATAAGAAATGTCCATATTTGCATAGATGAAGTTAAGATAATATTAACATTGCAAAGCTGCTTGTGATAGCCATTATCAGTTGATATCATTACAAAAAATCTGCAGGAAGTGAATTGCTAACCAAGCTTTCTTAGTTGGAAAAGTGAAAAGTTATCTAGGCCTGCTGTGAAAAGGATAACTGAAATATGACTTTCTACTAATCCTTTTTAAAAGCTGGTGTACAGGAACACACTTTTATGGAAAACTGGCCAGTAAAACGGAAATGTAACACATTCACATGGATTGTTTAACAACAGTGTACATATTAATGTGCAGCACCGGTTATTGTTAATATAATATGGATGACTATATGCAAAAATAATATATCATTGAGGTGCAAAGTAAAGCCTTCTGAAATCAGAAGGTATTTACTTGTCTCATGCCATACACATAGCATTGCCTGGATACCAAAAATTAGAGTATTAATTCCCCCATAAGGCATCATGGGCAGAGACATATAAATCACTCCTTCATGTCCCTTTGGGTAACTATGCATCCAGAACTACTGGTTTATAGCACAGATACAGCCTGTCTCTATCATTAAAGTATAATACACTGTATAGAATGTTAAATGCATGTTGAGGCTCTAATTTACAATAAGGTATCTAATCAATGCTTTAACTAATGTAATGATATTCACAATGTAGACCAGAATAATTAATTACCAATTTCGTATTAAAGGGAGTATGTCATGATTTTTTATGGTGTACTTTTTATTTCTGACACTATTTAAACTGAGAATAGTTTACTCTACCATTTAAATATCCTTGAACTAACAAATGATAATAATGTAATATTGGTGTGGAGGCAACCACATGATTCTGAGCTTTGAGAAGGAGTCCGCAGTTCAGGATGGAACTGCTTTAAAGCAGGCTGTTGTTTTTCCTTTTCAATGTAACTTAATAGTACGCAGTGGGACATGGGTTTTACTATTGAGTGCTGTTCTTAGATCTACCAGGCAGCTGTTATCTTGTGTTAGGGAGCTGTTATCTGGTTACCTTCTCATTGTTCCGTTGTTAGGCTGCTGGGGGGGGGGGGGGAAGGGAGGGGTGATATCACTCCAACTTGCAGTAAAGAGTGACTGAAGTTTATCAGAGCACAAGTCACATGACTTGGGGCAGCTGGGAAATTGACAATATGCCTAGCCCCATGTCAGATTTCAAAATGAAATATAAAAAAAATTGTTTGCTCTTTTGAGAAATGGATTTCAATGCCGAATTCTTCTGGAACAGTATTATTAACTGATTTTGAAAACGTTTTTTTTTCCCATGACAAGATCCCTTGGCTGGCTGTCAAAGTCATCCAATTTGGGCAGTCCTGCTCTCAAATTGCATCTGATTAATTAAGAATTCTATTGCTTCATTATACATTTTATACATGCTTTCAAAGTACAACTCCCAATATTAGTTGCCCTTTATCAAAGCACCTAACTGGGGGCACCTGCCAAAGTTAAAAATTAAATATTAAAAAAACTTTTTAAAAACAGATTTCAAAGCAGCATTCTGCTGGAGCAGCACTGTTAACTGTTTTCCCATGACAGATTCCCTTTAAGTACAGGAAAGAGCTAAAAATTGCAATGGGTTGTTTGGTTTGCTATTAGCAAAGAAGTGACATTTATAGATTTTATTTTTGTGTAAATTTGGGTATGGAAAAAGCATAATCAAATAAATAGCTACATTTAACAATAAATCCTTGCTTCCTACCGTACAAAGTACAGAGCACATGAAGGAAGCATGTGTGATGCACATAAGGGGAAAATGATAGGCTTGGGTCATTGTTACAGCCATCATAGGGGCATGCTTGCACTCATTGAATGAAAAATAAGTAAATAGTAAATGTAAGAGCAATGCTTTACTGTATTTCCATCATATTTCCATCATACAAAAATGCTCCAGTTTGTAATTTGACATCAGCAGAGTTGAGGACTTCATTCCAAAGAATATTTCACTTTTATTCACTAAAAATGGTTTATACACATTAATTTTAACAAATCACACAAATCCAGCAGTGAATAAGCTAATGTTATTTTGTAAAACGAACATATGATTATCTTTTCAATATTTTGCCTCTAGTTTAACCCATGTTGTTCAATTGGGAAGATTACAGCCCTTGAAGAGTGTGCTTGCCTACTTTAATCAGTGCAGCTGGTAAGCATATTATTAGTAGAGAGATTAAGGGGCCTGGATGAGTGGCTCTGCTTTGAGGAGTGCAGCAGACGTGTTGAGTGGAAGAGATATGGAGTGAAGTCAAAGGGTGGAACTGAGAAGGCTTAAGAAGCATGGATAATGAAACAATTGTATTGGAAGAGGAATGATAAAAGGCTTAAAGAAAATCTTGTGACAGAACCCACTGAACTGATAGAAGGAATAAATGATTTGGAGAGGATCGACATGATTTCAGAGGTCCTAAGTGGAATGTCAACTCAACCAAACACTCATGGCCAGGTTTCTGGCTGCAACCATCCTGAATCTGGAGGGATATTGCATAGAAAGTTTTCAGTGTATTGTGGACTAAAAATGACATTGCTAAAAATACTACATAAAGCATCTGCTGTGGATCTCGGTTCTGTAATCTTTTTTCCCTAAGGATCTGTAATGCATTGGAAAGCAATTCAGTGGGTTGCAGACATTTAACTAAAAGAATCATAGTACAAATACAAGTAAATTAGTATAAATATAAAGTTGTGCTCATAAGTTTACACACCCTGGCAGAATTTATGATTTCTTAACCATTTTTCAGACAATATGAATGATAACACAAAAACTTTTCTTCGCTCATGGTTAGTGGTTGGCTGAAGCCATTTATTGTGAAACAACTGTGTTTATTCTTTTTAAATCATAATAACTACACAAACTACCCAAATTACCCTGATCAAAAGTTTACATACCCCAGATCTTAATACTGTGTATTGCCCCCTTTAACATCAATGACAGCTTGAAGTCTTTTGTGGTAATTGTGGATGAGACTCTTTATCTTCTCAGATGGCCAATCTTCCTGGCAAAAACCTCCAGTTCCCAGTAAATTCTTGGGCTGTCTTCCATGAACTGCACATTTGAGGTCTCCCCAGAGTGTCTCAATGATATTGAGGTCAGGAGACTGAGATGGCCATTTCAGAACCTTCACCTTATTTTGCTGTAGCCAATATCGATCAAGGTTAACTTGGCCTTGTGTTTTGGATCATTGTCATGTTGAAATGTCCAAGTACGTCCCATGTGCAGCTTCCGGGCTTATGAGTGCAAATTTTGTTTAAGGTGATATGTTCCGTCCAGGCAGTTTCAGAATGGCCAGAAGATTCATATCAAAGAAGAATAGTAGGATTTCTAATTTATTCAGTGCACTGATTAGTATACAAAACATACTTTGGCTTATTTACAAGCACTAAGAACGGTTGTGGTTATGCAAAGTTTGCTACAGTGTGAATATATGCCTTTTTTATAGGTAATGCCATATAAAGGATGCACTTGGTATGCATCAAATGAACTGGCCACCTCATTATGATGCGGAGTGCTGCAAATGATAAAATCCTACCAGCAAAGGTGTTCAGCACAATGGCTGCCAATTTGCCATGAGCACACAAATTATAATGCTGGAATTATGGGAACTACAGTGGTGTGAAAAACTATTTGCCCCCTTCCTGATTTCTTATTCTTTTGCA